>OY019133.1:58590463-58780719 GCA_955652365.1 Eristalinus aeneus
AAAACTAAAACTAAAACTAAAACTAAAACTAATACTAAGACTAATACTTATTATAAATAATTATTGAATAAATAAATACTGCGCCGCGACTGCAAACTCTTCAAGTTTTCCGTTGGCTAATTTGCCAATAACTGAGAATGTTTTCGAAGCTTCTGCTTACAAATCTCATGTGGAATGTTTTATAAGTATTCATAAAAAAGTTTCGAAACTATTACTTAAGTGATGAAAGTAATTCTATAATCGCTGATGAAGTAACTGAAGCGTTTTGAATAAAAAATCAGTGGTTGCGAGTCTATATCCCAACGAATGGTGAAAAGAACGGAAAAGGTTAATAATTGGTTTACGATGGTTTATTGGTTTGTGATTACCACAGTGACAGATTTAATTTGACAACTTAATTTTAAATCGATATTACTTGCATGTATGTATAGTATTTTATAATAAATTTATTAATTCTTCATAATCATATTTTTCTTTTTACATGATTCACTTGATCAATTTTCAATACACACAAAGTAGGGGGATACTGCTTGACCAACATGCATATAAAGTATAAACAGGTACCAGAAACCTCTTCCGATGCTTCTGAAAATCGTATTATAACTCTGCAAATGTATTTACAAAGTTGATTATGTTATGAAGCACTTTTACGAGGGGCGTGCGATATATTGTCGGTATCGGGGTGAAGCTTAGGTTATATGGTATATATAAATTGACTTATTTATCAAGTAGTACTATTCTTCTTCTTCTTGTGGCGCTACAGTCCGGAGTGGACCTGGGCCTCAACCAACATGCCTCTCCAGCCAACACGATCTTTCGCCAGCTGTCTCCAGTTGCGCACTCCAAGTTGGTATAGGTCGTCTTCTGTTGCGTTGTCCCAATGGCTCGGATTCAAAGACTTTTCGGGCCGGAGCAGTGGTGTCCATACGCTCTACATGGCCTAGCCATCTTAAGCGTTGTATCCGTAGACGCTTGAATAGGCGCATGTCGCTGTACAGCCTATAGAGTTCGTCATTAAATCTTCTCCACCAGATGCCATCAACGCAAACAGGACCAAAAATCTCACGCAAAACTTTTCTCTCGAAAAGACTAAGGGCTTCCTCATCCGCCTTTGCTAACGTCCAAGATTCTGCGCCATATAGTAGGACGGGGATGATTAAGCTGTTATATAAAGCTGCTGTTATATAAAGACATTGAAGGTTTCGGTGAGTTCGGTACCGACCTTGACGGAGCAGCGAGAGTTCTCCATCGTCTGACGTCAGTCTGACGAGTTTGGTAGGAATGCCAAAACTAGACATGGCACTGTATAGCTCGTCTCTATGCACACTGTCATATGCAGCCTTGAAATCGACGAATAGGTGGTGAGTGTCAATTTGCATTTCTTGGGTCTTTTCCAGGATCTGCCGTAATGTGAAGATCTGGTCTATTGTGGAATTCCCTGCCCTGAAACCACACTGATAGGGACCTATCAGGTTATGGACACATGGTTTCAGACGCTCACACAATACGGCAGAGAGGATCTTGTATGCGATGTTCAGGAGACTAATCCCTCTGTAGTTGGCGCAGTCAAAGGGGTCTCCTTTCTTGTGAACCGGGGAAACGACGCTGAGATTCCACTCATCGGGCATGCTTTCCTCCGACCATATCTTACAGATGAGCTGGTGCATGCGCCCAACCAAGTCATCTCCAGCTGCTTTAAATAGTTCTGCGGACAGTCCATCCACTCCAGCAGCTTTGTTCGACTTCAGCTTGGATATTGCTATCTTCACCTCGTCTAAGTCGGGGGACGGAAAGCTTGTCTATCATCGTCCAAATTGAGTGGAACATTCTGCCTAACAGCGGGATTTCGTTAGACTTGAGACTGCGACTCTACTACGAGTTGTTCATTTTGGTCCCGGCAGGCCTTGGTCCGAACCTTGTATCCTCCGGATAGCTGTTTTACCTTTCGGTAAAACGTTCGGACTTCATTGCTGCCATTTTCATTTCCATTTCCTCGACTGCGCGCTTCTCATGTTCCTTCTTCTTCCTTCTGAGAAGCCGGTGCTCTTCCCTTCTTCTCTGTTCGTAGAGTTCACGAACAGCTCGCGTTGTTCGATGCAGCGTCGCCTTATAGGCGTCTTGTTTAGCTGCGTGCGCTTGCCTGTACTCGTCGTCAAACCATGGGTTCCTTCTGGGTGGTGACGTGAAACCCAGCACCTCAGTGGCAGTATCTTTGATGGCTTCTTGACAACATTTCCATTCTTCTTCTATGCTTAGTGCAGGAAGCGTCGAACTCTGAGCGAGTTTCCGGGAGACTCGGTCGGCAAAGTTCCCAGCAATCAGCTGCGATTGTAGCTTTTCGACGTCAAACCGTTTTGCCTTTCTCCACTCCGTTGCTCTCTCGATATCCGGGTCCTTACCTTGGCTACAACAAGGTGATGATCCGAGTCAATGTTTGTACCTCGGAAGGTTCGGACATCGAGAATACTGGAGGAGTGTCTGACGTCGATCGCAACGTGAGCAATCTGGTTGACGGTTGATTGATCAGGAGATCGCCAGGTTCCTTTGTGAATGTCCAGGTGTGGGAACCGCGTGCTAACCACAGAGATGTTTCGCCCCGAGGCAAAGTCCAACAGCCTGAGTCCGTTTCCGGATGTGTTGTCGTACAGGCTGTGTTTAACGATGACTCCAGCAAAGATGTCCTCCTTTCCCAGTTGAGCGTTAAAATCTCCTAGAACGATCATAGTGGGGCATCGATCGTATGATATTTCTAGGAGATCATAAAAGTCATCCTTGATGTTTTCATCCTTCTCCTCTGTCGGGGCATGAGCGCATATTAGGCTGATATTCCCGAATTTAGCCTTGATGAGGATTGTCATGATGCGTTCGCTGACTGGGTCGTAGCTCAAGACTTTTTGCCTAAGTCTGCCTCGAACAACAAATCCGCATCAGAATAAGCGCTGCCTTTTCTCTCTATAGCAATTGCTGTAGTAGATATCGCTGTTCTTCATCGCTTTTATGCCAGGCCCATCCCATCGCACTTCCTGGATGGCGGTTATGTCAGCTTAGTAGCTGTCAAGGGCCTCCGCAAGTTGTTCGGCTGCACGTGGCCTGTTAGGGGACTTCACATTCCAAGTGCAAAACCGAAAATCTTTGTCCTTTAAACGTATACCTCACGTTACCCTCACGCACAACCCACAGACTGGTAGGCCAGGCCCATTATTTAAATCCTCGGGCAGAAGGGGTCGCTGCATACATTAGTTCACCATACACCGGGTGTTGTGATGGCTATATAAGTAGTGCTATTATTTCATATAAATGTCATTATTAATTCGCGTTTTATCTCTAGTTTAAAAGAATCAAAATGGCAACTGAGTCGATGATGGTGAAAATTTAGCATCGCGCTGTAATTAAATTTCTCACTAATCAAGGAAAAAGTAAAAAAAACTATTCATGAAGAGATGGTGGCTGTTTAACAGGGTTCCGCACCTTCATTATAAACTGTGCAAAAGTGGTCAAGTGAGTTCAAGAGAGGCAGAGAGAGCATTGAAGACGACCCCCACTCCGTCGCCCCGGCTACTGCCTGTACGGGAAAAAGCATCAAAGAAGTCGAAATACTTGTTTTTGAGGATGCTCGAATAAAGGTTTAAATGATGGCAAAGATCACAAAGCTTTCAATTGGTACCATTCACACCATTCTTCATGACCATCTTAACCTTTCAAAGGTCAGTGCAAGGTGGGTGCCACAAATGCTCACAGCGCCTGAGGAAAAAGTGAAAATCGCATGCTGTATAGAGCTTTTGGAGATGTGTAGTGGGAACGCAGAAAGTGTTATGGATCGAATTGTTACTGGGGACAAAACATGGGCTCGCCACTATGACCCTGAAAGCAAACAAGGGTCTAAGCAGTGGCATAAAAAAGAAATAGACCCCCCGAAGAAGTTCAAAGTCACTCTGTCTGCAGGGAAGCTTATGGCGACAGTTGTTTGGGACTCAAAGGGAATCTTGGTCATTGAGTACGCTTCCACTTTGAATATTTTGCGGGAGGAAATTAACAAGAAAAGGTGCGAGATTTCAAAGCTGCTGCGCGAGATTGTGGTTTCGAAGAAGTCCAACACCCACCCTATAGTCCAGATCTTGGTCCTAGTGATTATTTCATGTTACCGGAAATTTGAAAAAATGTCTTCGTGGAAAAAGATTTTCGGATGATGAAGAACTCAAGCCGGCAATAAATGTGTATTATGTTTAAAAGGTTTTTTAAGGGTTTAAAAAAACGTATCTCAAGATGTAACAAATGAATTAATGTTAGGGGAGATTATTATGATTATTTTCTTTTTAATAGTTTTACGATGCTAAAATTTATAATGTGGTTGCCACAAAGTTTACATACAGAGATTCGATTTTATTTTAAATCTCTCAACTGGATTATTGTACAATGTTGGTTCTAAAAGAATATACCGCTAAATACAATTTTTATTTTGAAGGAAATTACCACAAAACCTTCAATTTAACCTGTGATATACATACATTTACATTTACCAAAAATATTTTTTGTTTATTGCGTAAATAAATAAATAGGTGAATTAATAGATACCATAAACAAACAAGTAGATAAATAGATAAAAACTAAGTAATATAAATAAATAAATCAATAAATAAATATATAAATAAATAAATAAATATATAAATAAATAAATAAATAAATAAATAAATAAATAAATAAATATATAAATAAATAAATAAATATATATATATAAATAAATAAATAAATAAATAAGTAAATAAATAAATAATTAATCAAAAAAATAAATTAATAAATAGATTAATACATAAATAAATAGATAACTTATACATAAATTAATTAATTAATTAATGACAAAGAGGTATAGAAAAGCAATAAATATATAAAGAAGGATACCTACATATAACCAAAGGGAATTAAATAAAAAAAAAACAAAGTCCCATATATCTAGAAACATTATTAAATAAATGTCTGCAAGTAGTGTATTTTATATTGAGTTCTCGTATAAGTGGGTTTTCCGAGAGTGTACAATTTACACGAAACTTATCCATAAGTTTATTTATGCGTTCGGAGATCAAAACAACATTGTACTTTGAATGAAGGTCTGTCGTCGAGTGGACAAATTCAATATCATTTTCAACAATTTATTTTGTGTTATTTGGAGTATTTTAATGAGGCAATTCGCACAATTTCCCCACACCTAGCAACCATAAAGCAATGTGGATTGAAATATCACTTTATAAATGATGATCTTATTTAAACTGTCCAACTTTGACTATTTATGATTGGGTAAAGCATTCTTATGGCTATATTTATCTTATTGACAGTGTGTGAGACATGTTCCTTAAATGTTAGCTTTGTATCTAAATAAATTCCCGAATAAAAATCTCAAACTTTACAATAGAGCTGGCAGTTGCCAGATTGCAACACTATTGTTGCCCGAAATATAAAAAGCAACCTTCGTACTTGACATTCGCTTTCCAATCTACATCTACTCCACATACATTAAGAGGATTGCTGGGTATATTGCAACTCTTTCCTTTTGGACTGAAAAAGATAGGTTACACTTTGTCAGCATTAATTTTGTATTTTCCACCGGTTTAAGAATTCGGCATAAACTCTAATCCCATTTTGCAGATTACTTACAATATTGTAAGCAGAGCTATGAGAACAGAAAATGCCAGTGTCATCGGCGTATATGGCCAATTCGTATTCGTGAAGTTTAGGTAGATCAGAGGTGTAAACATTATACACAGGGCGAAGGACAAATCTCTGTGAAATATTGTTAGATCTATTGGTCAAAAAGCTTTGTATGATTTTAAATACATACAAGGGAAATCTAAGCTTAATCATTTTATACACAAGACCATCATGCCGGACAGAATCAAATGCCTTTTCGATATCAAGCAAAACCATACCTTCATTTAAGCTTTTTCTCACATGTTGGCATATTCTAAGCACTTGATGCGAAGTGGCATGTTTTCTTCTAAAACCGAATTGCTCATTTGGAAAGATCCCTTTTTCGTCAATATATTTCATGAGTTTAGTTTTTATAACTTTCTCAAAAACTTTACTTACGCAACTCAGAAGACTTATTGGTCTATAACTACTCGGGTTTTCAATTGGTTTCCCAGACTTTATAACTGACACCACTTTCGCAACCTTACAACTATTGGGAAAGTACTGTAGTTTGATACATGCATTGATGAGGAATGTAAGAAAAGAAACAGCCGATCTATGCAGTTCTTTAAGATATAGATTCCTTATACTATCAAGGCCAATTGATTTTTTCGGTATTATGTGTTTTAACACGCCAACAATTTCATTTTCTGACACCATCTCAGAAGCAGAAGTTTCGTAGTTTTGGATGCTAACTCTACCATGGACTTCGTAGTAGTATCACTGAGGTTCTGAGAAACCGTATGATTCTCGAGGAATGTAGAGCTAAGAATGTTTGCAATTTCATCGGTGGAAACATTTTCAGGATCATTTGCGATTCTTCTAATTTTGGACACACCAACCGATCGATAGGGCGCCCAGTTCGCACGCTTAAAATCTAGATAATATTGCGCATCTTAGCAGTTTACATATGACCGGGTTATGATAGGAGCTAAGATCATTGATAGTAACCGGAGTAGAAAAAATGTTTGCATAATTTGTTAAAAACATATTAAGAGTGGATATACGTTGGAGTGAATGCAAAACAGAAAATGAAAATACATTCACTAGATTCAAAAGTATATTACCACACTCGTTCGCTCTACTACAACCCCAACCCCGGTGTCTAGAGTTCAAATCACCACAGATCAGACAATCACTACTAACTGCTAAAAGCTTTCTCATGTCTGAAAACTTCCTCCTGGAAAATAAATACACAGATTTTTAACTGTTCTACCATTATCCAACCGAACCTCAATTGCAATATGTTCAATACACTGCGTATGGAAAATAGGCAGGAGGCGATGCTGAATTGATCTCCGAATTAGAATGGCAACACTAACACCTATTCGACTGTTTCTGTCTACACGATAGCATTTGTAATCGGAAGTGGAAAGATTTAGATTGATTTGAGCCAGGTTTCGGTTACAAACGCTATATCGATTCTATTGTTAGTAAGAAAATGAACGAATTCGACTTGTTTTTCCTTAATACAACTAGCATTCCAAGTAACAATATTAATATTACTTGACAACATATTATTTAACATTATAATACAGAATCTTAGTAGCTAATTAGCTGACAAAATGAAATTGTTCTACCTTAGATGAACTTAATTTAGTGATCACTTCCATAGTAAGAGCATTTAGTTCTTCCGTCGTGAATAGATTACTGCTTTTCGATGATTTGTTGTTGTTCGTGATGCTGCTGCTGGTGGCTGGGTGATGTGGGAACAGGGTAGGCACTGACTGGTATCAACCTGGCGATGCCCAGCTGTTGTAACCAGCATCAATTGTGCTTATTCTACCTTCACGTTTGTAGTCACCGGGTACTGGTTGTTGTTGTTCATCCGAACTAAACTTGCTAAATCCAAAAGTGCGACCTCCTAAGAGGTATAAAAAAGGTCCTGATCCTCCAGGTTGGGGGTGTGCATCGGGGTAACTGCCCGGCCACATTCAAAAAATACCAGTTACGAAACGACCGAATGCCTCGGATACGGATGGATACACTGTTGACGACCCTCGCAAACGTAGGATAATGGATAATGACTTACGGATCAGCACGTGGAATGTGAGGTTCCTTAACAGACCACGTGCAGCCGATGAACTTGCGGAGGCCCTGGAGTGCTACAAAGCAGACATTACCGCATTTCAAGAAATGCGGTGGGATGGACTGGGCAAGAGAAGAGTGAGAAACTGCGACATATACCACGGCGACTGCTACAGGGAGAGAGAGAAACGCTTATTTGGATGCGGTTTTGATGTTCGAGGCAGACTTAGGCAAAAAGTCTTAAGCGAACGCCCCATAACAATCCGCATCAAGGCTAATTTCGGGAATATAAGCCTCATATGCGCCCACGCCCCCCCCCCTTACAGCAGTAAAGAAGACTTCTATCACCTCCTAGAAAGGATATACGATCGATACCCCAGCTACGTTAGCAAGTTCTAGGAGATTTCAACGCTCAGCTGGGAAGAGAAGAAGCCTTTGCTAAAGTCATCGGAAGACACAGCTTGCACGCCAACACCTCCGGAGACGGACTCAGGCTAGTTGACTTCGCCTCGGGGTGAAATCTCTCTGTGGCCAGCACGTGGTTCCCACACCTCAACATTCATAAAGGTATCTGGCGATCACCTGATCAATCAACCGTCAACCAGATTGATCATGTCGCGATCGACGTCAGACACTCCTCCAGTATTCTCGATGTCCTAACCTTCCGAGGTGCAAACATCGACTCGGATCATCACCTTGTTGTAGCCAAGGTAAGAACCCGGATATCGAGAGAGCAACAGAGTCGAGACAGGCCAAAACGGTTTGATGTGGGAAAACTACAATCGTAGACGATCGCTAGAGCCTTTGCCGATCGATTCTCCCTGGAACTGTCTCAAAGTTCGACGCTGCCTGCACAAACAATAGAAGACAAATGGAAACGTTGTCAAGAAGCCATCAAAGAGGCCGCCACTGATGTGCTGGGTTTCATGCCACCGCCTAAGGGGAACCCATGGTTTAACGATGAGTGCAAGCAGGCACATACAGCCAAACAAGAAGCATACAAGGCAACGTTGCATAGAACGACGAGAGCTGTTTTTGAGCTCTACAAACAGAGAAGAAGGGAAGAGAACCGGCTTCTCAGAAGAAAAAGGAAAGAGCATGAGAAGCGCGCGGTCGAGGAAATGGAGAGGTGCTATGGCAGGAATGACGTCCGAAATTTTTACCGCAAGATGGGACCAAAATGGACAACTGGTGGTAGAGTCGCAGTCGGTGCTGAGAATCTGGAAAGATCATTTCTGCAGACTCCTAAACGGCGATGACGACGCAAATCCCACTGTTAGGCAGAGTGTTCTACTCAATTTGGACGACGATGGACAACAATTCCGTACCCTATCTATCCGCAGAGCTGTTCAAAACGGCTGGGGATGAGCTGGTTGGGTGCATGCACCAGCTCATCTGTGAGATATGGTCGAAGAAAGGCATGCCCGATGAGTGGAATCTCAGCATCGTTTGTCCGGTCCACAAGAAAGGAGACCCCTTCGACTGTCAGTCGTCGATCAGTCTCCTTAAAATCGCATATAAGATTTTCTCTGCCGTTTTGTGTGAGCGCCTGGTTTCAGGCCAGGGAAGTCCACAATCGACCAGATCTGCGGCAGATCCTGGAGAAGTCTCAAGAAGTACAAATCGACATTCACCATTTATTCGTCGATTTCAAGGCCACGTATGACAGCATGTCCTTCGTGACCTACGATGTCAAAAAAGGATTTAGATAAAGCGACGCGCTGTCATGCGACTTCTTTCTGGAGGGGATCGTGCGTAACTCACATGTCAACATCAGAGGCACGATCTTCCACAAGTCCGTTCAACTGCTAGCTTATGCGGATGACATTGACGTGATCGGCCAACCTTAGCGACCCGTCAATGAGGTGTTTGCTAGCATCGTAGCGGAAGCGGCTAAAGTAGGACTGGTGATAAACGAGGCCAAAACGAAGTATATGCTGTCATCGAAGAAGGACGCAGAACATCGACGTCTCGGACAGAGCGTCACTATGGGCAGCAGACACTTCGAGGTAGTCAAGGACTGCGTCTATCTTGGCTCCGCGGTGAATAGGGACAACAACATCAGCACCGAAATCAAACACATTATCACTCTTGCCAATCGCTGTTTCTTTGGGCTTAAGAGACAATTGAGTAGTAAAGGCCTCTCCCGAACGACCAAAGTGATTTTGTACAACACCTTGATCATCCCAGTCCTGCTTTACGGCGCAGAAACCTGGGCGCTACTAAGAGCGGACGAGGAAGCCCTTGGTCTCTTCAAGAGAAAAGTTCTACGTGCAATTTTTGATCCAGTTTGCGTTGATGGCATCTGGAGGAGAAGATTCAACAATAAACTGTATGGGCTGTAAGGCGGCATGAGTCTAGTCAAGCGTCTACGGTTACAACGCTTAAGGTGGCTAGGCCATGTAGAGCGTAAGGACAGCACTGCTCCGGCCCGAAGAGTCTTAAAGTCCGAACCATAGGGACAACGCAACAGAGAACGTCCTAGACTGAGATGGCGCACACAAGTGAAAAAGGACCTCAACCAACTTGGAGTGCGCATTGGTCCCAGGTCCACCCCGGACTGTAGCGCCATCCGATGAAAAAGAAGAAGATGCTGCTGCAGCTCAATGAGTTCTCTAAGGGTGCATGCGTGTTAGTTACTATACCTGCACCATGGCTAAGGCGTGAGTGAGGTGGATTGCGATTAGAAGTGGAACCGCACAGTTTGAGCGGTATGTTTTGATATTACAATTTTTCTCTGCCCAAACATTTGACAGTTCCTGCACTGAGTAATTTTGTTCTTAGGCTTTTTTGGTAATTCCACGGCACTTGTGTATAATAAATAGAGAGCACTTTTTTTTTTTGAATCAAATAGATTCACAGATCCACTTTCCAGCGAAAACATGTACATTATATCTGTATAATACTCATATTTCTTTGTAACAAGTTTAATGTCTAGACATTTGAGTCCTCGTTGAATTAATTCATTTTTAAGTTTAGTGGCATCAACCAAACCAAACAAAACGACTTTAAAAGCTTTTTCTGCTTTAAGATCGTGAGAGAAAAATTGACATTTTTCATCTCTCAAATTTTGGATCACAGCATTATATGAATCTAGCACATTATTTTAATGCCGATGGAAATTCGTTTATTACAGTAATCTGACACATTCAAATTTTTTAGTAACGTATGCACGTAATCACTTGACTTTTTAATAACTTTTATTGGTGGTGGAGGACTAGGTTTTGTAGCTTGCTTATTCGCGTTTAATCGATTTTATAAGATTATATTAAATAAATTTAACAGTTTGTGTCCGTTTCGTTTTTTTAGTAGGAACTGCTTACATAAATTAAACATTCAAATAAGACTCGACTGTGTTGTTCAGTTTCAGATTGATTCAATGATATTTCAACGGAAACAGATAACAGCATCGCGCTCGTCCCGCCCACACACTTTCGCTGCATTTAAAATGTTTATGAATATTGTTTATTCCCTTAATTGAATGTTAAAACAAATTTAGTATTCGGTTTGTTATATCATTACAAAGCTAAAATCGACATATATGAACCCATCAATTTCTACTACTCCGTAAATACCTTCGTGTAAATGCACTATGCCGCGCCATCTGTGTACTCAATATTAAAGTCTATTCTTATGTTCACTTGCTGTATGTGCTTGTTTTCCATAAATTAACGCCAGTATTTGAAAGTGTACTAGCTTCGCGGTTCATTTAATTCTGTTCGGGGTTATTTCGTTTCGTATAAAATCTGATCTAATTTTTGTTGGGAACTTAAAAACGAGTAAACGAAAAAGGTTAGTTCTCTATTGGCTTCAGGTTTATTCTAAATATTCAAGATACAAACAATCATTATATGTGTACATAAATTTAAGTATTTGCGTTATTTCGTATATCAGTGCACAAATGTAATTTGTACCTGATAATTTAAGTATAGATAATAACAAATTTTAAAAAAATAAACTACTTGTATGGATGTCTTAGTTTTTTCGTTTAATCATTCTAATACTTTTGTATAATCTGCTGAAACTTTTGTTTCAGATAAAATGTCTGCAAAACGAAAGTTTGGGTGTAACACATCCGTAGTGAATAAACGCCGACCCAAGAAGAAGGAATCAGATTTTGAAGATGATGGTAGTGATGTCTCTGGAGATGAAGCAAGGCACTCAACACAAGTAGAAGTTCTAATACCAAGTGATGATTTGGAACCGCCTGCTAAATTACCGGATGATTTGTTAAAAACTTTTAGTAAGGAACCTGGTCAACTATTAATGGCTGGCATGGTTACTTGGGATTTAACTGGTCGACGGGATAGGAAAAACGTTCAAAAAGTTCGTCCTAATCTGTATAATTTTCATCGTTTTACCACCGACAAGGTATTTTTTTTATTTAAAGTAAAATATCTAATTGTTTAGTTTTTTTTTTTTAATTTAACATTTCACATAAATGTGTTCCTGAAGGTTTTATAAGAACAGTATTTAGAATTTACAGTATTTGGCCTTATACCACTTCCGTATAACATATGAGACACAATTTTATTTAACTTAAAGCAGTATTGGATAGAACCAGCATAATAATTTTTTATCAAAAGTTTTGCGTGTTTAGATTGTACGTTTCATTGTGTCGTAGAAACTCTCAAGAAGCTTACAATATTAACAAAATCTTTGTGCAAAAAGTTGTATATTTTCCACTTTTATTTGCCAAAATTCTAGCCTTTTAGACTTATCTGAACGCGACACTGATTCGATTGATAAATTAAAATTTTTATTTGACTGTTCAGGGAATAAACTTTTTGTTTCCAAGAAGGGCCGCTCTTTGTATACTCTTTCATGTTGTTAATCTTATTATTTATTGAACAACAGATTTATTTTAATTGTAAATTTTAAATTAAAAATAGCAATAATAATTGCAATTACATGAGATAATAAAAACTGCAATTCAAAAATATGTTGATCGCTCGGTCTTTCTTAAGAAACTTGGTTAAGTGCATTGAAAGAATGTTTTTTGGATTTAGCGCTCCACTTCATTTTTATATTATTTTTGAGGTCTTTAACTCTATTATATTTTTGGTTTTCGACTAAACAAGGCGCTCCAGAGTTTCAGTGTCAATCTTTTTTTTTTTTTTTTTTTAAATGAACATTCCATGTAGTGGTATTAAAGGTCAAATCAATGTTTATAATGTTCATATTATGTTTATATTATAGTTTCCATAAGTACTATTCTAACAAGATTTAGATATTGAATATATCAATAAGTTATTAAAAATTGTATATTAGATTAGTTTTTGTGACATTTGAGTACGGTTGTATTACAATTAATCATAAACAGTTATCAAAAGAATTGTAAAGAATTGTAAGGAGACGAAAAGTTAAATGCGTACAATGCTTAGTCCAGTCCAAGAATAGAACATATGACCCTGAGAGTATGAGTCGACCCAGAGTTAATTGATTTAATTTAATTGCAGCATTGTTATTCGAACAATTGTAATTACAATAATATGCCATTCTTTCAAATAATTGAATTGATTGTTAATAGAGAATGTGGTTTACTATATTTCAACACAAATGTTACAACGGCGACACAAAAAAGTGCGTTTAAATTATAATACAACAGTCCCGGCACTAACCAATAAAAAACACATTTTATAGAGAAAATTCGTCTTTATTCAGCAACATAGTTTCCTTCAAGAGTGATACAATCAGTTTACTGCAGGTCTAACATTTCGATACCTTTTTCATATTACGATTTATATTTGGCCTCAAAATATTCTCCATTTCGCCATTTCGGTCATCTCCTCATTCGAGCCATATTTTTTCCGGCGAGCATCTTTTTGAGGTTTTGAAAAGAGGTAGAAGTCGCTGGGGTCAGACCTTGAGTGCACCGGGGATGCGGAAGTAACATACTGTATTCCATAGTTATTGTTGTTATTACTCTTTTTTTCTAGGTATTTAGGATTTATACGAAGACCATCTGATAGATCAAAGAAATTTGTGGCAAACATTAATATGTCAGTGGTGATTAGCATATATATAACGGGTGCTTTTTCTTAGATATGTAGAAATTTCTTTTGGATACACGAGTTTGTCAGTTATCAGTATTCAAGTTTCATTCAATAAAACATAAATAAGTTTACGCAAGGCGTAGATCCGGTGAATGGGGTCAAAGTAGGATAGCCGTTAATCTAAATTTTTATAAGAGAAATTTGTTGACCGGATTTTCTTTAAAAATTCTTTAAAAACGGAACTAGCCAGAACGTAACAGCATATAGTATACATCTTGAGACAAGTGATTATAGGATATATATTTGCTTGTATACATGTATGTATATTTGTATATATGTACATATATCTTTACCTTTTTACTGACATTTGTATATATATCAGGTATACCGGTATGAAGTGATCGTTTTTTTTTTGAAAATAAAACAATAATTATTAATGGGAAAGTAAAAACATTTTATTCAAAGTATTGGCCATTGTTTTCTACACATTTTGACCACCTTTCTAGCAACTTGTGAATACCACGCCAATAAAATTGTTCGTCTTTTAAAGCAAACCAATCAGACGCCCAATTTTCGACCTCGTAAGAATCAAAAAAAAAATATATATATATATATGTATATATATATATATATATATGTATATATATATATATATATATGTATATATATATATATATATATATGTATATATGTATATATATATATATATATATATATATCCTCTTTGTGTACATAACTGTTCTTAATTCTTTTTTTTAATAATTTTATTACATTTTCTATTTTAGTACCTATTTTGCACAAGTGGTTCTTCATCGGCTCACAGCATTTTAATAAATATGAATCAAAAAGCTCTTACATTTGGTCGTAACCCTTGTGGACAATTGGGCTTACCTGATGTAAAAATATGTGAAATTCCAACAATAATCCCCGGATTGGAGAACATGAATATTATACATGCAGCTTGTGGCAGGCACCATTCTTTATTTCTCACTGATACTGGGATTGTATATGCTTGTGGAGATAATAAAATGGGTCAATGTGGAGTTGGAAATAATTTACCTAACATAAATGTACCCACAAGAATTAACTATCGTGGTCCACCAATAATAAGAGTTGCATGTGGTGCTGATTTTTCTGTCATTCTTGATATAAAAGGAAATTTGCATACATTTGGATTGCCAGAGTATGGACAATTAGGTCACAATACTGATGCTAAATATTTTGTAAATGCCAATAAGTTATCATTCCATTACGAAACATCACCTAAAAAAGTTGTTTTATATATTGAGAAATCAAAGGAGGGACATGTTACTCCAGTTGATAATGTTCAGATTGTTGATTTTGCCTGCGGAAATAATCATACTGTATGTAAATTTATGTTTCACGAATAGTTCTTACCAGTTATTACGTTTCAGGTTGCAGTCGATTCAAAAAAACGTGTTTATAGCTGGGGTTTTGGAGGCTTTGGAAGGTTGGGGCATGCTGAACCAAAAGACGAAATGGTACCTAGGTAATAATTATAAATATGAATACGTTTCACGCTTTACCCTTCGATAAGTCATTTCGTTATATCACATGCGTGTTAGGAAAATGAAATGCAGATAAAGTCAATATTCATAAAATTCATATTACTATCGACTCATAAATATGTATATATTTTGTATAATACTATTAGTGATTTAGTTAATGGAAACCTTATAATTAAATAGGAAAAAATATGTGGCACCTACGGAAAACAAGTCTTTGTTTCTTAACCCATTTATTACCATAGACATTTAAAACGAAAATTTCAAATTTTTGGTAACATAACTTTATTAAATAGTGTTAAAGGATACAAACATTTTTTTAAATTTTTTGAAAAAAGTGGAAAGTGTGGTTTTAAAGCTGTACGTAAACAGGTACAATGGGAAAATATGGTTGTTATTTTTCTAGATTAACTTCATAAAGCATTCTTTTTCGACACACACAACTATGCCGCAGAACTAACAAACCCATATGACTCATTGTTATAGTTCGCAATAAGGCTGGGCTGTTGAATGAAGACTTTTCTTTTTTCTGTTGATGACCACCGTTTGACATAATGCATGAGCAGGATAGAATCAAAGTTTGTGCCAATAGTGACAACACTATTATCACTCAATTTTACAAAAATAATTTTATTGTTTACGTCGTATACATGCTCAAAATATCCTCTTTTATAATTCTTGAATTCTTTTTTCAGATTCAATGGGCATTTTTCGTTCGGTTTTCTCTTGCTGACCCTGTACCTCTGAATCCCTTCTCTCTCAGAAATCGCAAAAGCTCATGAGAAGCAAAATGGTTTTCAAAATATATTATGTGATGAGAAGGAAATGGAATCTTTTCCAGAAACTCAAGTGCAACTTGAGATCCCAGTGATAGTTGTGTCACACAAACGTTCACATTTTTTGCGCCAGAATAAGTATCAAAGTTATATAGATAGCTACAACTACTCGACAGCATCCAATTCTTGAAACCAAAACGAACAGGTTTTCCTCTTATCAACTGATTCTTGATCATTGTTTTATCAATGGATAATTTTTCGTGCATGAAGCCCCACTGCTAATAGTTTTGGCACAAAACTTTGCTTTGCCACCTTGTCTCGAGCATCTAATTAATTATTATCTGCGAAATGAATATATTTTTTGATCTCATAAAAACGATTTCGCGACATGTTGTTTGCTACCAATGCGGTTCTTATATTCTCATCTAATTTCTGACTCCCTGGGCATTGAGTGGTAACCACTGTAGAACATAATGCCTATGAAAATTTCCAAATCTCCTTTTTGGAAATTGTGGTTATGATAATTATATTGAGAAGTATAAAGACTAGTTTGATTCAAGATCAATTTCATTACCTTATTATCAAAAAGTGTTTCAAATATTTCGACTTGCGACTTATTGTGTAAAGCACATTCTATATTCATTTTGTTTACGTCATATTTACTGGAACGGTTAAGTTCTTTTAGACCATCGTGGTTGGGCTTGACATTGCCCAGGTATTGAGGATCTTATCAATGATAAAGGAACTCATCATCCCTTATGAAAAGATCAATGTTACCTGAAATATCTTTGAGTATTTGATCGTTATCCAATTTTTCCGTGTCTTTCATCCTCGTGTTTTGTAATCTGCATTTGGTGATATAAATTCAATGTCAAATGCAGCGTTTTGATCATTTTCTTCGATTGCATTTATTGCATCTGGAAGATTATCGAATCTCCTTCATCGTTAAGCCACATATTTAAAAAAAAGATTGTTGCCAGCTCTTTTGTTTAAGTTTTATATTTTTTAAGCCTTTAAGCTTATTTAATAAACACAATATTTTACCATGTTGAATATTTGCTTTTTCAGATGTGTCAGAGAAATAAAACGAGTTGTATAGAATAATAATTTTTCCCAAGGAATAATTAATTTGAGTACCGTGTCATCCTTAGATGCATGCATATAAAAAATATACCTCGCGGCGAAAAACAAAACATAAAGCAAAATAAAATTGACTGCCGTGGGTTAATGATCTAATGAACAAATTTAAGAGAAGAACAAACTGAAATAAAGAAGCAAACAAAAACAAAAAGTAAAGACCCAATTAGGAGTACGGCAGTGAATCGCGTCCTCCTTCGCAATTCTCTGTCGCAACTCCCGTTTGTTCATCAGACGGATTGGGGCGGTGACTAACTAAGGCATCGGATTGTGAAATTCTTGTTGGCGCACTGACACAAGTCAATGTACGGGCATAACACCTGTACTGATTGTGTTGTGAAGCTGTACGCAGACATTTACGCTTCTAAGTTCTGCTTTCCACCAACTACAAAGTCGGAGTTGGTTACTGGACGCCTATGACTGGTATGAGAGGGCAATTCCGGATTGATGTGAGCAACGTTCGTGGGCTTAGAACAAACAAACAATAAAAGCTACGAACACCGGACATTGCAGATGCTTACAGCTACCATAATGTTTGTTTTTTGTCCCCGCCTGCGCTTGACGGCGTGGATTTTGCATATACATTCGTCCGGCATCCGCAGCTCCATGTCCACTGGTAAGCCGATGGTAAATTTCACCGACAAATGGAAAAATTATTTGCACAATGTAGAACAAAGTAAGACCGTTGCTCTTGATATATCAAAAGCATTTGACAGAGTTTGGCATAAGGCTCCTTTGGTGAAAATACCTGTTTTCGATGTAAATAAATATAAGGCTCCTTTGGTGAAAATACCTTTTTTCGATGTAAATAAATATCTTTTTCAATGGTTTGGAAACCTTACGAACGTTTCAAATCATGTTGTATTTAAATGGTTCAGATATGATATTCTCCATATTGATAGTATCGCTTTCCAGGGCTCCATTTTATCTCTGACACTCTTCTTCATTTTCATAAATTATCTCTAATGAGTTAGTTATATTTCTCTTTTATAAGAATTTACTCGCAATGTTTCTCTTCATTTTAATCCACAGTCATTTAAAACCAAGGTACACCAACACCACTTTACCCTTTCATCCACTTTATCATTGGCTTGTGCTCTCTGTCATTTAAGGATGTTAAACAATCCCTTAAACGTGAGCTAGTAATAAAAAAAAACTACCACTAGTTTATTTTTACTTTAAGCTTTATCTGTAACCTTCACAATATTTATCTTTGAATGCATTTTTGGCAGTGATTGGACGAGATTGTCTCAAGATATATAACTTACAAATAAGGTATATATTAACAAATAATAATGTGATTTAAAGTGGAAATAGATATCAGCATTTTTCCCAACAACGAATTCTCTGTCAGAAAAGACAATACAATCTTCTCCCACATTTGGAAAAAGCAATTACTTCTCATTCTATTATCTGACTATGATGTAGATAAATGTGATTGGGATTGTCCTAAATAACCCCTCAACTACTTTACAAGACCTTACAAAATTATGATGTGTGATCATATCAAAGCACAACACTGTCTTATTATTGCAAGGATATTTTCAATTCAAGGATTCACAACGAACCGATATTCTGTGGTCTAATCACGGATGACGACTTGTGCGACGATATAGTTAAAACGAGTGTTGCATCGGTAAGCCAAAAAAAAAAACGATATTATTTTTGTTGCTTCATGTACTCTCAAAACTGTCTATCGCTATCGTCCTGACGAACGGTTTTTGACGATAGCTATTTCCTTATCGTTTTGCATTGGGCTGGCATGAAAGTGGTGAAAACTTGAAGAAAAAAATAAGAAAAAAAATGTAATCAGTAATTACAAAATGTTTCGGATATATTCCTCAGCTTAGGGAAATATGAATGTACATTCAAAATTATTTAAAAAATATTTCTTGAAATCAAACTTCATACATTTTATGAGTTCCACTCGCACAGTCGTTCGTTCATTCGTAATGTGTACACACACAACAAAACAATGAGAACTATCAGGCAGTCGTTATTCATTGTTTTAAATATCATTTGCTTATTAGTAATAATATTATTATTATTACTCCGAACGGCGAAGTTTGTGAAACTTTCTTAGACAGTTATTACACTTTGAGTGTTGTCAGCAACTCGAAAAAGGCGGTGTCGTGAAAAATTTAAGCTGTTCCGTCGGAAATCGAACCCAGACCTTCTGCGTGTGTGTCGCACACTATCCACTACTCCACGGCGGCCACTGCTGTTGGTGTTATTATTATTATTGTTACTATTATTGTTATTATTATTATTGTTACTATTATTATTATTATTACTGTTACTATTATTATTATTATAATTACTATTATTATAATTATTATTATTATTATTGTTATTATTATTATTACTGTTATTCTTATTATTTCTATTATTATTTTTATTATTACTGTTATTCTTATTATTTCTATTATCATTATTATTATTATTACTGTTATTCTTATTTCTATTATTATTATAACTATTATTATTATTATTATTACTATTATTGTTATTATTATTACTATTGTCATTATTATTATTACTATTATTATTATTATTATTACTATTATTATTATTACTATTATTATTATTATTGCTATTATTATTACTGTTCTTATTTTTTCTATTATTATCATTATTATTATTATTGTTATTCTTATGATTTTTATTATTGTTACTGTTATTCTTACTATTATTATTATAACTATTATTATTGTTACTATTATTATAATTATAATTATTATTTTTGCTATTATTATTATTACTGTTATTCTTATTATTTCTATTATTATGATAACTATTAGTATTATTACTATTATTATTATTACTGTTATTATTACTCTTATTATATTTTTTATTATTATTATTTTTAATATTATTGCTATTGTTACTTTTATTGTTAATATTATTAGTATGCTATTTTAGTGTTTAGGTCACTTTAGTTTTAGTAACATCCGCTTCGTTCACAATCATTATGAAAAATTCCTTGTTCTTGTGGCTGTTCGATGCGTTGTTGTTTTTCTTCTGCACTGCCAGAAACGTAGAAAGACTATCGGAGCAAGGGACAGGTCTTATTGCTATATTTAGTTCCAACAGTGTTACTCGCCCTTCAGATGTTCATAGAATTTTTATATCAAAAAAATACTCTGCTTAAACATAGGCTTAGAGTTGCTGCTTTTCTTTATTTTCACAGACTTATAAAATACTTTGAAACTCAAGGACGTGGTGTTCGAAGCGTACACTGCGGAGCTACATTTAGCTTGGCAGTTAATGATATTGGTGTATTATTTCTCTTTGGACAAAATAAGAAGACGGGGGAAGCTAATATGTATCCTAAACCAGTTCAGGATCTCTCAGGTACTTAGTTTGTTAATTTTTCAAGTCATTAACATGATATTTATATCTGGTTCCTCAGGTTGGCATATAACTAGCATTGGATGTGGAAATACTTCAATAATTATATCTGCGGATGATACACTTATTGCTTGGGGAGCTTCCCCTACTTATGGCGAACTAGGAATCGGAGAGTTTCAAAAATCATCTACCGTACCTAAAGAAGTTCCTAAAATGGATGGAATGAAAATTCCTCAATGTACTATGGGTTACTCACATTCGTTACTTTTAGTTAACACCGATAATGAGTCTACACGTCTTAAGTATGAAAAAATGCCTGAGTATACGATAGAAGATTAAGTTACAAAATCAGTGACTCTGCTAACAAAAAAAAAAAAAAAAGAATGCTGCAGCCGTATAAGAAATATAAATATCACAAAACTTTCAAACCATCTAATGTAGTAAATAAAGCCATATGCGTTTTCTTAATTTCATACCTACTAAAATTGTTTTTCAATTGTAACAGTAAGCAGTAATATATTTTTATATTTCTCTTTATTTATTTACATTGCCACAAATTAATTTAGGTTGCGGGTAATAATGAGCGGCGAACTTAACTGCAAGTATACTAGATTTTTGCACCTGTCCACTTAAACTTACTGAACACATTTATTAAATTTATCTGCTTTGTCCACCACCTGCCATCTTAAGATGTCTACATATACCTTTCTCTTACACAGTTTAGAGTTGTCCACTACTACAACCGTAGGACACTTCTTGTTTTTTCTGAATCCATCTTTGCTCTGCTGCTAGCACTCCATTGCCTTCTGGGGACTTCAGCATTTACATAGTCTAGAGTACTTTGAGCGACAATCCGTTCTTTTGCCGTGGGTTGTCAACTATAACTAGTTGACTCTCTTTAAGAACTTTCGCCTTGTAGGTCTTTAGCTTAGTACGATATTTCATCAGAGATGATTCCTAATCTGATTGTGGAGCAAACCTCAGGTCTGCTGGAAACTCAACTGCACCAAACAGTTGCCACCTGATACCTACAAAGGCGTGACATTGATTGAGAAAGTTCTCTGAAGTGTCTTCACCTTCTCCACAGGCGTCGCAAAGGATGCCATCACTTAGCCCAAGAAGACTTTTGTACTTAGCGATGGTGAAGTGTCTCATTTGTACGCCGACAAGTCGTCTACATTTTTTTCTGTCTAGAGATAACAAAAGCCATCGATATTTTGCTTCTGGGACATGCATGCATGCATCCTGGAAAGTCACGCCATCTCTGATTGTGCTGTTGGGAGACCCAAGCGTCGACGGAACCCTTATCTAAAGATGCGGCTAGTTCCAAGGTGGGTTGGGGCTCTACGAATACCTCTTTTGAACTTTGCCTAGCTAGTTTATCGGGAATCTTGTTTCTCATGATCCCCTGATGTCCCGGTACCCAGACAAGTCTTAACGAATTCAGTCTGCCGAACTAATTAAGAAAAGACTTGCATTCCCGGACTATCTTGGAAGTAGTTAAAGGTTTGAGTACGACTTTAAGCACAGTTTCGCTGTCGCTACAGACAGATATTTCTCCCCTTCCACATATTATTTACAATATAGTTAGTGTTAGTAGATCACAAACGTTTTCGCCTGGAAGACCGCCGCAAAAGTACAATTTTGCAATTCAATTTATTATTTATTTGAATTTATATTATTTATATTATTGGTATTTGAGATTAACAACTGATAAAAGTTTATACATAAATAAATAAATAAAGATTTCTGGTTATTATTTTTATGCTTCTATTGTATATATTTGGGCGCAGAAATGATATACGCGTGGTTTATGTTTTTTAAATTCGCATAACTTTGCTAATGAAAATATCGAAATATTAATTGATCTTTACAAAATATTTCATTTTCCTACTTATATTTCCAAGGCAATTTGCATCTGCAATTTATAATTTTACAATGCACACATGTGCAGTACATGTGCAAGAACTGTTTTCGATAGTTTCTTGATATTAGTTATCTGTAAACACAGCTTTTATCATATTTAATTAGGTTAATTTGATTTTGGTAACTAAGACTAACTTCAGTAGACCATTTGCAGTTTAATTTTTTGATAAACACAGAATGAAAAAAGAAGTACAACTGCACAACAACAGGTTTTAAATTAATACTTCGTGTTTTCAGGGTTCAAAATTGCTTAGTTTTATTATTATTATTAAACATCCTTTTTATTTTCATATAATAATCATACAATTTAAGGTACAAAAGAAGAGTTAACATGCCCGTCTGCTAAGAGTTGTCATTTTGTTATTAAAATAATATTACAAAGATAATAATAATAATAATAATTATATGGTGCGACCGACCAAGGATCAGGGGCTAGATTGCTCATTTAATAGTATTACAATACAAAGCTAAAACTTCAGATAGCATAGTCGGTATAAATTCAACATTAACAAAAGCCGTCCCATATAGAATGTTGTATGTTTTAAGGGTGAAAGATTCTTTAAGTAAGTACAGTAAGAGCAATTCTTCTATTGAGTAAATTGCGATAAAGTGATGAAGGTTTTCAATTTCGGTGTGGCATACAATTTTTAGGAGTTCAGTCCTAGCTCTTAATATTGTGATTATTTGATATGCTGAAAATTCTCTTCAGAAGTAATTTTTCGAGCCTAGTGTACGATTTAGAAGTTTATATACATCGTCGGCTTAGCTCTTTTTATACGGGAATCATACACTTAATCATCAGGTTTATCATGCACTGATAAGGTCTACCATCCCATTCATTGAGTTTAGCCTCTGTGAGACTTAGCTTAATATTATGGGAATATGCCAGTTCTTCCCATTTTTTAAAAGGCGATAAATTATATTATGAAGCTATCATGAGAACTCTTTTTTGAAGATTGTTTGACCTACTTATTACCTTACCTAAATAATCAGCACTTACCTTCCGATTCCGCTGGTTAATTTGAGGAAAAAACAAATATTAATCATCGAAAATAGCATTATGATTATTTTTCGAAATATTCCCCATTAAGATCTATACACTTTTGCATGCGTTTGAACCAATTGTCGAAGCACTTTTGCCACTCTGATAGAGGTATCTCCAAAATATGCATTCTGAACGCATCAACCGCTTCTTCAGGTGTCGAAAAACGTACGGGAATAAAAAGAAGTCATACGGTGCCAAGTCAGGACTATACGGCGGATGACTCATCAAATCGATGTTTTGAGTGCCGAGGTGTAAGAGTTACGTCGGTGACGCTACTTCCCTTCGGTAGGAACTAGACGTCCCGCCCCCTCTCGCCATTCATAAGGTATCCGACATTTTTACTGAACCTCTCGGCCTCACCCCCTCTAGCAATCAGCAGCACGCGCGTTGAAAAAATCTTAAACCTAAGCAATGCATTTGTCATCGGACGCCAACGAGCCAGAATCGTCGATTTACAGACTGCAGATTGGGCATAAAATACATTTGTAATATAAAATCTGTGGAATGATTCGAAGAAGTTTTCTTAGTTTGAATTCAGTTGAGTTAGATTAGTTATAATTGTAACTCCGTGACGACGTGTTCGACTTTATTAATAAAATAAATAAAAAATTTGTTAAGCAAATATAAAACGGTATTTTTTTATATCCCACCTTTCAAGGGACACCGTAATCTAAGAGCTCGTATTGTAGTGGTGAAAAGTGATCCGTCTTCGGCGGTTGGTTCTTTTTAATTTCTTAGAAGACAACTGGCAAACGATTTGCTGTGTAGTACTCAGAATTGATGTTCTGCCTAGCTCTAGTTTTACGGTTGCGACATGTCCAGTTTTCCCGAAAAAACAGGTTCCCATTTGCTTGGAAGTGTTTCGGGCACGAGCAACTTTTGTTGGATTTGGGTTAATTTGAAACACCCGTATAGTCGGATTTCGATCTCATACGCACAAATCCATGATTCATCTCCTGTCACGATGTCATAGACGTATTTCGAATGGTATTTTTGGAGCATTTCTTTAGACCAATCGATACGAGCCTTTTTTTTGACCGATTGACAAACTGTGTTGGATCCAACGCGAACAAATTTTTTTGACGGTCAAATGTTCATGCAATATTGAATGTATGCTGGTCCCACTAATACCTAAGGTTGCCTTAATCTCACGATAGGTCATATGACGATCTTGTAATAGCAGTTGGCGCACAGCATCAATGGTTTCCGGAACAACAACTGATTTTGGACGACCTTCACGAAATTCGTCCTGGATTGAACTACGACCTCCGTTGAATTCACACCATCGATGGAGCTTCATGGCTAAAAATTGAATTGAGTTCATCGATGCTCTGTTGTTGAGTTAGTAAAAGTAAGTTGTAAAAAATAATCGCACGAAAATTTTCACGATTTAGTTCCATATTTAGCGCGAATCTTTTAAGTTACTGTAAACAACACAAATAGCGCTCGTATGCTCTGAGTACGTATCACAGATTAAGAGAAACATCTGTAACTATGTCTGAATCTAATATTTTGTTGCAATTGTTTAGTAACATTTCGAGATACCCAGAGATGAGATTTTTAATGAAGGACCGGAATACCACTAAAACAGCTATTATGCCGGTATGCATTGAGTTGAGCTCAGTAGTTGTTTTAAATGATTTGCCAAGGTTTTCGACTCTCAAGTAGAGAATCCTTCCGAATTAACTCCACTTAGCAACCTGACCGTCTTCCAGAAACATTTGGAATTTTTACAGCTCCTTGTTTGTTTTGCAAATTATCTTAAATCTCTTATTTGTTTCTACGTACAACAGCCTAAATATATAATTGTTTGTTCTTCCAAATAAATTAAGAGACCTAAAAGGCTTCCTATTTACCTTCCTGCCTAACTTCTCGAACCACAGTGCAGAACTTGTTGTACAGTGAAAGAGAGATCTCAAGTAAGCGGAACAGGTTATAGCTTGTAATAATAACACTAAACTTTCCTTACAATTATCTTCGACTACGTTTATGAGACAACTTATTAATGCATCCTTCAGTTTGAATCGAACTACATAAGTACATTTGTATTAAGCCCCAAATAGAAATACAAACCATTAATATTTAGCGAATATTAAATATAACTGAACGATTAATTAGAAGTTTAATTCTGTTCTGAACCCAGTTCTGATTTTAGATCTTTAGATCTTTTATCTTTTTCCCCTGTAAGATTTAAAAAAGGAATTGATGAGTGCGACTGTTTTTCAGGCTACAGGTTTTATTTGAAGATGCAAAAATAAAAATGTCGGAAATTAAAGATAACAAAATTAACACAAATTGAAAAATTCATAAAACGGACTTAAGATTGTCGATAATATTCATCTCATAGTCATTCAGTTTATTTCATCGAAAAAGAAACAATCGCCCAAATATAAGCAAAAATGAGGGAATAGAGGATATCAAAAATTCTAAAGTGAATGCTTATAAAAAGAACGAATTGTTCGTACGGTTTGTATTAAGCGCAATTCTCTGCATTGCGTGCAGTGTAAAATTATAAATTGCAGATGCAAATTGCCTTGGATATATAAGTAGGAAAATGAAATATTTTTTAAGGATCAAGTAATATTTTGGTATTTTCATTAGCAAGGTTATGCGAATACACAAACCATTTGAAAAAAACATAAACCACGCGTATATCATTTCTGCGCCGAAATATATGCAATAGAAGCATAAAAATAATAACCAAAAATCTCTATCTCTTAGAACTGACCGATTTTTCTCTTTATCTATCGCCGTTCACTTACTTCTTTCTTTCCTTTCTTAACAAAAGTTGGCTGGGAGCCAATATTGTTAATGTCCAAGCCAGACGATAGTACGAAGTCGGGAATATGCGATCCTCACTTGTTGCACTTGCGGCTGCCCCAGAAGATGTTCTGAGCATTAGTATCACAACAGATGATGAGGCCAATCTCTTTCGTTTTGCAATACTTTACGAGTTCGGCTACCTACAAACATATTGTGTTGGCAGCTTGAATCGACACAACAACACCTTCCCTTACCAGAAGAGAGTAAATGTCCTCTTCGATTCGCTTTGCGTAAACTGATGCTTCCAGTTTATCGACCAAATTTTCCAGGCCTTTTTTTCGAGAACATTAATAATCTCGTCGACATTTCTACGAAGTCGTTCAATCATTTTACTTCTCCACACAAGTCTCATTTTGTTCTGTGGCGGCTTGTTGTACTTCTTTCTTCTTTTCTTAAAACCACTCTACACTTGCTTGAATTTCTCGTCCTTTAAAATACTCTGTACTTGGTGCATTTCGCGAATTAAATCTTTCATCATAGCTGCTAAATCAATTGATATTCCAGGTCTGGACACGCCTTTTTGGTATTGCTTTGTTCAAAGTGTTCCTTCCGAGTTGTTCCTTCTCCTGTAACTGATAATGTATCAAATCTCAGTCAAAACACCGATGTGAAGATTCGTCTGGTTGGTAAGAATGAAAGCCAGATCACTGAATATTACCGAGCATCTTCGTCAGGTATTCTCTCCCTTTTGTATCCATTCCATCATACTGAGGAAGCAGTGAAGTTGTCCGCGTTTAATGCCTACGATATAGTATTATTACTTTAAAAGTTATAACGTACACCTCTGGATATTTGCTGAAGTAATCGATTTTTACATTCTTATTAACATTTATATTCTCTCCATGTCGGGAAAACATCTAATTTAACTTTATACTTTCGCATCTTTTCGCAGCACCTTGCCTTTTAATCTTCAACTATCTAATCAACTATCACATTTCGTCCAAATCTGCTACAGACTGCTGGCATCAAATAAATGCCAGATTAGGATTATTTTTCAAATTTCGCAGGCTACGTACATTCGAAAAATTTTGAAAATTGATGATTTTTTCACTACTATTAAAACTGTATGTTAAGGTAAAGTATGTCTTCAAATTGTGCTTACAACAATTACTAAGTTTATTTTTTTTTCACAATTAAGAAGATTGAAAGGGTTCTTTGTTTTCTTTTTCAAATCAGTTTTGTTTTAAGTTATCTAAATAAATAAATATTAAATAAAATTTAATTTTGTCGGAATTGTAATAATCGCGAAACTGTTGAATAATTGAGCTATGTATATCTCTCTCTTCGTTCCATTTTTGAAAAATCTCTTGTTAATTTTTCTTAAGCTTTTATTTGTCAAGAAAATTATTTGCTTACATGACTTGAATACTTTGAAAGTATAGTACATAAAGAATGCACTCAGGAGAGCAATCCAAGCCGCTCGATCCTCTACCATCGACTTTTACTGATCAGGAGCTATTCGCAAGCCCAACCTTCATTTATCATCAAAGTGGCACCGTTAGTTAATTCAAATTTTTTTTTCAAAACTGATGTATTTTGCATAAGTTTGTTGATTTAAACCCATATAACATCAAGCTGACTTGACATTGAAGCCAATGGATTATTTGAAGCGACGTATGTTCTTCGGTTGGTTTGTGGAGAAGATGTGTCAATATGATTTTGGTTGAGTGAATACTGTTTGGTGTAATTAGTACGCTGATGGCGTTATTGGGCCATACTTCGTCGCTGATAACGGTCGATACATATCTGTATCTCCTTAGAGCTGCTGACAACACTCAAAGAGTAATAACTGTCTGCGATAAAACTTTTCAAACTTCGCAGTTAAGACGGACAATTTTATTTTGTCTTACTTTTCTTTTTATAAAATGCTGTTTCGCTATTCTGTTACAGAATATACAATTTCTAAAGAAATTCGGAGCCAGGAATATTTGTTGTGGAACTGCAGTCATAATTTAAAAAATACACTTTGGTATATATTTTTGTTTTAAATTAAACTCTAGCTACTCAAATTTCTTTTAAGCTACCAAAGAGCTTTTTCTCCTATATAATCGCATCTGTTCCTGATATATTTCTCGTATGCATAATAAAATCATTTTAAAGTAAATACGAAGATATCAGATAACGTTCCGACATTTCACTCAAACGGACAATTTTTTCATCAACATCAACATTATATTTAATTATTAAATCATATCGCAAATGAACGAATCCCTGGATGGGATTTAGAAAAAATAAAAAATAAAAAAAACGCGTGTTGGTCTTCAACTCCAAGTCCTTTTATACATTTTTGATGTGCTGGTCCATATAAACCTTTTGTGAGTACATCAGCTTTCATCTCGGTCGTCGGCAAGTATTTAACTTCTATTTCGCCTTTCTGAAAAACTTCTCTTATGTAGTGATGCCGGATATCAACGTGATTACTTCTGGAATGAAAAGTTGGATTTTTCATTATTTTTTGTGCACCTTGGTTGTCGCAGAAGACGATGGTAGGTTTAGTATCTTTATCTAAGAATCCAAGTTCTTTCAGTAAGTTCCGAAGGTATATAGTTTCTTTTCTTTCTTTCTTTCCGTTAGAGCCATATACTCCGCCTCAGTACTTGAAAGCGCGACAGACTTCTGCTTCCTTGACTCCCATGTAATAGCTCCGTTCGCTAGCGTAAACACAAATCCGGTATACGATTTTCGATCGTCTATGTTGCCACCCCAATCTGAATCGACGTAACCCAAGAGTTGTGGTTTATCTGACTTCCTATATGTCAGACCAAAATATCTTGTTCCTTTCAGATATCTTAACACTCGCTTTGCGACTTTCCAATGTTCTTGTACTGGATCTGAGTTATACTGGCTTAGAACGTTGACTGCGTGAGCAATGTCTGGACGTGTTGAAACTGCAAGATACATAAGTGAACCAATTAATGATGAATACGGTTTCGTTGCCATTTTGTATTTTTCATCTTCAGACTTTGGTCCCATCTGCTTGCTTAATTTGACGTTTGCATCCAATGGTGTAACTGTGGGGTTTCAATCATTCATACCGTTGCGAAGTAAAATGTTTTCAATGTATTTAGATTGGTTCATTGTTACAAAATTTTTGGAAATGTTTTGGTTAAATTCAATTCCAAGACAATAATGTAGCTTACCAAGGTCCTTCATTTTGAATTCAAATGACATCTGTTCTTTAAATTTTGTATAGGCTTCTATATTATTCGTTGCGACGATTAAGTCATCTACATAGATGACTACAATCATATAAGTGTCCTCGGTTTCTAAACTGTAAATACACTTTTCAGTATTTAATGGTGTCATTCCTAGCTGCAACAGTTTTTCGTCAAGCTTAAGATACCATCTACGTCCTGATTGTTTTAACCCATAAAGTGCCTTTTTTATTGAGCAAACAAGATGTTCTTCGCCTGGTTTAACGAAACCTTCAGCCTGTTCCATGAACAATTCTTCTTCAATATCTCCATTTATGTACGCCATTTCAACATCTAATTGGAAAAGCATTAATTCAAATTCGACTGCAAGAGCCATAAGAATCCGGATTGAACTCTGCCTGGCTACCGGAGTAAAAGTGTCTTGAAAGTCGACACCTGGCTGTTGGGCGCAACCTTTTGCTACTAACCGCGCTTTGAACCGTTCAATACTTCCATCTGCGTTAAACTTGGTTCTCAGTACCCATCTGCATCCAATGACATTTTTATTTTTTGGACGTTCAACGAGTTTCCAAGCATTTATATCACGAAGGGCATTAAACTCTGACTCCATCGCGGCTTTCCACTCGCGAGAATTTGACCCATTTAATGCTTCCTTTACTGTTGGATTCAGGACTGTATTTATTTGGCTTTCTTCTTCTGCTTTTCCAGCTTCCGGTTCAATTTTAGCTTCTATCAGGTTGAATAGTTTTTGCGGTCGGCTTCTTTTTCCAGTTCTTTCATATTTAGGTCTTCCAGGTCCCCTCTTTAGTGGCGTACCTCCAAATCGAACTTAGATGTTACTGACTGATTTTCATTTTCATCTTTAACTATGTTTTGATTGTCATAATTATTTTTCACTTCAGCTTGGTTTAAATTTTTGATTTCAGTGTCATATTTAGGAGTCAAATTTGGTTTCGGTACATCAGTGGACTGAAATTCAAATTCAACGAACTCTTCACCTTCTTCATTTTTAGAGATGGTCGAGTTTCCAAAAAATTTAACATCTCTGCTTAAAATTACCTTCTTTGCCTCAGGATCCCATAGACGGTAAGCCTTCGATGTCATTGAATATCCTACGAAGATACATTCGATAGATCTGGACTCAAATTTGTCCTTACCTGTTTTCTTATTGAGTGCAAATGCCTTACAGCCAAAGATCTTCAGATGCGACACATCTGGCTTGTACCCGTATCTAACTTCAAATGGTGTCTTGTTGTTTAACCTTTTTGTAGGAAATCTATTACGAATGTATGCAGCAGTAGCGATAGCTTCACCCCAGAATCGTGGCGGAAGTTTTGATTGCAACATCATGCATCTGGCCATCTCGACCAGGGTTCTACTCATCCGCTCTGCTGTTCCGTTTTGTTGGGGTGTGTATGCTACAGTGTGTTCTCGTTTTATGCCTGCTTTTGACATCACATTCGTAAAATCTTGTCCGCAGTAGTTAGTTAGTTAGTTAGTTAGTTGACTTTTATTTTCAATTAATGTTTTACAATGTAAAGTTTAACCTAAGTCATTTATGGTTTGGCCTATGGCCGTCTACCAGGTTGACAAAATACATACAAAAGTTTTAGATTAAAAATCTCCATCTATGATACGTTTTCTATAACAAAGTGCTGCTACTGAATAATCGTATAAGGCCTTCCATCCCTTTTCTCCATTTAAGATGCACGTTACTTCATATTCGTCTAAAACAAGTTTTTCGAAAATTGCTAGTCGAAATTCTTTTAGAATCGGACACACACCAATAAAATGTAAGATGTCTTCTCTCTTCCTCATGTTGCATAGGTTACAAAGAATTGGTAAATCTGGTCTGTGGGGGATAAAGTTTAACTGAACGAGTTCCTCTCAGTTTAAAAATTGTGCTTATTTTTTCGATTGAGTGACTGTCAAGGAAGTATGTTTTTTCATTTAAAAAATGGTTTAGTTTGCTGTAGTAGTTCCTAAACAGTGAAGATTCAGCTTCTTCGACATATTTGTCATATGTGTGTCTACCAAAATTCTCCAAAACAGAGTTAAATTCTTTTCTTAAAAGATGAGGAGGCTCGTCCGCCTCAATAGACAGATTTAGACCGCATTCAGAAGCTGTTTTTTTCCATTCCTCGCAAATGTATCCGTTTGTTCTAATTATACTTCTTAAAACTACGTTTGGTAATCTGCATTCGCTCATCTGTAGTATTTTTAAAACATAGTTGAAGTGCATTTTGATGGTATACGAGAGCAACGGAGGAGTTCCTGTTTCAATATGTAGCATATAGTTGGGGGTATTTTTTGGTAACCGAAAGATCTTCTTCAAAAAGTAGCGAAGGAATTTTTCCACACCATCATAGCCTTTGTAACCCCATACCTGAGCTCCGTAGAGCATTATTGAAGCTGCAGTTGAGTGGAATAAAGTTTGCTTTGCACTTTTCGATACATAATTATTTTTGAAGCAACGTTCCCAAATCGAACAGATAGCTCTTTTAGCAACAGCTAATTTTTCCTCAAAGTGTGGTTTCAAATTTAAAGAGGACGATATTAGGATACCTAGGTATTTGTATCTGGATACTACCTCAATCTCTTCCCCGTCCAACTTCCACTTTTCCAGAGATGAGACGCGTCCCCCTGCGTTTCTGAATATCATCATTTTCGATTTACCAAGGTTTATAGTCAGATTCAAATTTTTACAGAAATCGTTAATCCTGTCTATCAATAATTGCATACCTTGGATAGTGTCACACAGAAAGACGATATCATCAGCATACATCAGCGCTGGAATGGATACATCGTTGAATCTTATTCCACCTTTGACATCATCTGTTATATCATTGATGTATAGAATAAAGAGTAGTGCACTTAGAGTACAGCCTTGTTTAACCCCCATTGAAGTTTCAAACTCGTCGGAAATTAAGTCTCCATCCCATACATGTGCAGTATTGTTCTCATACAAGGCTCTCAGAATTCTTATAACTTTGCTTGATACGCCGATTTTCGAAAGCTTGAAAAAGAGTGCTTCATGTGGTATTGAATCAAACGCTGCTTGAAAATCAACGAAAAAGGCGTACAACTTTTTTTTCTTTCTCTTATATGTTTCGGCACTGTTTGTTAAGCAGAATATCTGGTCGATTGTAGAATAACTTTTTCTAAGTCCAGCTTGAAATTCTTTAAGGATGTTATGTTCTTGAACCCAATCATGCAATCTTTTGTAAATTAATGAGGCAAACAGCTTGGCAGAGGTGTTTAAAAATGTGATTCCTCTGTAGTTCTTCGGGTCCCTGTAATCACCTTTTTTGTGTAGAGGAAAAATTATTGCTTTTCTGAATATATCGGGGATATTAGCAGAGTCAAATATTCGGTTAAATTCAATTGTGAGAAAATTCATAAATTCATAAGTGCAATTTTTATAGAACTCAAACGGGATGCGATCAATACCAGGTGCTTTACTTGTTTTTGAGTTGCTTATTACTTCTTTGATTTCTTCTAGGGTAAATGCAGAATCTAACTTTTCGTCTAAGAGCATAGGGGCTGCATATTGAAATAGCGGAGAGGTTAATGGAGCATTAAGAAGTTTATTAAAATAATTCCTGAGTTGCGTGGCTTTAAGAGTTACGGAGATGTTAGACGTGTAACCATTAAGGTATTTGATAGCTTTCCAGAACTGAGCAGGAGATTTAGAGGTGTTTATGAGCGCAATGTTTTGTTGCTCAAAGGCTATATATTTGGTGTATAACGCAGTGTGCAAAGTTCCATAAGCTTCGAGTTCATGTTTCGCTGATACGAATCTAGTATTCGATCATTCCAGATAAATTTCGGCAGAAGTCTTAAAGGTTTTATGCAGGTATAGTTTTTGTTAACAGTACAATTAAGGGTTACTTCCAAGGGCATGTGGTCCGAGAAGATCTCGCTTCCTACTTGAAAACTGCCTAGAAGCTTGTGCCAATTTCCCGAAACAAAACAGTAATCAATTATTGAGCTTGATGTTCCTCTGATAAAGGTCAGTTCGCCATCAGAATCTCCTTCACAACTACCATTCAACAAGGACATGTCATACTCATCAGCAAGTTCAAGTATTTTTGCTCCTTTGTTATCACAAATTGTGTCTTTAGATTTGCGACACGGTTTCAGCAGGGTACTATTGTATTCTGATATAAAATTATTTTGCGAGAGTCCTACACGACCGTTAAAATCTCCAATAAGCATTATATTCGAACAATCTAAGAAGTTCAGTGAATCGCAGAGTTTATCGAAATCACGCTGCCAATGGTTACAGTTTAATTATATGGGTACCAATACTACATCCAATGTATTTAGTTTTAAGTTAATAGCATCCATTTCGCCAGCTTTTATAAAGACGCTCGTGTACAGACCTTCGAAGTCGTCGCGAAAACCGAATAGTAATCCACCACTTCCTCTCCCAAAATGTGATGTTTTTACGGCAGGAACCCAGATTAGTTGATAGTTTGAGAATATTTTCTTAAATCTAGTTTCTTCATTGTCTAATAGATGTGTTTCGAATAATACAAAAATATCAAAACTTTTTACATAATTAAAAAATTTTACAAAATTCATTTTATTTTTTAAACCTGACACATTGTAGCTTAAAATTTTTATTTTCTCGATAGCTAATTTTTTTTCAGAATCATTCTGGTAGACTTCGGCACATCATGCGTCTCGTATAACCGCCTTTGAGCTTGTGGACGCACCCATAGGTTTTTCGCGTATTGGTATTTTGTTAAGTTTGGCATCACTGCTGCGTTTGATATTAGGTGTCAAATTTGAAGTTTTACGAGAAGTGTTTTCATTCGTAACTGTTTTGTTTGTACTACTAATTTCATTGATATAAAGATTTTTATTTAACGAAATGTCACCAAAAATAGATCGAATCATTTCGATGCCACTTATTTCACCACACCTCAAACCAAGCGCGGAATCCCAAGTAAAGACTTTCTTGGCAATGTGTAGCTTGTCATCCCGCAGAGAAATCTTTATTGATGCGTCTTTTTGGCGGAGCTCTTTCATGATGGGAATCATTTTTGCTCGTCGCTGTCTGACGTTAAAGGGTAGGTCTTTTTGGATGCTTATTGAAATTCCCTTCAATTTGGAAGCATTCTTCAACACACTCCAGGCAGACTCCTTTGATCTCATCTTTAGAATTATCGTAGATTTGCTCGTGTTACGGCTGTGTATCCTATACGCAGACTCGACTATTTGTTGCGGAGTTGAGTCAACTAACCCGGCGCAAATGGATATAGCTTTTTCACTCATGTCTACTTGATCTTCAACGGGCAGGTGAACAACAAGGTTCGCTTCAGTACTCGTCATTGCAAGTCGGTCGAGTTTAGAAGACGTTTGTTTTGTTCTTCCAGATACAACACTTTTTGCTCAAGTTCTTCTTGTCGCGCACTTAACGCTGTTATTTGTGTAAAGAAATCTTGCAGATCTGCCTTTGAGGCTAATTGGTCTACAAGTTTTTTGTTATTTTCGTGTAAAATTTCTTGCATCCTCTCAACGCTCAGCTTAGATGAAGATCCCATAGCGAGATTTGGATCAATTTCACTCAAGCTTTGGTGTTGTTTTTTGAATCCTGGGTGTTCCGGAGAGGTGTGGGAAATTCCTCTTTTTACCATTTGTAGGTTAGATTGTTGATGTGAATTTTCACTTGGCTATAAAATAGCTTAGATGTCAGAACTTACTCGAATTTCAATTGACTGAAGTAGACCGTCTCTTAATTTATAAGGTGAGTATGATTTCCTAATTATCTTTCACTTTAAACACTTTCCTTTTTAGATTTTTGATCGGAGATAAATTTTTGGATTCAACTTTGACAGATCGGAGATGTCAACCCCCACCGCAGTATTCCAGCCCGTTGTCAGTGGGCAACACCTTGATTTTTTTGTTCTGTTTGGTTCTCAACTAGGTTTTTGTAAAGTATAAATGCTTCTTTGACATCGCTTTTTGCTTTAAGAAAACAAACGTCGACATATCTTGAATAGTCGTCCACGAATGTTGCAAAATACTAAGCGCCACCATTTGATTTTAATCGCATTGGGCCGCAAACATTCGAATGGACTAACCCCAAAAGTTTTTGAGCCCTTGAATCTGACTGCTTTGGGAAAGGTTCTGCGCATTGTTTTCCATGAATGCATACTTCGCACACAGGTAATTTACCTTGAAAATATGGAATACCTTTTACCATATTAGCAGTAACGATCTTTCTTAAATATTTTTCATTTAGCTGACCAAACCTTTGATGCCATTCATTTAACTGATTATCTTTGTCATTTGCTGCTAATGAAGATTCAGACGTTGATTCAACAAAGTATAAATCGCCTCTTCTTGCCGCAGTCAAAATCGTCTCATTCTGAGCATTTTTAAAGATTGCACTGGTGTGATGAAAGTGAATGGTGTAGCCTTGCGACACTGTCTTGGCAATGGACAACAGATTTGTTTTCAACGCGGGAACGTATAAGACGTTATTTAACTTTATCGACTTAAATTTGTTTATATTTAAACGAACTGTCCCTTTCCCGACAATTTCGGTAGTTTGGTCTACAGCAAGTCGAACGGTTTGGTTTTCAACATTAACGAAGTCTAGGAATTGTTGTCTATTGTTACACAAATGGGATGTAGCCCCACTGTTGATACACCAATCGTATTCCATTGAAATTGAAACTGCCTGAAGAGCGATTCCTAAAGATTCTTTTACGGTCTGGTGTGTGCCTTCAACCATAACGAAAGTGTTTTCTTTGGCATTGGAAGTGCTTTGTCTGTTTGATTTGTTTTTGGTCCAACAATCAGCTGCCTTATGTCCAATCTTTTTGCAGAAATTACATTTATATGTTTTCTTATTACTAGCACTTACCACAGGCTTGTTAGTAAGCGATTGTTGGTCCGGCTTCCTGTAAAATTGTCGTTGTTGTCTTCCAAATTTTTCATAAAATGCTTCTGCATGCTGTTGATGTTGTTTGGCCTGACTTGGTTTTTCCTTTCTGGCATTCAATTCTTCGAAGAGCTTAATTTTGAGTGCTTCAGGGGTTGGTAAATCATCACGAGCTTCTATAGCACATCGAAAATTTTCGTAACAATCAGGTATGCTGTAAAGCAACAGAATAGCCAACAAATCTTCAGCAATTCCAATATCCATTTCAGCAAGTTTATCGATTGTACCGAAAAAGTTGTTGAGGTGCTTCATCATGCTTTCTCTTTCTTTCATTTTTGTGCTTCAACAGTGTAGCCTTACGTGCGGGTCCTTTCGAACGATAAACTTCATCTAATTTTGAACGTTATGCGCTGTATTACAATGTTTAAAGTGACAAAGTTCCGATGGAGACATAGAAAGGATTATGTCGGCTCTAGCCTTTTGATCGGCAATAACCCAAGCGTAAATGTCATCACTGTTGCTCACGCTGCCGTCTTCAGCAAATACAGGTTCCGGTTTTTGATTTGATCCGTTGACGTAGTCCCAATGATCATTTTTGACCAATACAGCACATATTTGCAGCTTCCATGTGTCGAAATTATCCTTTCTGAGTTTTTCAATTAAAACCACGCTTCCAGACATTGCTCACTTCCAGAAAAATCTTCGATGTAACACTCTATTTTTCTTAATGAGAATAAAGAAATGTTTTAATCTGACTCCGAGATAATATCTTATTTTGGACCAACTGCTTTTGTTTAGAAACAATTTCCTATTGTTTTATTTGTACTTCTAGTTAGGGTCTGGGCCCATAACCTGTTGAGATTTTGTTTTATTTGAAAATTGAATAAAAACAGAGACAACTTAAATGCGTCCTTTCGCAGTTACAACTTTATTCGGAAGGAGAACGTAAAAGAACAGAAAAAAGAGAAACAAACATAAATTAGAGAAAGATACAAAGATGGATCAAAAGCAAACATGTCTTGCCACTTTTAATTTTCGGTATTAGTACCAACACCCCCTCTCAACGCGTGTTGGTCTTCAACTCCAAGTCCTTTTATACATTTTCGATGTGATGGTCCATATAAACCTTTTGTGAGTACATCAGCTTTCATCTCGGTCGTCGGCAAGTATTTAACTTCTATTTCGCCTTTCTGAAAAACTTCTCTTATGTAGTGATGCCGGATATCAACGTGCTTACTTCTGGAATGAAAAGTTGGATTTTTAATTATTTTTTGTGCACCTTGGTTGTCGCAGAAGACGATGGTAGGTTTAGAATCTTTATCTAAGAATCCAAGTTCTTTCAGTAAGTTCCGAAGGTATATAGTTTCTTTGGCGGCTTTCGTTAGAGCCATATACTCCGCCTCAGTACTTGAAAGCGCGACAGACTTCTGCTTCCTTGACTCCCATGTAATAGCTCCGTTCGCTAGCGTAAACACAAATCCGGTATACGATTTTCGATCGTCTATGTTGCCACCCCAATCTGAATCGACGTAACCCAAGAGTTGTGGTTTATCTGACTTCCTATATGTCAGACCAAAATATCTTGTTCCTTTCAGATATCTTAACACTCGCTTTGCGACTTTCCAATGTTCTTGTACTGGATCTGAGTTATACTGGCTTAGAACGTTGACTGCGTGAGCAATGTCTGGACGTGTTGAAACTGCAAGATACATAAGTGAACCAATTAATGATGAATACGGTTTCGTTGCCATTTTGTATTTTTCATCTTCAGACTTTGGTCCCATCTGCTTGCTTAATTTGACGTTTGCATCCAATGGTGTAACTGTGGGGTTTCAATCATTCATACCGTTGCGAAGTAAAATGTTTTCAATGTATTTAGATTGGTTCATTGTTACAAAATTTTTGGAAATGTTTTGGTTAAATTCAATTCCAAGACAATAATGTAGCTTACCAAGGTCCTTCATTTTGAATTCAAATGACATCTGTTCTACCGGAGTAAAAGTGTCTTGAAAGTCGACACCTGGCTGTTGGGCGCAACCTTTTGCTACTAACCGCGCTTTGAACCGTTCAATACTTCCATCTGCGTTAAACTTGGTTCTCAGTACCCATCTGCATCCAATGACATTTTTATTTTTTGGACGTTCAACGAGTTTCCAAGCATTTATATCACGAAGGGCATTAAGCTCTGACTCCATCGCGGCTTTCCACTCGCGAGAATTTGACCCATTTAATGCTTCCTTTACTGTTGGATTCAGGACTGTATTTATTTGGCTTTCTTCTTCTGCTTTTCCAGCTTCCGGTTCAATTTTAGCTTCTATCAGGTTGAATAGTTTTTGCGGTCGGCTTCTTTTTCCAGTTCTTTCATATTTAGGTCTTCCAGGCCCCCTCTTTAGCGGCGTATCTTCAAAATCGAACTTAGATGTTACTGACTGATTTTCATTTTCATCTTTAACTATGTTTTGATTGTCATAATTATTTTTCACTTCAGCTTGGCTTAAATTTTTGATTTCAGTGTTATATTTAGGAGTCAAATTTGGTTTCGTTACATCAGTGGATTTAAATTCAAATTCAACGAACTTTTCACCTTCTTCATTTTTAAAGATGGTCGAGTTTTCAACAAATTTAACATCTCTGCTTAAAATTACCTTCTTTGCCTCAGGATCCCATAGACGGTAAGCCTTCGATGTCATTGAATATCCTACGAAGATACATTCGATAGATCTGGACTCAAATTTGTCCTTACCTGTTTTCTTATTGAGTGCAAATGCCTTACAGCCAAAGATCTTCAGATGCGACACATCTGGCTTGTACCCGTATCTAACTTCAAATGGTGTCTTGTTGTTTAACCTTTTTGTAGGAAATCTATTACGAATGTATGCAGCAGTAGCGATAGCTTCACCCCAGAATCGTGGCGGAAGTTTTGATTGCAATATCATGCATCTGGCCATCTCGACCAGGGTTCTACTCATCCGCTCTGCTGTTCCGTTTTGTTGGGGTGTGTATGCTACAGTGTGTTCTCGTTTTATGCCTGCTTTTGACATCACATTCGTAAAATCTTGTCCGCAGTACTCCAGCCCGTTGTCAGTGGGCAACACCTTGATTTTTTTGTTCTGTTTGGTTCTCAACTAGGTTTTTGTAAAGTATAAATGCTTCTTTGACATCGCTTTTTTTTTTTTTTTTTTTTTTATAATTGACGAGTGCAAAAGGGGTTGCGAGTACCCTAAAGTGACCGGATCAAGTCACAGCACGGGCCGAAGGTATAGAGGAAGAGAGGGAGAGGAGGTACCGATGCACATTGGTTTTAAATGCCTGTGGATTGTAATGAGAAGGAAAAATCGAGCTGGGAAGAGCATTCCAGATTCGTGTAGTGCGGCTAAAGAACGAGTCCCTGAATTTAACTGTACGTCCGAAAGAGGGCTTGAGGGTGAATTGATGGGCATTCCTAGCGAGGCTTGTATTGCGGGTGAATTCTTGAAGGGGAGGAATGCAACTGGCTAATTCGTCTGAGCATTTCTTGTTGAAATAGCGGTAGAAAAGTGACAACGACGCGACATTACGTCGGTATTCTAACGAGTCAATCGACTTCGCAATATTACTGTCACCTATAAGTTTTATCGCTCGCTTTTGAATTCTATCCAGCAGGTGCAGGGAGGTCTTAGAAGCACCTGACCAGATAGGAGCGTTATACTCAAGTTTTGGGCGTATGTATGCCTTGTATATTGTAGCCAGATCAGAGGGGGTGAAGTACTTCTTGCATCGTTTAAGGAAACCTAGACATTTCGCAGCATTTTTGGCGACCTCAAATATGTGATCGTTCCAACTAATTGTTGGGTTGATACACATACCGAGGATGGAAAGTCTTTCGGTTTCAACAACGCAAATGCCGTTCATGGATAACGGCTGATTATTTTGTGATCGCTTTAACGACAGTAGACAGCACTGTGTTTTGGAAGCATTAAATTCCACTCTATTCTTATTTCCCCAATCGATTATGCTGTCAAGGTCGGAATTTAATGTGCTTAACATACGCTGCCGTTCCGAGTCTAAGGCCGAAGTGGAGGGACGTGAGCCAAGGAACGAATATGAAAAGCTGAGGGTACTGTCATCAGCGAAGGAATGAATAGGATTAGAAGTAGCAGACAAGAGATCATTTATAAGAATGAGAAAGAGTGTCGGAGACAAAACAGAGCCCTGGGGAACACCAGCATTAATATAGTGAATATCAGACTTGAATCCATCCACAACGACTTGTGTTGAACGATTCGAAAGGTAATTTCTAATCCATTGTTGAAGAGACTCATCGATCCCAAAAGCACGCATTTTCGACAAAAGAGCCTGATGCCAGACCCTGTCAAATGCCTTAGAAATATCAAGCGCAACAATCTTGCTTTCTCCTGCATTGTACAAAGATCGGTTCCACTTTTCAGTGAGATATGCCATCAGATCACCAGTGGAACGGTTGCTTCGGAAGCCGTACTGCCGGTCATTAAGAAGCTTCCGGGACTCAAGATATTTCATAAGCTGGCGGTTTATCAGCGTTTCCATGACCTTGGAGAGAAGGGACGTTAGTGCTATGGGTCGGTAGGAGGTGGGTGACGAACATTCGCCCTTTTTAGGGACGGGCTGGACAAATGCAGTTTTCCACTTACTCGGAAAGAGCCCTGAAGAGTAGGACAGATGGAAAAGCTTACGCAGTGGTTTTGCCAGCGTAGAAGAACACTTCTTCAGAAGAACAGGGGGGGGGGGGGTATACCATCCGGGCCAGCGGATTTGTGTATGTTTAGATCTTTAAGTACTCTTGCTACTGTACGAGCAAGCAGATTAGCTTTGTCCAAAGAGCTGACAGCTGGAATGTCATTGCAAATGAGCGTTGGGATCGAAGACGATTCTGAATTCCTTATGTTTTTTACGAAAGACCAAAAGCTTCTGCTACCCTTGGGGCATTGGAGAACTTTTTGCCTCAACTTTTGGTCAAAGGAGAATTTAACACGTCTAATTAATGCATTACAGTCATTTCGGATCCGTTTGAACTTTTTCCGGGCTTCCTCAGAAGGGTTGGCTTTATAGTCCCGGAAACTCAACTCTCTCACCCTGATAGCCTCTTTGCAGCTCAAGTCGAACCACGCGTTTGCCTTAGGCTTGATGCTCTCTACTCTGTGAGGAATGAAGGACCTCATGCCCAGCGAAATAATGTTTATGATCGCATCAGTAGTGGCATCCACGTCACTATCGAGGAAGCATAGTGACCAGTTAAAATTCCTAAAGAAGTTGTTAAGTCCGCTACAGTTGGCTTTCTCGTAGAGCCATACTGTTCTTTTCGGAATTTGTTCTCTAACTGTGTGGGAGGAGTACGAGAATTTGGCTGACACGACACAGTGGTCGGACGAGCCTAGAGGCGACAATATATCAATTGAATATTTTTCCGGATGAGAGGTGAGAAACAGATCCAAGGTGTTAGCGGTATGATCTGCAATGTCAGGTATTCGTGTTGGCTCATTCACAAGCTGGGTTAAATTATTTACCTCAGCGAAGATTTCAACATAACTTCCTTCGGGTGTCGTCTGGCCTGAATGTCGAAGCCAAGTAGAATTGTGTTCATTGAAATCGCCCGCAATAGCGATTTCAGTGCGAGGGTACAGGGATACAATTCTTGTGATGGAGTCAGACAGCGCATCAAACTCACTATAAGTTAAGTTGCTGTCCAGGTTTGGACTTCTATAAATAAAGCAGTAGTGGATTAAATGCTTACGGACAAAGAGTTTTAACCACAGAAAATTAAATTCCGGATTGGAACAGTGGCCATATTGTGGTTGAATTTGGTAAGCAACATCACTACGCACATAAATGGCGAGACCGCGGTGTAAAAAGAATAAGGGTACCAAGCTATATCCAGGCAGGTTCAAATCCGATAAATCGGTATTCTCACCCACCTGTTTCGCTCAGCGCCAAGACAGCTGGTTTGTGACGAGAGAGGTAGACGTAAACGGCAAAGAGATTAGTTCTCAGTCCGCGAATGTTGCTCACGTCAACACGAAATTGCCCCCTCATGTCAGTCCTAGGCATTTGAAAACCAACTCCGACAATGCAGTTGGTGAAAGTAAGCAGAGTTCAGAAGTGTAAATTCTGCGATTAGCTTCACAAAACAAATCAACGTAGGTGTTATGCCCGTACATTGACTTGAATTGGTCCACTAACAAAAATTCAAACTTCCGAATCCGCTATGTCAGATGTTAGGCAGACTCGGACATCGCCCCAGCCCGTCTGGTAAATCAAACGGGAGTTGCGACCGAGAACGCCCAACAGTGGCTTGTGAAGGAGTGGGAGAGAGGGGAGCGGGCCGCGTGCGCTCTACCGAATCACTTCACTGCACTACACTGCACAGGCGGAATGTTCCACATAGTTTGGACGACGTTGGGCAAGAATTCCGTCCCCCGACTTCGACGAGGTCAAGATAACAATATCGAGACTGAAGTCGAACAAAGCTGCTGGCGCGGACGGACTATACGCAGAGCTGTTCAAAGCGGCTGGGGATGAGCTGGTTGAGTGCATGCACCAGCTCATCTGTGAGATATTGTCGGAGGAAAGCATGCCCGACGAGTGAAATCTCAGCATCGTTTGCCCCGTCCACAAAAAAGGAGACCCCTTCGACTGCGCCAACTACCGAGAGATCAGTCTCCTTAATATCGCATACAAGATTTTCTCTGCCGTATTGTATGAGCGCATGAAACCGTTCATCAACAACCTGATAGGTTCAGACCAGGGAAGTCCACAATCGACCGGATCTTCACACTGCGGCAGATCCTGCAGAAGTCCCAAAAAATACAAATCGACACCCACCATCTGTTCGTCGATTTCAAGGCCGCGTATGACAGCGTGCATAGGGACGAGCTATACAGTGCCATGTCTAGTTTTGGCATCCCTACCAAACTCGTCAGATTGTGTAGGATTACGATGGAAACTCTCGCTGCTCCGTCAAGGTTGGTAGCGAGATCATCGAGACCTTCGATGTCAAAAAAGAATTTAGACAAGGCGACGAACTGTCATGCGACTTCTTTACCAGCATTCTTGAGGGGATCGTGCGAAACTCACACGTCAACATCAGAGGTACGATCTTCCACAAGTCCGTTCAACTGCTAGCTTATGCGGATGACATTGACGTCGTCGGCCGAATTTAGCAAGCCGTCAATGAGCGGCTAAAGTGTGACTAGTGGTAAACGAGGGCAAAACGAAGTATATGCTGTCATCGAAGAAGGACACAGAACATCGACGTCTCGGACAGAGCATCACTATGAGCAGCAGACACTTCGAGGTAGTCAAGGACTTCGTGTATTTCTGCTCCGCGGTGAATAGGGACAACAACATCAGTACCGAAATCAAGCGCAGAATCACTCTTGCCAATCTTCCAAAAATTATTTGGGCTTAAGAGGCAATTGAGTAATAAAGCCCTCTCCCGAACGACCAAAATGACTTTGTACAACATTTAGATCATCCCAGTCCCTTGATCCCTTCGAAAGGAAAGTCCTGCGTGGGATTTTTGGTTTTGCTTTCATCTGGAGGAGAAGATTCAACCACAAACTCTACGGGCAAGCGTCTACGGATACAACGCTTAAGGTGGCTAAGCCAGAACCACAGGGACAACGCAACAGTGGACGTCTTAGACTGAGATGGCGCACACAAGTGGAAAAGGACCTCAACCAACTTGGAGTGCGCAGTTGGAGGCAGCTGGCAAGAGATCGTGCTAACTGGAGAGGCATGTTGATTGAGGCCCAGGTCCACCCCGGACTGTAGCGCCATCCGAAGAAGAAGAAGTGAGATTTTATCCCCCCACCCACCAAAAGTAAGGTTAAAGAGGAAAAGAAATGAAACACGCCAATAATAGTTCTGTAGTGTGGTGTTCAGTGGTGCTCTCCAAAATAAATTACAAAAGAAAAAAAAACAAATGTACAACACCCCGCCACCCCTGAATTCATTTTATACCAAAAAAAAAAACACCAAAACAAAGAAAACAGAACGAACACGAATAGTGTGTGTGTCAGTGTGTGAAGTAAGACCTCACAAACAGGAAGGGCAACTTTTAAATAGCCAACCCCCTTTCCCCACTTCTTTCAAAAAAAAGAAAAAAACGCGAATAGAGTTTATGAAATATAGAGTGAACTCAAACCAGGACGAGAAGCGACCAGATCATCAGGACATTCCAAACGAAGGTAGGAAGACAGCAGGTGACCCCTCTCCAGGGAAGAATTTTTTTTGTCTTATCTTTATCACATAATTATACTAACATTATTATGCTCTTCAATTTATTTAGTTCTTAGATTTTTTTTAAATTCTTTTTCTTTGGCTTACTTTTTGATTAAATTCTAGATTCTTTGTGAAGGCTTAATTTTTAAATAGATTAGAGATCATTTTTTTAAAAGCGAAGTGCTAATTGGAGTTAGTGTTGTCGTTCAAACGTAGGATCGTGTGGTACTCCCTATCGCGAGTCGCGGGTTCGAGTACGTTTCGGGAACATATTTTGTTTTTAATTTTCCCCTTGTTTCGTGTGTTCTTGTTTAGTGTCTTAGTTAAGATAGTTGTAAGAAATAACTGTGAAGTTTAGATCAGTTTTTCTTTAGTCATAAAAGAAGTTTATATTTGAGTTTAAACTGAAATAAAGAAAAAAACATTGTACAGGTTTAAGGGGAATTGCTGTGTTTTTATTTTGTTTAATCCTCAGTTCCTCAGTTTCCTTTTTTGTTCCTTTAAGCCTTTTTTGCTTTTTTTTTGCTCCTGCGGTGGCGGATTGGATCCTTGCCCTTAGTTGCAGTTCTAGGAGTACGGGAATTTTCAAAATCTGTCGGTAGCATTTTTATCGCCCAACGTGAGGCTAGATTCGGAAAGAAAAACAACGTCCAAATTGTTCGCGTATTAATTATTTACCGCGCTTTCTAATTTTACTTTTTTTTGTAGTGTTTCCTGTAGAGCATACTGTTGTCTTCTTAGTCTCGTTCGAAAATGGATGTGTATAGGTTGAGTGCCGAGGAGCTGATCCCCCCGTGCGGGGGTTGAAGGGTTCCAGTTTCGTCCTACCGGAGTACACTTTCACCTTCGACGAGGATAGGGCGGCAGTTACCGCCAAACTAGAAGAAATCCTTAGGCTGGTAGGGGACTTCAGGGGTACCGAACTCTCAGGCGAGTATAAAAAAAAACTCGTTGCTAGTGCCGAGTGGGTACTTAGGAGGTTAGGAAGGGCCATTACGGATACGGCGGTGGACAAAGCGTTCCTGGCAGACGCTAGGCAACAGGTGGTAGGAATTTTGTCAAACTTGAACGTCAAGGCCGATACTAACGGTGCGGCTGTACCAGTGCCGGGTGCACAGGAGAACAATCACAACCAGGAGGGAAGCTTTGACTCGTCAGCTATAACCACAGGCCCAACTGCTCATTCCTACCCGAGGGCTGCGTCATCTCGAATCTTACCACCGACAAAGAGGATACTGATCATAAAATGGGGCCTTCAATTCAGTGGTGACGGTGGCCAATCAATCACCAGTTTTCTGAAGAAGGCGGGAAGGCAGGGGGCCTACCACAGAGGAGGTATTCGCGTCGGCTTATGACTTGTTCGTTGGGAAGGCGGCTATCTGGTAAGAGCGAATAAACTCCACTTCCGAAATTGGCAGGGTTTGGTAGCCAGGTTGAGGGCTGAGTTTTTATCACCTGTGTATGAGGAACGGCTGTGGGCAGAGATTCGCAACAGAACCCAAGGTTAGGCCGAGACAATAGGCATCTATGTAAGTGTGATGCTGGGCCTCTTCGCTGGACTTAGTGAGCCGTGTAGTGAATAGACGAAGCTGAAGCAGATCCGCAGAAATCTTGCACCATTCTGCCAATCCCAAATGGCGTTGGTAGATATACTATCGGTGGAGCATCTCGTGGAGTTTGGGCATCGTCTAGAAGCTACACGCTACCTAGTAGAGAACTTCGCACCTCCACCAACCCGGAGAGCCACACTATTTGAACCTGACCTGGCATACGCAACTGTGCCTGGAAGGGCAGAAGATCTGGCGGTGGCCGCGACATCATCTAGAGCTCCGACGCCCCTATCGTGCTTTAGATGCAAGGAGCAAGGTCACATTGCGGCCAGATGTCCCCAACCAGTTCGATGCTACGGGTGCAACACTGCTGGGGTTATTCGTAGTCGTTGCCTGCGCTGTTCTCCTCGGACACCCGTGGCGGGAAACGGGATAGATGCTCAGGGAAAGGCGGGTCGTTGAGTCGGAAATTTGAATTCGTCAGTCAAGCGCGTCTTCCTTCTGCGGCGCTTGATTTAATGATTCAGAGAAGGGGTGTGGTCGTTATCCATACATTAAGGTTGAAGTGTATGGTGTCGAACTGATAGGGCTATTGGATTCAGGAGCATCTCGTACTATTCTTGGTGGGCCGGACTGGGCAAAAATGAAATTGTTAGGTTGATCCGTAGAAAAGGGTGATGTAGGGTGTGTAAACGTAGAGTTACCTAAGCCGGTCGCTAACCAGAACTGAGCGAAACTTTTCTACGACTGACCGAGAGTGTCTTGCCGTGATTTGGGAAGTAGAGAAGCTTCGTCCATATCTGGAAGGCAGTTGATTCACGGTTGTGACCGATCATCACTCCTTAGTCTGGCTGAACAACTTGAAGGATCCCCAATGCAAGTTGGCTCGGTGGGCGGTCAGGTTGCAGCAGTTCGACTTCACCATCGCACATCGGAAAGGGAAAGAACATTTGGTACCTGATGCTCTATCTAGAGCAAATGAGGGAGTAGCGACAGTGTCCGTCAATACCAAAGACCCTTGGTACCTCAAGATGATGCAGATGGTGAAAAGTAGCGATAATGGGTACCCGGATTGGAGGATAGATGGCGGAGCCCTTTTTAAACACTTGACGCCAAGTTAGCGTCAGAGGGGGAGTAGTGAAAACGCCTTGTTCCGAAAGAAGAGAGACAGGAGATCCTTCGGGAGTGTCAAAAAACTTTGAATAAGGTGTCCCGACGGTACTATTTGCCCCGAATGAGGCAGAGCATTGCACGATATGTGCGTGGGTGCCCGGTTTGCCAGGCTGTTAACCCAGAATTGCAGAAACCCGCAAAGCCGTGGGAAATATTGTGTGTCGACTTCGTAGGACCACAACGAAAATCGACAAGGGTCTACGCCTACATTTTGACCGTCGTCGGTCACTTTTCAAAGTTTCCACTGTTCTTTCCGGTTAGGTCGTTGAGGGTAGTTCTGGAGGAGTAGGTATTTATGGTTTTTGGTGTTCCACGGTGGATCGTTTGCGACAACGGCGTGCAGTTCAAAAGTAAGGAGATGTCCGAATTAGCAGATATATACGGTGTTACATTGGACTTCACGGCCTACTACCATACTCAGGCCAACCCTTCTGAACGCTCTAACCGCCGGTTAAGACTATGCTGCGAGCGTACGTGTCCGACAACCATCGAACATGGGATATCTTCCTTCCTAAGGTCGCATGCGCAATCCGCAACTCGACGCACGAGGTACTTAAGGCTACTCTATTCTTTGTGCTGTTTAATAGGGACATGGTCGTTAGTGGGGGAAACTCTCCTATTCCCACAGAAAGCTATATGGCAAATATGTCAGCGGATGGCAGAAAGGAAGAACGGGGTGAAGCTATGAAGGAGCTTTTTGCTGATGTGAGCCGCAGCCAGGAAGTCGAAGGCGAAGCTACGCCCAGTTCCTTCCGAAAGATCAGGTTCTTGGAAGGAATTTGGATGGTGAGGATCGTGACGTAGGCTGTACGTCCGTCGTGATTCAGTTAGCCAGATAGCTTAGAGGTAGAATAGTCGCTTGGGGCGCTGAACGTTGTGGGTTCAATCTCAGGTTTCGTAAGCCTGCTTATTTTCTTATTTTTCCTTCTGTCCTGTCGGTGGTTTTCCTAGCTTTTGTGGACTGATGGACTGACCCTTGATCCTCCTCGAACGAAACGTGAGGATAGCTGTCCCTTGTCCAGTGGATGGTACGAAGGAGACCACTTCGACTGCGCCAACTACCGAGGGATCAGTCTCCTTAGCATCGCATATAAGATTTTCTCTGCCGTATTGTATGAGCGCATGAAACCGTTCATCAACAACCTGAAAGGTTGAGACCAGGGAAGTCCACAATCGACCAGATCTTCACACTGCGGCAGATCCTGGAGAAGTCCCAAAAAATACATATCGACACCCATCATCGTTCGTCGATTTCAAGATCACGTATGACAGCGTGCATAGGGACGAGCTATAGAGTGCCATGTCTAGTTTTGGCATCCCTACCAAACTCGTCAGATTGTGTAGGATTACGATGGAAACTCTCGCTGCTCCGTCAAGGTCGGTAGCGAACTCACCGAGACCTTCGATGGCAAAAAAGAATTTAGACAAGGCGACGAACTGTCATGCGACTTCTTTAACATCATTCTTGAGGGGATCGTGCGAAACTCACACGTCAACATCAGAGGTACGATCTTCCACAAGTCCGTTCAACTGCTAGCTTATGCGGATGACATTGACGTCGTCGGCCGAATTTAGCGAGCCGTCAATGAGCGGCTTAAGTGTGACTAGTGGTAAACGAGGGCAAAACGAAGTATATGCTGTCATCCAAGAAGGACACAGAACATCGACGTCTCGGACAGAGCATCACTATGAGCAGCAGACACTTCGAGGTAGTCAAGGACTTCGTCTATTTCTGCTCCGCGGTGAATAGGGACAACAACATCAGTACCGAAATCAAGCGCAGAATCACTCTTGCCAATCTTTCAAAAATTATTTGGGCTTAAGAGGCAATTGAGTAATAAAGCCCTCTCCCGAACGACCAAAGTGACTTTGTACAACACCTAGATCATCCCAGTCCCTTGGTCTCTTCGCAAGGAAAGTCCTGCGTGCGATTTTTGGTTTTGTTTTCATCTGGAGGAGAAGATTCAACCACAAACTCTACGGGCAAGCGTCTACGGATACAACGCTTAAGGTGGCTAAGCCATGTAGAGCGTATGGACGGCCCGAAGAGTCTTCAAATCCGAACCACAGGAACAACGCAACAGAGGACATCCTAGACTGAGATGGCGCACACAAGTGGAAAAGGACCTCAACCAACTTGGAGTGCGCAATTGGAGGCAGCTGGCAAGAGATCGTGCTAACTGTAGAGGCATGTTGATTGAGGCCCAGGTCCACCCCGGACTGTAGCGCCATCCGAAGAAGAAGAAGTGAGATTTTATCCCCCCACCCACCAAAAGTAAGGTTAAAGAGGAAAAGAAATTAAACACGCCAATAATAGTTGTGTAGTGTGGAGTTCAGTGGTGCTCTCCAAAATAAATTACAAAAGGAAAAGAAACAAATGTACAACCCCCCTCCCCCCCCCAAATTCTTTTTATAACAAAAAAAAATACCAAAGCAAAAAAAAGAACGAACACGAATAGTGTGTGTGTCAGTGTGTGAAGTAAGACCTCACAAACAGGAAGGGTAACTTTTAAAGAGCCAACCCCCTTTCCCCACTTCTTTCAAAAAAAAAGAAAAAAAGAGTACGTTTCGGGAACATATTTTTTTTTTAACTATCCCTCTTGTTTCGTGTGTTCTTGTTTAGTGTCTTAGTTAAGATAGTTGTAAGAAATATCTGTGAAGTGTAGATCAGTTTTTCTTTAGTCATAAAAGAAGTTTATATATGAGTTTAAACTGAAATAAAAAAAAAAGTGTACAGGTTTATGGTGAATTGCTGTTTTTTTATTTTGTTCCATCCTCAGTTCCTAAGTTTCCTTTTTTGTTCCTTTAAGCCTTTTTTGCTTTTTTTTCCTCCTGCGGTGACGGATTGGATCCTTGCCCTTAGTCGCAGTTCTAGGGGTACGGACCGTGTCGAGCGAAAGGGTAACTGCGTGACGACCTATTTCCATCTTTCCCACGACCATACTCCATTGAGTGGCTTGGCGCTCTTTCGTTCGACACCAATCGGGAATTTTCAAAATCTGACGGTAGCATTTTTATCGCCCAAAGTGGGGCTAGATTCGAAAAGAAAAACAACGTCCAAATTGTTGTATTAATTGTTTACCGCAGTTTCTAATTTTACTTTTTTTTTTGTAGTGTTTCTTGGAGAGCATACTGTTGTCTTCTTAGTCTCGTTCGAAAATGGATGTGTATAGGTTGAGTGCAGAGGAGCTGACCTTCGAGTTACACGTGCGGGGGTTGAAGGGTTCCAGTTTCGTCCTACCGGAGTACACTTTCACCTTCGACGACGATAGGGCGGCAGTTACCACAAACTAGAAGAAATCCTTAGGCTGGTAAGGGACTTCAGGGGTACCGAACTCTCAGGCGAGTATAAAAAAATCGTTGCTAAGGATATGGATAAGGATGCTACGGATACGGCGGTGGACAAAGCGTTCGTGGCAGACGCTAGGCAACAGGTGGTAGGAATTTTGTCAAACTTGAACGCCAAGGCCGATATTAACGGTGCGGCTGGACCAGTGCCGGGTGCACAGGAGAACAATCACAACCTGGAGGGAAGCTTTGACTCGTCAGCTATAACCACAGGCCCAACTGCTCATTCCTATCCAAGGGCTGCGTCATCTCGAATCTTACCACCGACAAAGAGGATACTGATCATAAAATGGGGCCTTCAATTCAGTGGTGACGGTGACCAATCAGTCACCAGTTTTCTGGAGAAGGCGGGAAGCCAGGGGGCTTACCACAGAGGAGGTATTCGCGTCGGCTTATGACTTGTTCGTTGGGAAGGCGGCTATCTGGTAAGAGCGAATAAACTCCACTTCCGAAATTTGCAGGGTTTGGTAGCCAGGTTGAGGGCTGAGTTTCTATCACCGGTGTATGAGGAACGGCTGTGGGCAGAGATTCGCAACAGAACCCAAGGTCAGGCCGAGACAATAGGCATCTATGTAAGTGTGATGCTGGGCCTCTTCGCTCGACTTAGTGAGCCGTGTAGTGAATAGACGAAGCTGAAGCAGATACGCAGAAATCATGCACCATTCTACCAATCCCAAATGGCGTCTGTAGATATACTATCGGTGGAGCATCTCGTGGAGTTTCGGCACCGTCTCGAAGCTACACGCTACCTAGTAGAGAACTTCGCACCTCCACCAACCCGGAGAGTCACACTATTTGAACCTGACCTGGCATACGCAACTGTGCCTAGAAGGGCAGAAGATCTGGCGGTGGCCGCGACATCATCTAGAGCTCCGAAGACCCTATCGTGTTTTAGATGCAAGGAGCAAGGTCACATTGTGGCCAGATGTCCCCAACCAGTTCGATGCTACGGGTGCAACACTACTGGGGTTATTCGTAGTCGTTGCCTGCGCTGTTCTCCTCAAACACCCGTGGCAGGAAACGGGATAGTTACTGAGGGACAGGCGGGTCGTTGAGTCGGAAATCTGAATTCGTCAGTCAAGCGCGTCTTCCTCCTGCGGCGCTTGATTCGTACTATTCTTGGTGGCCCGGGCTGGGTAAAAATGAAATTGTTAGGTTGATCCGAAGAAAAGGGTGATGAAGGGTGTGTAACCGTAGCTAGTTGTGAAGAGACTGAGGTGTTAGGGGTAATCAACGTTCCTCTCAGGGTGGAAGGAAACGTGAAAGTGATGGAAGTCCTCGTTATACCAAAGTTGCCACACAGTCTCATTCTTGGGGCTGATTTCTGAGAGAGGTTTACTATAGTTGCGGATTTATTCAAACGAAGTTGGACTTTTGCCGATGAAGTGTGCAACAATGAAGGGATAGAGGGGTTAACTGCTGCGCAAAGCAGATCTTCAGTTTTATGGGTGACGAGCTGGGATGTACCGACCGAGTAGAGCACGTCATCAAGACCCGCGCCGAACCCATCAAACAGCGGTACTATCCGGTTTCTCCGATCGTCCAGAAGCAGATCAATAAGGAAGTGCATGAGATACTTCAACTAGTGTGATTGAACCGTCATCCAGCCCTTGGTCCTCGCCGGTCCTACTAGCGAAAAAAAAGAGGATGGGAGGTATCGATTCTGCGTAGACTTCCGGAAGTTGAACAAGGTCTCTGAACGTGATGCGTATCCAATGATGCGATTCCTTACGTGTCTGCAACTGTTGACAAGCTACGAAACGCAAAGTACCTGTCCTCCTTGGATATTAAGTCCGCTTACTGGCAAATTCCCATGGCCGGGGCATCAAAAAAGTACACCGCGTTCACTATTCCCGGAAAGGGGTTGTATCAGTTCTGTAGGCATGCCCTTCGGGTTGCATAACGCTCCAGTGACTTGGCAGCGTTTCATTGATACAACCATCGGAGCCGACCTCGAACCGAACGTGTTCGTGTACCTTGACGATATCATCATCGTTACAGAGACCTTTGAACGCCACCTCGAAGTGCTTAAAGAAGTCATGAGGCGTATCCAAGAAGCGAGACTGGTAATAAGTCGGAAAAAATGCGAGTTCTGCAAGTCAGAGTTGAGATACTTGGGATACATAGTCAACGAGAACGGTCTTCTGTTCGATCCGGAGAAAGTAAGGTGTATGGTAGAGTACCCGAGGCCTGCTACGGTCTCGCAGGTGCGGAGGTTCATTGGCATGGTCTCGTGGTATCGTCGTTTCGTCCACAACTTCTCGGATCTGATCTCCCCGATCACCCAACTATTGAAGAAGAAACGGAGGTTCGAATGGACAAATGCGTGTAAGGAGGCCTTCCTGACTCTAAGGGACAAATTGTTTCAGGCACCAATTGTTACTTGTCCAAATTTCGAGCTTCACTTCATTGTGCACGCCGATGCATCTGGCGTAGGCATAGGAGCAATATTGACGCAGAAGGTACCCATAGAGGACGAAAAAGTGGTGAGTTACCTAAGCCGTTCGCTAACTAGAACTGAGCGAAACTTTTCTGCGACTGAGCGAGAGTGTCTTGCCGTGATTTGGGCAGTAGAGAAGCTTCGTCCATATCTGGAAGGCAGTCGATTCACGGTTATGACCGATCATCACTCCTTAGTCTGGCTGAACAACTTGAAGGATCCCCAATGCAAGTTGGCTCGGTGGGCGGTCAGGTTGCAGCAGTTCGACTTCACCATCGCGCATCGGAAAGGGAAAGAACATTTGGTACCTGAGCAAATGAGGGAGTAGCGACAGTGTCCGTCAATACCAAAGACCCTTGGTACCTCAAGATGATGCAGATGGTGAAAAGTAGTGATAATGGGTACCCGGATTGGAGGATAGATGGCGGAGCCCTTTTTTAACACGTCGCGTCGAGGTTTGCCAAGTTAGCGTCAGAGGGGGAGCAGTGGAAACGCGTTGTTCCGAAAGAAAAGAGACATTGGATCCTTCGGGAGTGTCACGATGACATTCTCAGCGGCCACGGAGGTATCCAAAAAACTTTGAATAAGGTGTCCCGACGGTACTATTGGCCCCGAATGAGGCAGAGCATTGCACGATATGTGCGGAGGTGCCCGGTTTGCCAGGCTGTTAAGCCCGAATTGCAGAAACCCGCAGGACTAATAGCATCGCGCTGCAATGCAATACAAAGCCGTGGGAAATGTTGTGTGTCGACTTCGTAGGACCACAACGAAGATCGACAAGGGGCTACGCCTACATTTTGACCGTCGTCGATCACTTCTCTCACTTCTCTCCACTGTTCTTTCCGGTTAGGTCGGCTACTGCGAAGTCGTTTAGGGTAGTTTTGGAGGAGCAGGTATTCATGGTTTTTGGTGTTCCACGGTTTATCGTTTGCGACAACGGCGTGCAGTTCAAAAGTAAGGAGATGTCCGAATTAGCAGATATATACGGTGTTACATTGGACTTCACGGCCTACTACCATTCTCAGGCCAACCCTTCTGAACGCTCTAACCGCTGGTTAAGACTATGCTGAGAGCGTACATGTCCGACAACCATCGAACATGGGATATCTTCCTTCCTAAGGTCGCATGCGCAATCAGCAACTCGACGCACGAGGTACTTTAGGCTACTCTATTCTTTGTGCTGCTTGGTAGGGACATGGTCGTTAGTGGGGGGAACTCTCCTATTCCCACAGAAAGCTATATGGCAAATATGTCAGCGGATGGCAGAAAGGAAGAACAGGGTGAAGCTATGAAGGAGCTTTATGCTGATGTGAGGGGTCACCTCCAAGCCGCAGCCAGGAAGTCGAAGGCGAAGGGACGTCCAGTTCCTTCCAAAAGATCTGGTTCTCAGAAGGAATTTGGATGGTGAGGATCGTAACGTAGGCTGTACGTCCGTCGTGAATCAGTTAGCCAGATAACTTAGAGGTGGAATAGTCGCTTGGGGCGCTGAACGTTGTGGATTCAATCTCAGGTTTCGTAAGCCTTCCTATTTTCTTATTTTTCCTTCTGTCCTGTCGGTGGTTTTCGTAGCTTTTGTGGACTGATGAACTGACCCTTGATCCTCCTCGAACGAAACGTGAGGTTAGCTGTTCCTTGTCCAGTGGATGGTACGATGAAAAATTTGCGGCCTTCCTGGTGGTTCGATCTATTTCTACCGTTACAGGTGATCATGTCCCAAAGTGGACGAAAGATATCGATCATCTGATCAGCTCGAGGTAGGTTTGACGAGATTAGAATGGGAGGCGACAATTGAAATCGGTCGGCTAGGTTGGGCGCGATCCGGAAAATTATAATTCAAGTAGGAAGTCGGAAAGGAAATGGGATACTAAGAACAAAGAACATATAAACTAGTGAAGAAAAAGTGCCACGAAAGTTATATTTTGTTTCTTTTTATCAGTGCGGTAGTGAGAATTTGATAAATAAACGGCGGTGACGACGCAAATCCCGCTCTTAGGCGGAATGTTCCACTTAATTTGGACGACGTTGGATAAGAATTCCGTCCCCCCGACTTCGACGAGGTCAAGATAACAATATCGAGACTGAAGTCGAACAAAGCTGCTGGCGCGGACGGACTATACGCAGAGCTGTTCAAAGCGGCTGGGGATGAGCTGGTTGAGTGCATGCACCAGCTCATCTGTGAGATATTGTCAGAGGAAAGCATGCCCGACGAGTGAAATCTCAGCATCGTTTGCCCGGTCCACAAGAAAGGAGACCCCTTCGACTGCGCCAACTACCGAGGGATCAGTCTCCTTAACATCGCATATAAGATTTTCTCTGCCGTATTGTATGAGCACATGAAACCGTTCATCAACAACCTGATAGGTCCTTATCTGTGTGGTTTCAGACCAGGGAAGTCCACAATCGACCAGATCTTCACACTGCGGTAGATCCTGGAGTCACAAGAAATACAAATCACCCACCACATGTTCGTCGATTTCAAGGTTGCGTATGACAGCGTGCATAGGGTCGAGCTATACAGTTCCATGTCTAGTTTTGGCATACCTACCAAACTCGTCAGATTGTGTAGGATTACGATGGAAACTCTCACTGCTCCGTCAAGGTCGGTACCAAACTCACCGAGACCTTCGATGTCAAAAAAGAATTTAGACAAGGCGACGAACTGTCATGCGACTTCTTTAACATCATTCTTGAGGGGATCGTGCGAAACTCACACGTCAACATCAGAGGTACGATCTTCCACAAGTCCGTTCAACTGCTAGCTTATCCGGATGATATTGACGTCGTCGGCCGAATTTAGCGAGCCGTCAATGAGCGGCTAAAGTGTGACTAGTGGTAAACGAGGGCAAAACGAAGTATATGCTGTCATCGAAGAAGGACACAGAACATCGACGTCTCGGACAGAGCATCACTATGAGCAGCAGACACTTCGAGGTAGTCAAGAACTTCGTCTATTTCTGCTCCGCGGTGTATAGGGACAACAACATCAGTACCGAAATCAAGCGCAGAATCACTCTTGCCAATCTTCCAAGATTATTTGGGCTTAAGAGGCAATTGAGTAATAAAGCCCTCTCCCGAACGACAAAAGTGACTTTGTACAACACCTTGATCATCTCAGTCCTGCTTTTCGGCGCAGAAACCTGGACGCTACTAAAAGCGGATGAGGAAGCCCTTGGTCTCTTCGAAAGAAAAGTCCTGCGTACGATTTTTGGTTTTGATTTCATCTGGAGGAGAAGGAGCCATGTAGAACGTATAGACGGCCCGAAGAGTCTTCAAATCCAAACCACAGGGACAACGCAACAGAGGACATCCTAGACTGAGATGGCGCACACAAGTGGAAAAGGACCTCAACCAACTTGGAGTGCGCAATTGGAGGCAGCTGGCAAGAGATTATGCTAACTGGAGAGGCATGTTGGTTGAGGCCCAGGTCCACCCCGGACTGTAGCGCCATCCGAAGAAGAAGAAGTGAGAATTTATCCCCCCACCCACCAAAAGTAAGGTTAAAGAGGAAATGAAATGAAACACGCCAATAATAGTTGTGTAGTGTGTTGTTCAGTGGTGCTCTCCAAAATAAATTACAAAAGGAAAAAAAAACAAATATACAACCCTCCTCCCGAATTCTTTTTATAACAAATAAAAACACCGAAACAAAAAAAACAGAACGAACACGAATAGTGTGTGTGTCAGTGTGTGAAGTAAGACCGCACAAACAGGAAGGGTAACTTTTAAAGAGCCAACCCCCTTTCCCCACTTCTTTCAAGAAAAAAGAAAAAACACGCGAATAGAGTTTATGAAATATAGAGTGAACTCAAACCAGGACAAAAAGCGACCAGGTCATCAGGACATTCCAAAGGAAGGCAGGAAGACAGCAGGTGACCCCTCTCCAGGGAAGAATCATTTTTTGTCTTATCCTTATCACATAATTATACTAACATTATTATGCTCTTCAATTTATTTAGTTCTTAGTTTTTTTTTAATTCTTTTCTTTGTCTTACTTTTTGATTACATTCTATATTCTTTGTGAAGGCTTAATTTTTAAATACATTAAGGATAATTTTTTAAAGCGAAGTGGTAATTGGAGTTAGTGTTGTCGTTCAAGCGTAGGATCACGGGGTACTACCGATCGCGAGTCGCGGGATCGAGTACGGTTCGGGAACATAATTTTTTTTTTAATTTTCCCTCTTGTTTCGTGTGTTCTTGTTTAGTGTCTCAGTTAAGATAGTTGTAAGAAATAATTGTGAAGTATTGATCAGTTTTTCTTAAGTCATAAATTAAGTTTATATATGAATTTAAACTGAAATAAGGAAAAACAATTGTACAGGTTTAAGGTGAATTGTTGTGTTTAAACCTTTTTTTTTTCTTTTTTTTTTTTTGCTCCTGTGGGGGCGGATTGGATCCTTGCCCTTAGTCGCAGTTCTAGGGGTACGGACCGTGTCGCGCCGAAGGGCAACTGCGTGGCGCCCCATTTCCATCTTTCCCACGACCATATTCCATTGAGTGGCTTGGCGCTCTTTCGTTCGACCCCAATCGGGAATTTTCAAAATCCGACGGTAACAGACCTCAAAATATAATTTAACAATATTAATTTCTTTGGTAAATGAAATGGATATATTTGTTCTTACTTTTTCAAAACATCATTCTTATTTAACTTTGTCTAATCCTAATTGAATAAACTTTAATTACATTGAAGCTGCTATTTGTCTTCTTATACCTTCCGCTGCTGCAATATATTCTGCGTTCGTTGTAGCGATACTACTTTCTCTATTTGTGTTGGTATCACTTTCCTCTTCAGAAATTATGACGGCTGGAATATTTACGGTATTATCAGTCTTGTAATGGATACAAATGTTATGCAATGCGCAGCACACATTTGTGATTTGTATAGCCTTTACAGGCAAATATTGCAGCTCTCTGCCTCCAAGCAAACACCGCTTGGCAATTTCCGATTGGCAATTTCCTAGGAAATGGCTTTTCCCGGGAATCAATCTTCAACCAGCATAAGAATGTCAAAAATGATTTTCGAAATTAAATTCGAATGTTTTGACAGCCCCACAAGACAATTATTCTTATTATTTATGTGAAGCAAGTGCATTTTTTTAAACAGAAGTAAACACTTGAAAAAAAAATATGATGAGAAGTGCAGCTTTTTTCTTGGTGGATGCAGAGAAGGAGGATAAGACTCGCACTCACCTCTTTTATGTGTAAAAATAATTTTCTTGAAAAAACAAATGTTACACATTGCTGTTTTGTACAAAATACAAAATATATATTGATATTGTGTACAAAAATCTGTATTTTAATCAATGGTTTAAATGAAAAATATACATAACATAACGCATAATTTTTGAACTCTTTAATTACTTAGCTTTTGGTGGTGAAATCTCAGGAATGTTCGCGTGCCCCGAATTTGCTTATTTCTTATGCGATTCTGCATGCAGTGGGTACGGTAAATGCGCAGTGGGTACAGTTATTGAAAAGCAATTAGTTAGAGTAAATTACACACTAATAATTACTAATAATTGTTGTTCTAATTCCCTTAAAGCGACTTAAAGTGCTTAATATACTTGCATATTTGGAAAAACTCAATTATTATAAACTGTCTTCTTCTTCTTCTTCGGATGGCGCTACAGTCCGGGGAGGACCTGGGCCTCAACCTCTCCAGTTAGCATGATCTCAGCCAGCTGCCTCCAATTGCGCACTCCAAGTTGGTTGAGGTCCTTTTCCACTTATGTGCGCCATCTCAGACTCTTCGGGCCGGAGCAGTGCTGTCCATCCTCTCTACATGGCCTAGCCACCTTAAGCGTTGCATTCGTAGACGCTTGACCAGGCTCATGCGCCCGTACAGCCCATACAGTTCGTGGTTGAATCTTTTCCTCCAGATGCCATCAACGCAAACAGGACCAAAAATCGCACGCAAAACTTTTATCTCGAAGAGACCAAGGGCGTCCTCATCCTTTTTGAGTAGCGTCCAGGTTTCTGCGCCGTAAAGAAGGACTGGGATGATCAAAGTGTTGTACAAAGTCACTTTGGTTGTTCGGGAGAGGGCTTTACTACTCAATTGCCTCTTAAGCCCGAAGAAACAGCGATTGGCAAGAGTGATTCTGTGTTTGATTTCGGTACTGATGTTGTTGTCCCTATTCACCGCGGAGCCGAAATAGACGAAGTCCTTGACTACCTCGAAGTGTCTGCTGCCCATAGTGACGCTCTGTCCGAGACGTCGATGTTCTCCGTCCTTCTTCGATGACAGCATATACTTACAGTAGATACCACCAGTCCCACTTTACCCGCTTCCGTTTCGATGTTAGCAAACGCCTCATTGACGGCTAGCTGAGTTCGGCCGATCACGTCAATATCATCCGCATAAACTAGCTGTTGAACGGATTTGTGGAAGATCGTGCCTTTGATGTTGACGGGTGAGTTACGCACGATCCCCTCAAGAATGATGTTAAAGAAGTCGCATGACAGTGCGTGGCCTTGTCTAAATCCTTTTTTTTACATCGAATGTCACGAAAGACACGCTGTCATACGTGGCCTTGAAATCGACGATGGTGGGTGTCGATTTGTACTTCTTGGGACTTCTTCAGGATCTGCCGCAGTGTGAAGATCTGGTCGATTGTGGACTTCCCTGGCCTGAAACCACACTGATAAGGACCTTTCAGTTTGTTGACGAAAGGTTTCGACTGCGACTCTACCACCAGTTGTCCATTTTGGTACCGGCAGGCTTCTGTCCGAGGTTTGTAACCGCTGGATAACTGTTTTATCTTGCGGTAAAAATCTCGGACGTCATTCCTGCCATAGCACCTCTCCATTTCCTCGACCGCGCGCTTCTCGTCCTCTTTCTTTTTTCTTCTGAGAAGCCGGTTCTCTTCCCTTCTTCTCTATTTGTAGAGCTCAAAAACAGCTCTTGTCGTTCGATACAGCGTTGCCTTGTATGCTTCTTGTTTGGCTGCATGCGCCTGCCTGCACTCGTCGTCAAACCATGGGTTCCTCTTAGGCGGTGGCATGAAACCATACCTTTTTAATAAATTCGAATTTATTTTGTCACTAAATTTTGGAACAGGGACTTGAGCGACCCTAATTTCAAAAATAAGATGTCCCTTTGAGATGAACTGACAGCGTTTTTTATAAACCCCTGTCTGTGAATACGTGTGAGCTGTCTTGATCAACTGACTACAAACAGCTGAGCAGTTATTGAGGTGAAATATCCTGACAGGGAGTAAAATCATAAGGGTGCGTAAGTATTAAGGGTGCGAGAGTATAAATCAGGTAATGGATATTTATTCTTAAAACGTGACACGACAATAAAGTATGTTGCCTAATAATAATGAAATATCACCAATACAGTAATTAAGTTGGCAAACAAAGAACTGCTTAAACTCTTTAAATAAGCAAGTATGATATATGGTGATAGCAAGGATTTAACGCCAGTCATACATTTTTAATAATATAAAGTACAATTGTTGATTATTAGTCTCTTTTCTTTTATTAGGTATTCGACTATATGGAATGAAGACGTCAATAAAAATTGATTGTAAGGCTTAAAATACTTTCCACGCCACCCATGGGGTATTAAACCACCCTTGGTATTAAACGATTTTTTGTTAACCAGGTGTTCGGTTTCCCAAAGAGGCCTATTGCACCCTAACTAAAATAAATTAGATTCGTTTTTGTATATTTAGCGATCTAACAAGAATTGCATTTAACTTAAAAAATTAACTGAAAAATAAAAAAATATTAACGACAAATGTCTAACACAGAGCATCTTATTTTTAAAATTAAGGTCGCTCGAATCCCTGTTCCAAAATTTAGTGACAAAATAAATTCGAATTCTAATAAAATAATTTATGATGAAGTATTTCTTTTCAGTTATCAGTAAAGTAAGAAAGTGTTTTAAGATACAACGCGGAAGTGCACTTTGATCTCTCGCATATTTTGCCATGCACCCAAGATGTTTTCATTACATTAGGGGTTGATTGCTGATGGACTTTAACCTTTCTGCTTCAACATTTTCACAATTTCCGGCTCTCAAATTTTTCGAATATTGAATGCCCCAAAGTTTTTGAAAAATTGATTTGAACTGTTGAGCAGTCACTCGTGTATTTTGACCTCCAGCACTTCTGGCTTCACCGAAAAAGTGCCCTAAACAATCTAAATTCAAATTCCTTTTATCACAATTCACTGCAATTACAATTGTTTAAATAGAGCAAGCAGGCACTTTGTAATAATTTATTCCTTAACATATATGCAAATATATTAAGCACTTTAAATCGCTTTTAAAAGCGAGGTAATTGTTTTAAAAGAACAATTACCAGTAATTATCAGTGAGTAATTTACTCTAACTGGGGGGCATGGGCCTGTGCACGCGAGGTAACGTCGTTGATTGCGCTCAACATGGAGAGCTGCTAAGGCTATCCTCATTAGTGCACAGGTCAAGTTGACATACAGCCTCCAAGCAGCGCCCCCTGGATAGCCCTCGCAACACCCGTTGTATGGTGAACAAATGTATGCAGCGACCCCCTCTGCCCGAGGGTTTAAATAATGGGCCTGGCCTACCAGTCTGTGGGTTGTGCGTGAGGGTAACTTCCTCACCACGTAAAATAATATTAGTTCAGAGACAAAAACATGCCTGTGAAGTATAGTCTTTGGATTCGAAAGGCCTGATACAAGATAGGGAAGGCTGCCCTATCATCTTCCACGTCGCACGCCGAACAGTAGAAAGGCAACTCCAATACGAGCCGGACGTCGCTCGCAGCAACGAGGATCTCCTACGGTTCAGTAGAGCGATTTCTGCCCGCGATAGAGAGGTTTCAGTCAAAGAACGGTATTTTTACTGGTGGTTGCACCAAAACCAGCTTTTGATGCCGCTAGCTTCGTAAGGTGGAATGGGATATTTGAGTCTTGAGGCCAACTTACATAGGTTAAGATAGTTTGTAGGCATTTTACAAAATTTAAAAATAATACAAAAAAAAAATAAAAAATTAAAATATAAAAAACCATTAAACACAAAAACCAAAAAAAAAATAAAAAATAAAAATAAAAATAAAAAAAGGTGCACCATGACGTATTAGATATATATGTAAAGCATATAAATAACACATACGTCATGGTGTACGCGTCCGTAGCTTATTACGGGCACAGTTAAGTTTATTGTAAATAGTTAAGTTGAATTAGGCTTAGACGTAAGTTACTTATAGTTAGTTTTAATATTAGTATAGGTTTTACTCTTAGTATTAAGTTAAGTTAAGTTAAGCTAAGTTTAAGAATGTTATTCCCAAGTTTTTTCTTAAGTTTCTTGGGGAAATTTAACAACAAATTAGGATAATAAAAAAAAGGAATCAATTAAAGAAGCCGAAAGGCAAAAACGAAATGAAACTGGGTTAGTTTAGAGTACTTGTTAGAAGTCAGTAAGCTAGAATTAAGATCAATAGATTAGATAAGTAAGCTAGTTTAAGTATTTTGGTCTAGTATTAAAGAAACCATTATAAATAAATAAAAAAAATGCAAAAAAAAAAAAAAAAAAAAAACAAAAACATGCCTCGGATAATGAAGGATCACCCGTTGACGACCCCAGCAAACGTTTAAAGGACATTGATTTTCGGTTTTGCACGTGGAATGTGAGGTCCCTTAACAGGCCACGTGCAGCCGAACAACTTGCGGAGGCCCTTGACTGCTATAAGGCAGACATAACCGCCATCCAGGAAGTGCGATGGGATGGGCCTGGCATAAAAGCGATGAAGAACTGCGATATCTACTACAGCAATTGCTATAGAGAGAGAAGGCAGCGCTTATTCGGATGCGGATTTGTTGTTCGAGGCAGGCTTAGGCAAAAAGTTTTGAGCTACGACCCCGTCAGCGAACGCCTCATGACGATCTGCATCAAGGCTAAATTCGGGAACATCAGCCTAATTTGCGCTCACGCCCCGACAGAGGAGGAGGATGACAACATCAAGGATGACTTCTATGATCTCCTAGAAAGAACATACGATCGATGCCCCAGCTATGACACCAAGATCGTTCTAGGAGATTTCAACGCTCAGCTGGGAAAGGGGGACATCTTTGCTGAAGTTATCGGTAAACACAGCCTGCACGACAACACATCCGGAAACGGACTCAGGCTGTTGGACTTCGGCTCGGGGCGAAACCTCTCTGTGGCAAGCACGCGGATCCCACACCTGAACATTCACAAAGGAACCTGGCGATCTCCTGATCAATCAACTGTCAACCTTCCTGTTCCTGTCCGAACCTTCCGAGGTGCAAACATTGACTCGGATCATCACCTTCTTGTAGCCAATCTAAGAACCCGGATATCGAGAGAGCAACGGAGTCGAGAAAGGCCAAAACGGTTTGACGTCGAAAAGCTACAATCGCAGCTGTTTGCTGGGAACTTTGCCGACCGAGTCTCCCTGAAACTCGCTCAGAATACGACGCTTCCTGCACTAAGCATAGAAGAAGAATGGAAACGTTGTCAAGAAGCCATCAAAGATGCTGCCACTGATGTGCTGGGTTTCACGTCACCACCCATAAGGAACCCATGGTTTGACGACGAGTGCAGGCAAGCGCACGCAGCTAAACAAGACGCCTATAAGGCGACGCTGCATCGAACACCGAGGGCTGTTCGTGAGTTATACGAACAGAGAAGAAGGGAAGAGCACCGGCTTCTAAGAAGGAAAAAGAAGTAGCATGAAAAGCGCGCGGTCGAGGAAATGGAAAGGTGTTATGGCAGAAATGACAATGAAGGCTCGGACCAAAGCCTGCCGGGACCAAAACGGACAACTCGTAGTAGAGGCGCAGTCTGTGCTGAGAATTTGGAAGGATCATTTCTGCAGACTACTTAACGGCGATGACGGCCCAAATCCCGCTGTTAGGCAGAATGTTCCACTCAATTTGGACTATGATAGACAAGCATTCCGTCCCCCCGACTTAGACGAGGTGAAGATAGCAATATCCAAGCTGATGTCGAACAAAGCTGCTGGAGCGGACGGACTGTCCGCAGAACTATTTAAAGCAGCTGGAGGTGACCTGGTTGGGCCCATGCACCAGCTCATCTGTAAGATATGGTCGGAGGAAAGCATGCCCGATGAGTGGAATTTTAGCGTCGTTTGCCCGGTTCACAAGAAAGGAGACCCCTTTGACTGCGCCAACTACAGAGGGATTAGTCTCCTGAACATCGCATACAAGATCCTCTCTGCCGTATTGCATGAGCGTCTGAAGCCGTTTGTCCATGACCTGATAGGTCCCTATCAGTGTGGTTTCAGGCCAGGGACGTCCACAATAGACCAGATCTTTAAATTAGGGCAGATCCTGGAAAAGACCCAAGAAATGCAAATTGACACTCACCACCTATTCATAGGACAGTGTGCATAGAGACGAGCTATACAGTGCCATGTCTAGTTTTGGCATTCCTACCAAACTCGTCAGATTGTGTAGGATGACGATGGAGAACTCTCGCTGCTCCGTCAAGGTCGGTAACGAACTCACCTACACTGTCATGCGACTTCTTTAACATCATCAGATCGTGCGTAACTCACAAGTCAACACCAGAGGCACGATCTTCCACAAGTCAGTTCAATTGCTAGCATACGCTGATGACATTGACGTGATTGGACGAACACAGCGAGCCGTTAATGAGGCGTTTGCAGGCATTGAAGCGGAAGCGGCTAAAATGGGTTTAGCGGTAAATGAGGGCAAAACGAAGTATATGCTGTCATCAAGGTAAGTAATAAAGCCCTCTCTCGAAGGACTAAGCTCGCTTTATATAACAGCTTGATCTTCCCTGTCCTACTATATGGCGCAGAATTTTGGACGTTAGCAAAGGCGTATGAGGAAGCCCTAAGTCTTTTCGAGAGAAAAATTGTCGCGTGCGATTTTTGATCCTGTTTGCGTTGATGGCATCTGGAGGAGAAGATTCAACCACGAACTGTATGGGCTGTACGGCGGCATGAGCCTAGTCAAGCGTCTACGGATACAACGCTTAAGATGGCTAGGCCATGTAGAGCGTATGGACACCACTGCTCCGGTCCGAAAAGTCTTTGAATCCGAGCCATTGGGACAACGCAACAGAGGACGACCTAGACTAAAGTGGCGCACACAAGTGGAGAAGGACCTCAACCAACTTGGAGTGCGCAACTGGAGACAGCTGGCGAAAGATCGTGCTGGCTGGAGAGGCGTGTTGGTTGAGGCCCAGGTCCACCCGGAGTGTAGCGCCACAAGAAGAAGAAGAAGAATTTACTCTAACTGTAATTGCTTTTTTATAACCGTACTTAAACACTTTTACTGCGCATTTTGTTTGAATCGCATAGCAAACAAACAAATTTGTGGCAAAATTTTGCAAAATTAACGAGTACGCGAACACTCCTGCGATCTTACCACGAAAAAATTGAGAAAGTAAGGAGTTCATAAGCTATGCTTGATGTGTTCATAATATTTATCATATATACCATTGATGAAAACACAGATTTTTGTACAAAATTTCAATATATATTTTGTATTGTGTACAAAACAGCAATGTATAGCATTTGTTTATTAAAGAGAATAAAAATCAGGTGATTGCGTTCAGTGCGAAATATTTATTTATGTCTAATGTTGCATTACTGAACACCTTTGGCCAAATCGCCGAATCTGCCGCCATGTTTGAAAAACTGGACCATTACGGAGCTGAGTCCACGGATTAGCCGCCATTATAGTGGTGGATTCACCGATATGCCGCTATTGTCCATCAATTTGGTCTAAGATCCAGGGATTTTGTAAAAGTATTGGCGATTTTCAAGGGATTTCTCACACACTTACAAAATCCCTTGGTTGGACAGCAATTGGCCAGGGGCAAAAACTGGTCTAAGATGATCATCATTCTGATTGCCTTATCTCTGGGATTACCCCTATATACATTTAAATCTCCTGCTAAAACTTTATAAGTTTCTTGCGAATCTGTAGAGCACCATTCAGTCCCTACCAATGTATTCACGTTTACTGCAACAATCTCGTAAAGTATATCTAAATGAGTGCACATATTGACTCTGCAGGAGTCTCAGTCATTTATATTCTTGTAGAAAGCATCAACGAATTTATGTTTGCCAACTGTTTCGCACTGTCTCAGAGAACATTTATTCGCATTGTTATCACAACACTACCGCTCTTTTACCAATATGGTGAAAGGTTTTATCTTAAAACGAAACAATTCCATCACGTATTTCAACTTCGAGCATTTGAATAATATCCTCTAAATGCTCCGTTCTGTTAAAAATATAGATTTTGTCTTTATATTGAAAATTTCTAATGATTATGTGGCATCAGAGTTGGGAGAGTAATGAATACTTTGTGTAATTATTACAGATTAAATTGAATTTGAAATTGAAAAAATGTTCAATGACCATTATAGTAATTAAAATCAATTACAATTACAGACGATTGTAAATTAACATTTTCCATTACAAATGAAAAGTTTCTTTTGTAAACAAAAATACTTCAGCACTTTTAATCTGGGTACAGTATATAAGGCGTATTTTCGTCCAAAGATTTAGTGTAACGCTCCTATATAATCTGAAGCTCACATCACCTCCATGCATCTTATTGATAGGATTAACAATACTGCAAAGCCAATGTAACTCTTTTTCACTATACAACCTCAAATAATTAACTAATAAATGAGCCAGTTGAACTCCTTCAATTTAATGCCCACCCGTGCACCCTTAAGCTCATCTTCGGCAGTACAGTTAAGTTAAGGGCCTCGTCCTTTAAGCGCACCACACATATATGGAATTATATTTCCGGCTCAACTTTTTCCGTCAATTGACGGGCATTTAAAATCCCCAAACCTTCGGCGGGGCTGTGACTTAAAATGCATCGCAAGAGTAAAAAAAAATGAATCGTGCACTTTGTTTTTTCGTTTTAATTTATTAGGTAAACATTTTCCATGCCGATAACAAAATTTAAATTTGTTTCCATTGACTTGATTTCCGATTCAGAATCCTGAATAAACTTTATCTTCGTTCGAAATTTCTTGGGCATGCATATAAAATCATTACAAACGTTTATGTTACAGTAAAGAAACATATCCTCCACTGTGTCGTCACAATTAATGTCAAGTATAATCATAGAGCTGTTTTGTATACATCCTGTCAATTTCTCAGCGTATATTCCACGTTTTGGCAAACACAAATTCCACTTTTGTGGCGCTTTTTCTGTTAGTTTAATTCCATTTCTTAGTGATAAGTTCATTTTCAAAGTCAATTTAGATTTTGGTGTTATTTTGATGGCTGTATGTAATGTTTCTATATAATCGCCATCTTTTTGGTTGTCTATATTTGTGCTGAAGTTCAGATCAAGTGGCCATGTCGTCATATTTTTTATATCCACCACTCGTATGATGTGGTTATTTGTGTCTGCAATATATAAAAATTTACCTGAAGAATCGCAACAGATGCCATCTGGTTCATTAAATTTAGTTAAGCCTAAATTCTTATTTTCTCTTATTGGACAGGTTTCTATTGTATTTAATTTTGTGTCAATTCGCTTTATTTTGTTATTATATGTATCAGCAACGTAGACATAGTCATCAAAATGATTATAACATACTCCCATTGGGTGTTGTAGCTTTGCATTAAATTGTTTTCCGTCACAATCACCGTAAGCAAACAGGTTCTAAAAATTTTAGTATGTTACGATTTTGACTTTTTATATAAAAAGCGTAATACATACCAAAGGATTTCGGTCTCCTCCAACCACTGCTGTCACCTTCCCATCAATCATTGTGACTTTTCGTATACAAGAGCTTTCGCTATCCGCTATAAATAAGGTGTCTTTATTCAATGCCAGTCCAGATGGCTGAGCAAAAGCAGCATTTTGGGGATACGAATTATTCCTATTTTCTTCGAAGCCGTTGCCTATAATAGCTGCACAAGTGAGAGGTTCATACTTCTTGAATTTCCACCAGATTATGCCATCTAGAAATATTGCCCATATCTGATGCATGCCGGCCATTGCCACCAATATTACATCCTTTTCAGTGACCGCGTTTTCATCTAAGTGGAATGACATATCCATGTCTTTTGTTTTATATACCACAATATCCCAAGGAGACGAAAGTGATTGCTCCGATCCCACTAAACCACCAACTTTATCTGTACCCTGCATTCCATTCCCGGCAATGGTTTTTACTTCTTTCGTTTGCACATTAATCGATCGAACTGAATGGTTTCCTGTATCAGCAACAATCAATATATCATCATTAAGGAATGACACTCCTTGTGGAGAATTAAATTTAGCTATAGAAAAGTTCCCATTCACAAAACCAGCGCCATTACCACCCACCTTTTCTTGCACATGTCCATTATTATTAATTAGCAATATCCTGTTATTTCCAGAATCGGATATGGCAATCATTTCATTTGTAGATTTAGTCAATACGCGGCAGCATATTTTCGTAGGAAAACTTAAGTTCGATGCTCGTGTTATGCTGTTCGATTGATTGTTTTGAAATGTATAGCTTTTCAATTCTCCCTTCTCTCCATAGAAGGAGATGCATGACTTCACAAAATGTTTTAGAAAAAATCCATTACCTTCTCCCATTAAAATCAAAACCGGACTTCCGGAAGGAGATATAATCAATAACGTTGGCCAGCATTTGATTCCTAACGTTGCCCACATTTTAGAGTTTACATCATTTACCACTGGATGGGTTATTTGGTACCGGTGTATAGCTGAAAGTAAGTTCACGGAACTTTTTTCATTGTCGAACTTAGCACTGTGAACTCCTATGACAACCAATCCAGATTCGGGAGGAAAGCTGTTTTCTAAAGATTTAAGGTCCGGAAGTATATGTATGCAATTTATGCAACAGTATGTAAAAAAATCTAATATCACCAGACATCCTTTCAAGTCAGACAAATGAAGTGGTTTCGCAACATTGAACCAATCAAGATCTAAAAATATTTAACAATGGAGTATTAAATAAACGTTTTCAATTTCAGGGATATAATTACCATTCTGAAAGTCACCAATGTCATCTACATTGTTTTTCCTTTGTTTCGTCAAATAATTTTCAATTATTTTTGTCCGATTTATATCATCTGTACTTTTAGAGAAACTTTTCAATAATTCATCTGAAGCGTAGGCAAGTATATCAACAATGTCCACTTCATATGCATCCATTTGCGAAAATTTATGAGTCTACCCCTATATTGAGAAATTAAACATACTCCGAATTAATTATCACAACCCACCTAAACCAGAGATAAGGGAATCAAGAAGATACTCATCTTAGACCAGTTTTTGCCACTGGCCAATTGCCTGTCCAATCCAGGGATTTTGTAGTTGTGTGAGAAATCCCTTGAGAATCGCCAACACTTCTACAAAATCTACAAAATCTTAGACCAAATCGGTGGATCCACCACAGTAATGGCGGCGAATCCGTGAATGGTCTAGTTTTTCAAACATGGCGGCAGATTAGGTGATTTGGCCAAAGATGTTCAGAAACACAACATGAGACTTAAAAATATATTTCGCAATGAATGCCTACGCCAATGCTTGTAAAACAATGTTTTTGCAAGAATATTATGAAATACCCAAATTATTTGAAAAAAAAAAAAAAACAATTCGTAGTATTAGTATGAATTGAAAATGAAAATCACGCATATATCACAGAAAGTGATTTCGTTCTAAGATCCGCACTAACCTCTTTTATGTGTTAAACTTGATTGTATTTAAAAAACAGATGTTACACATTGATGTTTTGTACAAAATACAAAATATATATTGAAATTTTGTTCAAAAATCTGTGTTTTCATCAATGGTTTAAATGAAAATTATTATGAACTCATCAAACATATTTAATGAACTACCTTATTACCCAATTTTTCGTGGTGAAATCGCAGGAGAGTTCGCGTACTCGTTAATTTTGCAAAATTTCGCACAAATTTGCTTATTCGCTATATGATTCTGCGTACGAGAACAAAATGTGCGGTAAAAGTGAATGAGTACGTTTATAAAAAAGCATTTATAGTCGAGTTAATTACTCATTGATAATTATTAGTATTTGTTCTTTTAATTCCTTAAAGGCGATTTAAAGTGCTTAATGTATTTGCATATTTGGTAAGGACTAAATAACTACAAAGTGCCTGCTTGTTCTATTTAAACAAAAGTAATTGTAGTGAATTGTGTTGAAAAGATTTTCGAACTTGTTAAAAGAGTGATTAATATATTTAATTTTTATGAACCTATAAGTTATTAAAATATAAACTCCTTGAAACCTTGTGTTTTGAAGTGCCAAGGATGCCAAAATATATCTGTTTTTACAAACACATTTTCAGTTATTTAATATAATGTAATACATCCGAGAACTTGAGCAAAAGTTTTTGGACACATACAACAAATGTTATTATGTAAGGGGAGTCGCACAACACCTTCTTACTTTACTGATTACTGAAAAGAAAAGTACCTGCTGTAAAAATTTATTTTGTCACTAAATTTTGGAACAGGGATTTGAGCGACCCTAATTTCAAAAATAAGATGCTCCGTGTTAGACATTTGTAAAAATATTGAAATCAAATATTTGTCTTCTATATATTCATGTCATTAACAATCTTTTATTTTTCTGTTAATTTTTTAAGTTATATGCGATTCTTGTTAGATCGCTAAATATACAAAAACGTATCTAATTTATTTAAAATCGGGTATAATAGGCCTCTTGGGGAAATCAAATACCCGGTGAACAAAAAATCGGTTAACGCACCATAAGCATACCCCATGGGTGCTGTGGAGATGCTTTTCAAAAAGTATTTTAAGCCTTATAATCAATTTGTATTTATGTCTTCATTCGATATATTTGAATACCTAATAAAAGAAAAAACATTAACAACCTACAATTGTACTATTTATTATTAACTATTTATGACTGACGTTAAATCCTTGCTATCACCATGTATAATACTTGCTTATTAAAAGAGTTTAATCAGTTCTTTGTTTGTCAACTTAATTACTTATTGGCGATATTCCAGGTTTATTTATTAATTTATTGTCGTTTCGCGTTTTAAGAATAAATGTCCATTACCTGATCTATACACTCGCACCCTTAATACTTTCGCACCCTTATGATTTTAATCCCTGCCAAGTTATTTTACCTCAATAACCGATCAGCTGTTAGCAATCAGCTGATCGAGACAGCTCACACGTATTCACAGACAGTGGTTTATAAAAACGCTGTCAGTTCATCTCAAAGAGTTGTTGACGAGGGAGTTGAATTTCTCCTTGCTTATCTCTGACCTAAACCGCAAACAAACTAAACCAGAGATCAGAGATAAGCAAGGAGATATCCAACTCCCTCGTCATCCTCCCTTTGAGATGAACTGATAGCGTTTTTATAAACCCCTGTCTGTGAATACGTGTGAGCTTGAATATTCATTTATACCATTGATGAAAACACAGATTTTTTGTACAAAATTTCAATATATATTTTGAATTTTGTGCAAAACATCAATGTATAACATCTGTTTTTTTTTTTTTTTAAAGAGAATCAATTTTAACACATTAAAGATGTTAGTGCGGATCTTAGAACGAAATCACTTTCTTCTTGCCAGGGGCAAAAAACACTGAATAACTGCTACTGATTTTAAACACTAAAACCCGTTTTCTATGCATATGTATAAGTCTTATAACTATTGTATTAATATGTCTGATATTATTTTTGTTCTTATATATATTGTTGTTATTTTCATTGCAAGTATATGTTTAATATTTGTTTTTGTGTTAGGTTTCATTGTTTTTATTGATTATAACACCTTTCATATTGAATAGATGTCATACAGACAATAAAAATAACATTTTTTATATATAACATATAATACCAAATATTTATTTTAATTATAATACGCGTAACTCGGAATATCAGTTGATAATAAAACTTTCCCAAATGTGCGACTTTTCAGCACGACTTACTCTCCCGTTTTTCTACATATTTCATAAGTAATTATATATATAAATGCTATCGGATTATCAATATATAAAAAATTAATCCTTTTAAGGCTTCGGTTACACTTACTTGCGCAAACAATTTGCAGTTGTTTTTCTGAACACGTTTTGTTGACTGTACAAAAATCGCTGATGAATTCAAGAACAGTTGACAATTTACGAGTGTTTGACACTATTGAAAGCATAAATTGACAATTTTGGAGGGGAAACGTAAACATGTGTGAGTAAACTGAGGCAATGTTCGATGATACGTAAATAACTTTCAGAATTTGAGGTTATGTCCGGGTTATGTCCACTAGAACACGTAAATAACAGGAAAACGGTCGATGCACAAAGGGGAAATCAGCTGTTTGATCAGCTGTTCAGTTGACCATCTTTTTTCTTATTGGTTTCTGGTGAACATCTTATTGTTTATTTCAGACCTAGAGTATTCACGTGTCATCGCCTGGAAAAAATCCCCCGCAATACAAAAAACAAATAAATTATCTTATTCGCATGCTATATCTAATGTATACTTTTACAATAGGTTTGTTTCGATCAGCTGATTACATCCAAAAATGAAATTCGCCCAGAATAATTTCAAATAAATTGCAAATAGCACAAAACGACAGACGAAAAGTATCAAATTGGAAATCACCAGGAAGTGTGTCAAGGTTAGTGTTCGCCAAGTTCTCTCACGTTAGCTTCATCCGACCTTATCGAATAGTTGGAAGTATGTTTTGTTATACATTTTATGTTCTAATCGGATTTTTATAAGAGTTATGATTATATGTAGGTTTGTCAATATTCAAAACATATATATCATAATTTGCGAAAACAGGATATTATAAAGTTTCATGTAATTTTCATATATTTTACAATTAAGTATTCATTCCTGAGAGTTAGAACTATACTACCTCGTTTAATGACAAAGAATTTATAAAAACTAAGATTACATTTTCAAACTTAAGAGCAAGCTTAATTATTCATACTATATAGAACTAGATATGGACGTAAAACCCTTTAAATACATATTATATCTTGTACCATATCTAGTTTGGCAATCCCAAATATGTATGTTGTATTACAAGTTTTGGAAACACTCATAACAAACTGAGGTGTATATTAAGTCGTACAATTTTGTGTTTACACAATGAGATTATATATTTTTTTTGTTATTTGACGTATTTCTGCGTTTTACCATATAATTGATGTCTTAAACTTATCAAAATATAATACATCAGTAATGTCTGAATAATTTAACTTTATACAGTGAAAAATCAAATTTGATTATTCTTTGGGAACCGTATTAAGTAAATTTCCGGCCCATTTCCTGTCATCCAACTACGACAAATATGAGTGGACCCAACGAACGCTTCTACTACTAGAGACCAGCTGATCCATTACCTGTACTTTCTATGGTAGAATAGGTGAACAAATTGAATTTGAATAACAACAAATTTTAAAACCATACTAATCAAATTATGTGCCTCATAAATTGACTAAGCCAAATATAAAGCAAATTGTAAATAGGAAGTGCGTAGTAGGCAGCAAGGCATTTAAGCGCCCTTAAAAATTATACACATTTTACACATATGCAATGTTACTAGATTACAATAACAGAATGTAACGCTTCTTTTATTCTATCATTGTATGATGCGCACTATATTCTTTGATTCATTCTACTGATATCTATAAAATTCTATGTACAACTACTTTGATATTGGAGTACCTTTTAGATGTCTGTTTTGAAAAGGTACAAACGCCGAAAACAATATATAAATATGTGGATGACATATTTGTTGTGATCGATCGCAACAGCATAGACAATTTGCTACTTGCTCGCAACAATTTGAACGATAAAATAATGTTCACAGTAAAATATGAGAAGATGAACGCAATAGCGTTTCTTGACGTTAAAGTTCATTGGGAACATGACCATCCTTGTTTCGACTGTTACAAAAAGACGCAGCTTCAGACTAGGACTAAGAGGCTAGTTAATTATCGTTCTAACCAAGCCAAGCAAATTATAATTAACACAGCTTCTAATTTGTTTAAAAAATTGTTCGCGACAGTAAGTTCTATCAAAATCACGAACGAATTGTCACAGATATCCTTATGGACAATAGTTATCCGACGCAAGTTATAAGGAACTTAATACCACAATACAGGCACAACATACACTAAGAAACACACACAAACGCCATAGTAGATTACATCGAGTGCCGTGTCATCCTCCGACGCATGCAGACGTGTCGTCGCTGCATGCACTTAATAAATAACAAAAAAGAAGAATTCCTCGCGTCGTTCTTAAAAACAGTTAACGCGGTCCGCCCAATACCGAGACTGGAAAAAATAAAAAAATAAATAAATAAATAAATAAATTCTTAAAAAAAAAGTGCAGTGTAGTGCAGTGTAGTGCAGTGTAGTGCAGTGTAGTGCAGTGTAGTGAAGTGATTCGGTAGAGCGCACGTGGCCCGCTCTCCCCTCTCCCACTCCTTCACAAGCCACTGTTGGGCATTCTCGGTCGCAACTCCCGTTTGATTTACCAGACGGGCTGGGGCGATGTCCGAGTCTGCCTAGCATCTGACATAGCGGATTCGGAAGTGTGAATTTTTGTTAGTGGACCAATTCAAGTCAATGTACGGGCATAACACCTACGTTGATTTGTTTTGTGAAGCCAATCGCAGAATTTACACTTCTGAACCCTGCTTACTTTCACCAACTGCATTGTCGGAGTTGGTTTTCAGATGCCTACGACTGACATGAGGGGGCAATTTCGTGTTGACGTGAGCAACATTTGCGGACTGAGAACTAATCTCTTTGCCGTTTACGTCCACCTCTCTCGTCACAAACCAGCTGTCTTGGCGCTGAGCGAAACACAGGTGGGTGAGAATACCGATGTATCGGATTTTAACCTGCCTGGATATAGCTTGGTGCCCTTATTCTTTTTACACCGCGGTCTCGCCATTTATGTGCGTAGTGATGTTGCTTACCAAATTCAACCACAATATGACCACTGTTCCAATCCGGAATTTAATTTTCTGTGGTTAAAACTCTTTGTCCGTAAGCATTTAATCCACTACTGCTTTATTTATAGAAGTCCAAACCTGGACAGCAACTCAACTTATAGTGAGTTTGATGCGCTGTCTGACTCCATCACAAGAATTGTATCCCTGTACCCTAGCACTGAAATCGCTATTGCGGGCGATTTCAATGTACACAATTCTACTTGGCTTCGACATTCAGGCCAGACAACACCCGAAGGAAGGTATGTTGAAATCTTCGCTGAGGTAAATAATTTAACCCAGCTTGTGAATGAGCCAACACGAATACCTGACATTGCAGATCATACCGCTAACACCTTGGATCTGTTTCTCACCTCTCATCCGGAAAAATATTCAATTGATATATTGTCGCCTCTAGGCTCGTCCGACCACTGTGTCGTGTCAGCCAAATTCTCATACTCCTCCCACACAGTTAGAGAACAAATTCCGAAAAGAACAGTATGACTTTACGAGAAAGCCAACTGGAGCGGACTTAACAACTTCTTTAGGAATTTTAACTGGTCACTATGCTTCCTCGATAGTGACGTGGATGCCGCTACTGATGCGATCACAAACATTATTTCGCTGGGCATGAGGTCCTTCATTCCTTACAGAGTGAAGAGCATCAAGCCTAAGGCAAACGCGTGGTTCGACTTGAGCTGCAAAGAGGCTATCAGGATGAGAGAGTTGAGTTTCCGGGATTATAAAGCCAACCCTTCTGAGGAAGCCCGGAAAAAGTTCAAACGGATCCGAAATGACTGTAATGCATTAATAAGACATGTTAAATTCTCCTTTGACCAAAAGTTGAGGCAAAAAGTTCTACAATGCCCCAAGGGTAGCAGAAGCTTTTGAAAAAAACATAAGGAATTCAGCCTCGTCTTCGATCCCAACGCTCATTTGCAATGACATTCCAGCTGTCAGCTCTTTGGACAAAGCTAATCTGCTTGCTGCACACTTTGCAGCTAGCTCAACGCTGCCAGATAACACTTTGTCCCCACCTGTACTTGAGAGCGTAAATTTCTCCATGGGGCAAATCCATTTTCGCACTTGTACAGTAGCAAGAGTACTTAAAGATCTAAACATACACAAATCCGCTGGCCCGGATGGTATACCCCCTGTTCTTCTGAAGAGGTGTTCTTCCATGCTGGCAAAACCACTGCGTAAGCTTTTCCATCTGTCCTACTCTTCAGGGCTCTTTCCGAGTAAGTGGAAAACTGCATTTGTCCAGCCCGTCCCTAAAAAGGGCGAATGTTCGTCACCCACCTCCTACCGACCCATAGCACTAACGTCCCTTCTCTCCAAGGTCATGGAAACGCTGATAAACCGTCAGCTTATGAAATATCTTGAGTCCCGGAAGCTTCTTAATGACCGGCAGTACGGCTTCCGAAGCAACCGTTCCACTGGTGATCTGATGGCATATCTCACTGAAAAGTGGAACCAATCTTTGCACAATGCAGGAGAGAGCAAGATTGTTGCGCTTGATATTTCTAAGGCATTTGACAGGGTCTGGCACCAGGCTCTCTTGTCGAAAATGCGTGCTTTTGGGATCGATGAGTCTCTTCTTCAATGGATTAGAAATTACCTTTCGAATCGTTCAATACAAGTCGTTTTGGATGGATTCAAGTCTGATATCCACTATATTAATGCTGGTGTTCCCCAGGGCTCTGTTTTGTCTCCGACACTCTTTCTCATTTTTATAAATGATCTCTTGTCTGCTACTTCTAATCCTATTCATTCCTTCGCTGATGACAGTACCCTCAGCTTTTCATATTCGTTCCTTGGCTCACGTCCCTCCACTTCGGCATTAGACTCGGAACGGCAGCGTATGTTAAGCACATTAAATTCCGACCTTGACAGCATAATCGATTGGGGAAATAAGAATAGAGTGGAATTTAATGCTTCCAAAACTCAGTGCTGTCTACTGTCGTTAAAGCGATCACAAAATAATCAGCCGTTATCCATGAACGGCATTTGCGTTGTTGAAACCGAAAGACTTTCCATCCTCGGTATGTGTATCAACCCAACAATTAGTTGGAACGATCACATATTTGAGGTCACCAAAAATGCTGCGAAATGTCTAGGTTTCCTTAAACGATGCAAGAAGTACTTCACCCCCTCTGATCTGGCTACAATATACAAGGCATACATACGCCCAAAACTTGAGTATAACGCTCTTATCTGGTCAGGTGCTTCTAAGACCTCCCTGCACCTGCTGGATAGAATTCAAAAGCGAGCGATAAAATTTATGGGTGACAGTAATATTGCGAAGTCGATTGACTCGTTAGAACACCGACGTAATGTTGCGTCGTTGTCACCCTTTTATCGCTATTTTAAAAAGAAATGCTCAGATGAATTAGCCGGTTGCATTCCTCCCCTTCAAGAATTCACCCGCAATACGCGCCTCGCCAGGAATGCCCATCAATTCACCCTCAAGCCCTCTTTTGGACATACAGTCAAATTCAGAGACTCGTTCTTTAGCCGCACTACACGAATCTGGAATGCTCTTAAGGGTACTCGCAACCCCTTTTGCACGCGTCAATTATAAAAAAAAACATCTATAAAAGCATGGTGTACATCCTAAAATATATATATATACGCCTGAATTTTAGTTTCCATGTAAATTACACAAACAACAAATCCTATATCCGCTTAAGTTAACCCATATATCTTTCGCCGCTTATTTCAAAGCGGCGATAAAAGCAATGCTTCCAATCAAAAGTTTCTATGTGCTATCGATAATTTATTCTGATGTGTCAAAGAATTTATTGTTAAATGCATTCATCTGACAAACGAAAAATGAAGAAGAAGAATAAGAACTTTTCTCTTTCATTTACACCACAAATAACTAATGACCATCACACTCACAAACGAAGAAAGCACATAAATGTAACGACACTAATGTCATTATCGCAAAGTGCTCCCGGCGATGGCCGCTTTTGTGTTCTTTTAATTAAAGCGTATATACGCTTGAAAAAAAACACAGCTATTGCCCATAATTATAAGAACGTAATTTCTGGTCGCTGCAAAGACAACGAATCCTGCAATTTATGTTACATAGTACCACCAAACAGTTTCTTCGTCAAGGACTAGCTGGTCGTAAATCAGACATCAACAACAAGATATCAGTGAAAGCAGAATTTAAGTTATAATATGATAGTAATAAACTAAATAATATAATAACAAAAATAATAAATAAATAAAAACTAAATAATAATAAATATATATATAAACAGCATTTTTGCCCTCAATAGTGTCAGATTGCCCACTGTTCGTGAATTCGTTAGCCATTTTGTGTACATTCAACACAACGCGTTCGGAAAATCTACTGCAAATTGTGTACTTACCCATGTAAGTTTAACCAAAACTTAAAATAGGATTTATTTCTAATATTATAACTTATATATATTACTATAACTTACTATAACTTATGAAATATGTAGAAAAACTAGATAGTAACGCGTGCTGAAATGTCGCACATTTGGAAAAGATTTATTATCAGCTGATATTCCGAGTTGAGATTATTATAATTAAAATACATATTTGGTGTTACATATTATTATTACAAAATGTTATTTTTATTGTCCATTCATTCAATATAAAAGGTGTTGTAATCAATAAAAACACTGAAACCTAACTCAAAAACAAATAATAAACATATTTCTTGCAATAAAAATAGAAATAATAATAATAAAACGAATATATTTTGCGAAACATTTTTGTCTAATTTAACTCAAAACGATGACAATTTTAATACATTGAATATACTTAAAGTATTCGTTTCAATGGAGTTTATTATTCGTTTCAAGTATTTAAATATGTATAAAAGATTTGACATTTGACATCAAGCAAATTGTGCTACTTAAGGGTGTGTAAGAAATTAATTCATAACATTTTAATGTCTTTCAACAATCCCACTCATTAACATTTTATGTTTACAAATTCATAAAAAAATACATGGAAAGTAATATTCAAGGTTGCAACCATAGATTACATAAGATTTAACCCAAAACTGTTGGTTTTAAACTTCACTGTTGTCAAAGGTTTTGTAAAGATGTCTGCCAGTTGTTCTTCGGTCTTGATATATTCGAAGTCTATATCGCCTTGTTAATGTGCTTCGTCCTATGATGAAACTCTGGATTCTTCACTAAACGAATAGCGCTTTGATTAACGCAAAGAATTTTCGTAGCTCCTCTGGGTTGAAATCAGCTTCACTCAGTAATTCTCGTAGCCGAATTGCTTCTTTCGTACCTTCACACAAAGCAACATATTCGGATTCAGTCGTGGATAACGTGACATACGACTGACGCAGACTTCTCCAAGTTACTGGTCCCAAGTAGGAAAACATATACTGTCACAGAACGACATGTTTCAAAATCCCTGGCGTGATCTGCATCCGTATACCCCATTAGCTGAGAATAATCAGGACTGTATATAATTCTGAGATTCCTAGTGCTATTCAGATATTGAAAAATACGTTTAACTGCTTTGATATGCATTTGACTAGGATTCTCCATGAATCGACAAATTTCTCCCACTGCATAGGATATATCAGGCCTCGATACAGTAGCCGCAAGCATCAACGAACCGCAGGCTTGCCTATAAGGAAATGCCGTTCCTGTTCCACCATCCGTTGTTCTTGTTAAAATCGTACCAACATCTGCAGGCGAAGAAATTGATTTAGAGTTTTCCATGTTGAATTTTCGTATTATTTTATTCAGGTAGAATGACTGCCCAATACTGATAGTTCTCAACTGTCTATTGCGTTTGATCTCTAATCCCACATAGTAATCACCTCCATCCAAAGTGATATGGAACTCATCGCGCAACTTATTAACTAGTACGTTGATTGCTTTTACACTGGAAGATAAAACCAAACTGTTATCAACGTATAGAGATAAAATTACCTTTTCGTCGCAAATGTCTCCATAGAAAATACAGTGATCTGCTTGTGATTGTTGCATATTACAACTCTTTATGAAGTCTACGAATCTTGCGTTCCAAGCTCTTGAGGATTGTTTCAATCCGTACAAGCTTCTTTTTAACCGACAAACTTGTCCCGTGCCGTGTTGTATTCCTTTTGGAACTTCCATGAAGGTTTCTTCATTTAATTTTCCATTTAGGAATGTGGTTCTTACATCAAATTGTACTATTTCCATATCATGTATGGCTGCTAATGCCAATATGCATCAAACGGAATCATAACGGACGACTGGGATTTCAATTCCTCATCAATAGCTTGATGCTTCTGCTTTGACTTCATTGCATCTTCATATGTTTCAGGCTCTATGAACATAGCTACGAAGCCTGTTTCGGCTGCAGATGAAACTTTTTCTTTAATTCTGCTTCTCAAACATCTTATTTCCTTCTTGATAATATTATCTTCCTTCTGTTTATTTTCAGATAGTTCTTCTTCTGTTTCTATTTTTGTTGTATATGGTAGTGATTCATTATTTGACACTAGAAGTTCATTATCCGTCTGATTATTAATATGATTGATAATCAATGTCGGGTTTTCAGCAGAAGCTTCATTAAACCTTACATCATAACTGATTATTATTTTATTTGATGTAGGGTCGTACAATCTGAAATTTTTGTTTGACGGTTCATAACCTACCAGATGAACTTTCTTTGCTTTTGGATCCCACTTCTTCCTGTTGAGGGCTTTAGGAATGTGTATATATGTTGTTGTACCAAAAATTTTAAGATGTCCCAAGTTCGGGTTTTCTGCAAACCATTGTTCGTAAGGTGTCTTATCAGGATTCTTCGTTGTAGATGCTCGATTAAGAATATAAACAGCGGTTCTTACAGCTTCTGGCCAAAGTGTCTTTGATAATCTACTGGAAACTCGTTCTATAAACCCATTTTGTTCGGAGGTGTAAGGCGCGATTCGATCTATTTTTAGACCATTTTTAGAAAGCAATTGAAGGATATCTTTATTAATGAATTCTTTACCGTTGTCGCATCGTATTTTTTTTTATTTGACAATTCCATGCATTTTTCGCTTTGGCTAGAAAATCTTCTATGACTACCATTGCCTCAGATTTTTGATCCAAAAAATAAACGAAGCGGAATCGAGTTGCTTCATCTTTTAGAAGCATAAAGTATTTTGCGCCACCAACTTCAACAATTTCCATTGGGCCACACAAATCCATATGAATACATTCACCTTTTATTTGAACACGCTTATTAGTTGCTAGATGCGAAGCTCGTTGCATTTTACTGAATTGACAATCTTCACAAAAATCTGTCCTAGTCGTTTGTGCCATTGCTGAAGAGTTGCCTCTGATTCTCTCATATTCAAGGAATATTATGAACGATTTTCATTACTGCCTCTAAATGCCATTCTTACAAGCCCATTCATATCTACAGAATCAATTGCAGATAAAACAAGGTTATTTTCATCCAAAACTGTGCAACCGATTTTCCTAAAATTTGTCTCATAACTCTTCTTTGAACTATTGAAAATAAATTGACTTTGGATTTTAATACATACCGCACATTTTCATAGGTTCTAGGCTCCCACTGTCCGTTTACCCATGCATCCAATTCAATTGTACCTATGCGTTTTACATCGAGGGTATCATCGTTTGCTATTTTGACTCCTTTGTTCATTTTTTTGGAACAAAACGTAACAAACCAGTCGAATCGGAATGTTGTATGTTGCGTTGTAGCGGGTTCCGCTATTCACAAATCCTTGTAGTCTGAAGAAAGAATATCTTCGGTGATTGCATATGCTGCTGATTTATTTCCTTTATGGTTTTTGTTATTATTCGTCCCTTTTAGCTTAGGACAAAATCGTTACCCATGCCCCAATTGACCACAATGATGGCATCGATATTTTTCCTTCCCTTCTTTAACTGTAAAACTTTTCTTCTTTTTCAGTCCTACTTGTTTCGCTGCCTCTTGTACTTTTGATTGCTGTGTTGTGTCTCTTTCTGCCTTTTGAATTTGATCATCTTCCAACTGTAGTTTTGAAAGTAACGTTTCTATGGTACTATCTACTACTATCTATTCTTTGATGTTGTACCAAACGGTTCGAAAATTTTGAAATTTTGGACCAAGGCTACTTACGATCCTGCACATTTTCAAATTATCTGACAGCGTTTCACCCTGATCTTCCAACTCTGCCGCAATTTGCCGCACTTTGGACACGTGTGTTGCTACCGACTCATGTTCAGCCATTTTCAGGCCGAAATACTCCTCATACAGCATCATTACTCTCACGTCACTTTTCTTTTGGTGAATACTCTCCAACTGAATTCTCCGTTACTCCCCTTATATCCATTTGTTTCAGCTACACAGCTTAACACCCTGGGCCCATAACCTATTCGTTTCAACGGCAAAACAAGAGTGAGTATTTTATTATTCGTTTCAAGTATTTAAATATGTATAAAAGATTTGACATTTGACATCAAGCAAACTGTGCTACTTAAGAGTGTGTAAGAAATTAATTCATAAAATTTTAATGTCTTTCAACATAAAGCAATTAAATTGGTTTGAAATGAGAACATTTTTACAAATTTAAGATAACTTTTGATAACCTTATTCCCTTTGATGCTCTGGTTACTAAGTTACGTTATGATTTTATGTGCCCTTATGTGGCATTATGATTTGAAACATAATGAAGTTATTCAATACAAAAATAAATAGGACTATTTTGAGTACTATTTCAGGCAATAATAATAAAAATAATATAATACTATTATATTATTATTTATCAACAATAGTTATTTGTGTAGTATTGTGTAGTTTTAGAATTTAAAATCATTAGCAGTTATTTAGTGTTATTAAGTACTTAATATATACTTAAATAAGTACTATTTAGTAAATGCATTCATTCAAACTAAGTTTATACTTAGTATAAACTATATATACTCCTTTAACAGCTGATTCAGAGATATAATTTTTTGTTTTTAAATGAGAATACGTTTGAGGTTCCTGTACGGTGGATCCCCTCAAACATCAAACTGTTAGAAGGAAAGGTCATATACATCAGACAAAAAGAGGAGAAAATGAATAGTTTTTTTCACAACAAAGAAATGGTTGCCGATAGCCGCGTTCAGAAATTATGTTTGTAAGGCAGTAGTTGCATCAGAAAAGCAATATTCTTACAACTTTATGATTATTTCAAGAACAAAATGAGGACACAAACTTAGTTTAAACGCAATAATTTGCTAAACAGTATTTATTAACTATTATTACAAAATTACTTAATTTACAAAACTTATTATTACAAAACACTTAATGACAGCTACTGGTTTTAAATTCTATAGCTGGAATCCCAAGTGAAGCAACAACACTTCTGGAAGAAGCAGGAGAGAATTTTGATGGAAGTTTCCGTTTTTTATGTACGGGAAGCGCGCTATTTGGTAGATTTTAAAAGCCTTTAGATACGTTGCACGAGTAAAATCACGAATATTACCGCCTGTATTCAAAGTCACAGTAGAACTGTTCTCAGAGATGAAGCTTTCTGAGTTGCACTATCTAAGGAAACTAAGAACTCTCTCATTTTTTAATTGCAAAAATGCAAAGAAATGTTATGGAATGGAATGCACTTCTCACATATAAGAAATATATTTTTATAAGAAATAATGACATTGAATTGACTTTGTTTGATGCTTGTTTGATGTTACAACACTGTGTTTTCTCCATTTTTTAATATTTGTTTTTAAAAGACTAAAAATGTTTACTAATCTTTTTAAGCATCTGTATGCAGTGATAAATTTGTTTGAAAGTAAAATAAAAACAACAATTTGGAATGACCGCCAAACCTCTTTGATTTGGTTAAGAGGAATCGTGGGTTGGATATAGAGTGGTTTCGCTTCGTCTCTAATCTTAGCAGTCTGAATCCGTATTCGGACTTACTCTTGTGCAGGCTATTTTTTTTGATGACTCCTGAAGTTATGATTACAAACATGTCTTCGTTGTCCAGCGCTGCGCTATATATTCAAATTTTCTCGGGCCTGGGAGCATTTTGTTAAAGGGCCTAACATTTCACGCAGATAACTAAAAATCTTTCCCCTACTGTTTTCTCGGATGATACTTCTGCAGATTTACCATATTAAAATCCTCATTATTTTTGCATATCGTAATGTACAACTTTTCCGAGTTTTATTGAGTAGTATTCAAATGTTCAAATGTGGTCGCCGTGGCGTAGTGTTTAGAGTGCGACGCTCACACGCCGAAGGGTCTAGGTTCAACTCCCAGTTCAACACCAATTTTTCTAATATTTCACGGCATCACCTCTTTCGAGCTGCTGACAACGCTCAAAGAGTAATAACTGTCTAAGAAAGCTTCTCAAATTTCGCTGTTCGGAGTCGGCAAAAAACTGTAGGTCCCTTCTACTCGTGAGAGAACAGTAGCGCGCACAACACGAGTAGTTGATGAGCAAGCTAGGCCCTGTTTCCCCTTTGGACTGTAGCGCCAACAATTATTATTATTCAAATGCTCAAGATTCATGCAGGTTGTGCTTTTTGATGAATCCAGCCAAAATATATTATTTAAATTCTATTTAGAAACATGTCTTCTTTGCACAGCGTTGCGTTAAGTTTTCCAATTTTCTAAGTCTTCGGAATATTTAGTGCGTGCTTTGTTAAGGGGTCTTACATTCTACGTAAAGAACTAAAAATCTTTCCCTTATTGTTTTCTGTCATAAAAATTCTACGGATTTACCATATTTAAAATTGTCATTATTTATTCATATCATAACATACAACGTTTCCGACTTTTATTGAGTAGAAGTCAAATGTTTTAAATTCAAAACTATTTTATATTACTTAAAACAAGCTTAACTTTTGCATGTAGTATAAACAAACAGTTGCGTGCCAAAAAGGTTAGTTTTTACCAAAATAATACAGTGTTAATTTGATCCTGTCTACTTTCTTAGTTCCTGTCTAGACGTTTTTTTTGCGGAATTTCGTTTTGCGGAATGACAAAATTGAAACATTTTTCACTCTAATTTGAGCACCTCAAAAATAGGCTTCAGTTTCGGCGATCACCTCCTCGTTCGAGCCATATTTTTTTCCGGTGATCAATTTTTCAGGTCTACAAAGAGGTGGAAATCACTGGGGGAGCGATTTAGAGAATACGGTGGGTGCGGAAGCAATTCAAAGCCCAGTTCCTGCAATTTGGCCATGGTAGCCAAGATACTTGGTTGAAGAAATTCTTTTTCTTCTTCAAATGTACCATTTTCTTGGAATTTCGTCCTTCAAACGCAGCAATAATTGCATGTAGTATTAACTGTCCTTTTGTCTTTCTCAAGATAGTCGTTGAATGAAATTACGTGCGTAACCCAAAATACGGATGCCTGCCGACCTTTGTGTTTTTGGACGCTTTGGGTGTGGTTCACCGGCTTCTGCTTATTGAGTCTGGGATGTAGTGGTGGATCCGTGTTTCATCCTCTTTTACATATCGACGCAAAAAGTCCTGTTTATTCTGGGGAAACAGCTCCAAACATCTCTCAGAATCATCATTGTTGTTTTTGGTTCACTGTGATCAAACGCGGCACCCATTTCGAAAACAGCTTTACCCTGGACAAATGTTTATGCAAAATGGTGCACACTGCCTTCTGAGATCTTTTAGGCATCAGCTATCTCACACAATTTCACTTTGCGGTTTTTCTAACCGATTTTGTGACATTTGTTGACGTTTTCAGGTGCAACCGCCTCAACCGGCCTAATATTTTATTTATTTTGATTTATTTTATTATTTTTAGTGCATTTATATTTACAAAGTCTATTTAAATTACATTGTAATTTTGAATTTTAATGAACATGTTCTAATTAATTTTTTTATTACATTCTGTCTATCGTGGGAACAGACCACCTAAAGTAGGCATGCATATTCGACTGGAAAAATCGCCTTACAACAGTGGTTCTTAACCTTTTCGAGCTCACGGAGCACTTCTAATTACATGAAACCTTCACGGAGCACCTTACCAAATAACATTGATTCTAGTAATTTGTATTTTATTTTTTTATTTATTCAACTCAAATAACTACAATATACAAAAAATAAAATATATTCAATATATTTAACAAAACTAAATTGTTACAAATTCAAAATGACTTAAAATATAATACAAATTCAATGGGATATTTGAGCCTGGTGAGTTTTACATATTTCGCCAATGTTGGGTCTAATAAAAGATATTGCTACCCTCATTTCCTCTTCTAAATCGAGAAGTCTTTCTCGTTTTTTAGTTTTTATATTTGTTAATGTTGAGAATCCAAGTTCGCAGAGATATGATGTAGCAAATTGTAATAATATTGCGATTGCCTTCTTAGATAAAGATGGGTATTCATCTTGGACGGAAATCCAAAATTGTTCATTAGACAATTTTGTGAACTCCATCTTCAGAGATCGATCTGTAGACAAGGAAATAATTTCTTCTTCTTCTTGTAAAGACAGTTCCAAATTAGAAAATTCAAATGTCCCAAACGGATTTCGTATCCAGTCATAGGATTCTAATTTAAGGGATGGGAAGTAACATTCGATTTTTTCTTCCAATATTGTTAGATGTTCTATTACGGCAGGAATAATATCTGCTACATTTTTAGTTTGAATTGAAGGAAACATATCAAGCGTATTGTTTTTTATTATTCGATTTTTCCAATGCAATATTTTTTTATTGAATCCCAGTATTTTATCCGTGGCTGTTAAAATATTCTCATTTTTACCTTGAATACTTGTATTTACTGAATTTAAGTATTTAAAAATATCAGCTAAATATGCCAATTTAGCACACCAAATATCATTTTCAAAATTTTTTGCAAATTTATCCACAGCGGCATTTCGGAAATAACACAACAATTCATCTTTGAGCTCTAATAAACGACATAGGACTTTACCGCGAGACAACCATCTTATTTCAGTGTGCAATAGCAAACTTTCATACTTAGCATCCATAGATATACAAAGCTGTTTAAAAATGCGTTCCTGCAGAGGCCTTGATTTAATATAATTTACTATTTGTACCACTTCATCCAAAACATATTTTAAAGTGTTTGGCAATGTTTTTGAAACTAAAACTTCCCGATGTAAAAAACAGTGTGTAGATATGATATTTGGATTATTTTCCTTCACAAGTGTAACACATCCTTTAATAGATCCTGCCATTGATGGACATCCATCTGTACAAATTCCAACGCAGAAATCCCAGGATATTTGGTATTTTTCTAAATATGTAGTAATACAATTAAAGATATCTTTTCCTTTTGTATGTCCTGTAAGCTCTCTGCAGCAAAGAAATTGATTAACTATTTCATTTTCATCAATGAACCGAACGAATGCAAGTAATTGAGCTTTACTGCTAATATCAACAGATTCGTCTATTTGCAAAGCAAAAAATTTCTTTGAAAGCTTATTATTAACCGTTTCCTCGATATCAAGTGACATGTCTTTTATTCTTTTTTTTATTGTATCATTAGATAGTGGAATTTTCATAATCTCATTTATTGCATCCTCTCCAAACATGATTTTGACTATTTCACAACATGACGGTAAAATTAGACTTTCTGCTATAGTATGTGGTTTTAGTTTCAATGCAATTAACTCGGCTACCTTGTATGATGCAATTTGCGCCTTATCAGATATTGTCATAGCACATTTAAATTGTTTTGCTTGCTTATCTTGCATGCCCAATAACCTTTTAAAGTAATCCTTATTTTTTGAAACAAGATTAGCATGGGTAGTAGTAAGGTGTCGGTTTAATTTAGCCGGAAACATAGCACTATTGGACAGTTCTACACCGCATACAACATATTTAGGAATTGGACACTCCTTTTCACCGGTCCATGTAAATCCCAAATTGATGTATTCGTCAGAATACTGTCTATAAGTCTTCCTTATTTTATTACATGTTGACACATCTTCTGTATTACCACTATTAATACTACTCCGACTTGTACTTGGTCCATCATTAATATTTTTCTCAGAATTACATTTTCGTTTCAAGAACTTGTCCATGGCTAAATAAATTGGGAATAAGAATAAGTACATACATATATATATACGCGTAAATAGAGGTATTTTTCGAAAGTGTTTAATGCAGAATAAGAAAATTAAGTTTATGAAAACATAGGAGATTGATATTAAGTTTATTTAAACAAATAAATACAATAAATATGTATGTACACATATTTATTTAATTTTTTATTTTAAATTTATGTTAATTTACAATTATAACGTAATATACTTACTGAAATAAATTTTTTCACTTTTTTGGCACAAATTTAATCAAATAATTATTGAAAACACATTGGTTTACGTCCAACACAACACTAAAATATTTCATATTATTTGATCAGAATTTTTTTGTGCAGCCTACTTGATTTAAATTTTTGTTTATAACTAAGTACTACTGCATGTACTTTGTATATTTGAAATGCGGCCTACTTGATTTAAATTTTTGTTTGAACTAAGTACATACCGCATATATGTACATATATTTGAAATACAGCCTGCTCGATTTAAATTTTTGTTTGAACTAAGTACATACCGCATATATGTACATATATTTGAAATGCAGCCTGCTTGATTTAAATTTTTGTTCATAACTAAGTACATACCGCATATACATATATTTGAAAGTTTGTTCTAATAAATTTATATGTATATTTTTTTATACTATATGAGTTTAGCTTTCGTTTCGCGGAGCACCTGCGACAATCTTGCGGAGCACCGGTTAAGAATCACTGCCTTACAATCAGAGACCAATAGAGTAACAGTCAACTCCCTCGTTTACTACTCTTGAATTCATTTTGACAGCGTTTTTTATAACATTTCCCCTCCTGAACAGCTGATTTACAGACATGATTTTTTTTTTTTTAAATGAGAATATGTTTGAGCTGCCTATCGACGCAAAAAGTCCTGTTTATTCTGGGGAAGCAGCTCCAAACATCTCTCAGAATCTTTATTGTTGTTTTTGGTTCACTGTGATCAAACGCGGCACCCATTTCGAAAACAGCTTTACCCTGGACAAATGTTTATGCAAAATGGTGTACACACTGCCTTCTGAGATCTTTTAGGCATCAGCTATCTCACACAATTTCAATTTGCGGTTTTTCTAACCGATTTTGTGTCCTTTGTTGACGTTTTCAGGTGCAACCGCTTCAACTGGTCTTATATTTTATTTAGGATGTGTGAGAAAAATGAGACAATGTTCGATGTTACTTAAATAACTTTTAGAAATTGGATTTTTTTCTACAAGAATACGTAAATAACAGTCAAACCGTCGGCTGATAAAGGGGAAATCAGCTGTTCAGTTGACCATCTCCTTCCTTAATGATTTCTGCTGACTACTTCAAAAATCAAATTCGCCCATAACTGTTACCTACGAGTGTGGTGTATATAGCTTAATATAATAATATACTAATCCGTCATACTAATTTTTGCCCTCAATAGTGTCAAACACTCCTAAATTGAGCACAACTCGGGAATTCGTCAGCCATTATGTGTATATTTAACACAATGCGAGTCGTAACAACTATTATAAATTGTTTGATAATGTTAGTGTAATCAAAACCTTAAACGGGATTTATTTCTAAATTATAAGTATTTCAATAGGATATATATATCTTATTACTTACGAAATATTCAGAACAAGAGAGTAACGAATACATGAAAGTCGGACATTGGAAAAGATCTCTTTTCAGGAGGTGTTCCGAGTTACGCTTATTATTATAATTAAAATATATATTAGTTGTTAGATATTCGACAAGGTTTTTCATTACATTAAATGTTATTTACGTTATTCTAATGACGTTCATTCACAATGCCAGATGTAATAATTATTAAAAATAAGTAAACCGTGCAAATAGTATTAAACCATAAAAACGAAACGAATATATTTTGCTAAACATTTCTGTCTGATTTAGCTCAGAATGAAGATATGTGAAAATTATGGTACATTAATAACATAATAAAACCTTTAATTTGATTCCAAATTTAAGATCATTTTTTAGTATTACTTCAGTATAGTACAAGAATATTATATAATCAAACATAATAAATATTATATTAACAATAGTTATATAAACGATATAAGCTTTTAGAGTACGATTTTTAAAATTTAACATAGGTAGTAATTAAGAAACGTTTTCTAAAAATTTTACTATTTGCAAATTATTTCGTTCGAAATAAATTTAAATCATATTTTTGTTTCTGAATTAATCATGAAGTTTTAACATATATAATTTATGAACGTTGTTATGGTGAGTATTACTTTTTAATGGAAAAAACTCTCTTCTGTCTTTCAGTTGTATAATCTATATGTCTTCTCCTTCTAGCAGGAAATCAACTCTAAGAGCTCACAAGTATTCTCATTTAAGAACATTAAAAACCCTTTCTGTAACTTAGCTTTTCAAGGGGGGCATATGTAACAAAAACGCTGGCAAATTGTACCCAATGGCGGGTGACGAGAAAGCTGTCTTCTTCTTATTTGGTCACAGGTGAATAGTGCAGAACCAGGGATGAATTATTATTTTATTTATTTGAATATTTTTAGTGCATTTATATTTACAAAGTCTATTTAAATTACATTGTAATTTTGAATTTTAATGAACATGTTCGAATTAATTTTTTTATTACATTCTGTCTATCGTGGGAACAGACCACCTAAGGTAGGCATGCATATTCCACTGGAAAAATCGCCTTATAATCAGAGACCAATAGAGTAACAGTCAACTCCCTCGTTTACTACTCTTGAATTCATTTTGACAGCGTTTTTTATAACATTTCCCCTCCTGAACAGCTGATTTACAGACATGATTTTTTTTTTGTTTTTAAATAAGAATATGTTTGAGCTGCCCATCGACGCAAAAAGTCCTGTTTATTCTGGGGAAACAGCTCCTAACATCTCTCAGAATCGTCATTGTTGTTTTTGGTTCACTGTGATCAAACGCGGCACCCATTTCGAAAACAGCTTTACCCTGGATAAATGTTTATGCAAAATGGTGTACACACTGCCTACTGAGATCTTTTAGGCATCAGCTATCTCACACAATTTCACTTTGCGGTTTTTCTAACCGATTTTCGTTTTCAGGTGCAACCGCCTCAACCGGCCTTATATTTTATTTATTTTGATTTATTTTATTATGTTAAGTGCATTTATATTTACAAAGTCTATTTAAATTACTTTGTTATTTTAAATTTTAATGAACATGTTCTAATTAATTTTTTTTATTACATTCTGTCTATCGTGGGAACAGACCACCTAAAGTAGGCATGCATATTCGACTGGAAAAATCGCCTTACAATCAGAGACCAATTGAGTAACAGTCAACTCCCTCATTTACTAGCCTTGAATTCATTTTGACAGCGTTTTTTATAACATTTCCCCTACTGAACAGCTGATTTACAGACAGGATGTGTTTTTGTTTTTAAATGAGAATATGTTTGAGCTGCCTGTCCGGTGTATGCCCACACTCCTCAAACTGTTAGATGGAAAGGTCATATACATCAGACAATTAAAGGAGAGAAGAAATAGTTATTTCCACCACAAAACGATTTTTGCTAAAAGCCGCTTTCGGAAGTTATGTTTGTAACGCAGTAGTTGCATCAGAAAAGCATTATTTTTAAAACCTTATGATTAATTCAAGAACAAAATGAAGACAGAAACTCAATTTAAACGCAATCATTTACTAAATATTTATGAACTAATAAATTTTACAAAACACTTAATAACAGCTGCTGGTTATAAATTCTATAACTCGTTTTCTATAAATGTATATCAATATTATTACCATTGTAATATTATGTCTGATATTATTTTTGTTCTTATTGAAATAGTACTTATTGTTTTAATTTTGATTTCGCTAAATATGTTTAATATTTGTTGTTGGTTAGGTTTCATTATTTTTATTGATTATAACACCTTTCATATTGAATAGATGTCATACAGACAATAAAAATAACATTTTTTAAATATAACACATAATACCAAATATTTATTTTAATTATAATACGCGTATCTCGTAATATCAGTTGATAATAAGTCTTTTCCAAATGTGTGACTTTTCAGCACGCGTTACCCTCTTGGTTTTCTAAATATTTCATAAGTTATAAACAAAATGCTATCAAATTATCCATATATTAGAATTAAATTCTATTTAAGCTTTCGATTACGCTAACTTGTGCAAACAATTTGCAGTAGATCATCCGAACGCGTTGTGATGGCTTTCGAATTCACGAACAGTGTTTGACACTATTGAGTTCAAAAATTAACGAAGTAGCCGCCATCTTGCGAATTTTGGAGGGGAAACGTAAAGATGTGTGAGAAAAATGAGACAAAGTTCGATGTTACGTAAATAACTTTTAGAAATTGGATTTTTTTCTACAATAATACGTAAATAACAATCAAACCGTTGGTTGATAAAGGGGAAATCAGCTGTTCAGTTGACCATCTCCTTCCTTAATGATTTCTGCTGACTACTTCAAAAATCAAATTCGCCCATAACTGTTACCTACGATTGTGATGTATATAGCTTAATATATGAAAGTTATTTACGTACATAAAACATTATATCATACTAATCCGTGGTACTAATTTTTGCCCTCAATAGTGTCAAACACTCCTAAGAGCACAACTCGGGAATTCGTCGTAACAACTGATATAAATTTATAATCAAACATAATATATATTATATTAACAATAGTTTTATAAACGATATAAGCTTTTAGAGTACGATTTTTAAAATTTAACATAGGTAGTAATTAAGAAACGTTTTCTAAAAATTTTACTATTTGCAAATTATTTCGTTCGAAATAAATTTAAATCATATGTTTGTTTCTGAATTAATCATGAAGTTTTAACATATATAATTTATGAACGTTTCTATGGTGAGTATTACTTTTTAATGAAAAAAAACTCTCTTCTCTCTTTCAGTTGTGTAATCTATATGTCTTCTCCTTCTAACAGGAAATCAACTCTGAGAGCTCACACGTATTCTCATTTAAGAACATTAAAAACCCTTTCTGTAACTCAGCTTTTCAAGGAGGGCATATGTAACAAAAACGCTGGCAAATTGTATCCCATGGCGGGTGACGAGAAAGCTTTTGGTCACAGGTGAATAGTGCAGAACCAGCGATGAATAAAGAAGGAGATGCACAGCTTTACAGCTGATCGATAAGCTGATTTTCCTTTCGGCCTTTGAAACTTCGACTGTTATTTACGATATCTGGTGGATAAAGCCTTAAAGGCTCAACTATAATGCGCATGAGTGTGCAGCAGCTAGTGCCAAATGCGCATGGGAGAGTTTGCGAATACACCTATCCCTTTGCGCCAATCTATAATGGAGTCCATGGAAGATTGCGAGCATTTTCTTAAGAATATGTAAAACCCAAATGTTTCGTTAAGCATGAGCTAGTGCAAAATGAATCGCACCGCGCATAGGCAAATTTGACAGATTTCACATCAAACAAACCTTATTTTCATTTGCAGCACAATTTCAAATTTCATGGAGTTCGACGAGGACCTGTCGGTGAACGAGGGAAAGGCATCGGACACATGTTCGCCGTCATCTAAAATAGCAGGGCAACAGCATTCGACAGCTTGTGCGAGAAATTCTCAAATGTCATATTAAAAATCGAAGCAACGGCTGCCGAGGAGACCCAGGATTCTGCATTTTTAAAAACAGTAGATTTAATGATGCAAGGCATTCCCAAAAGGGGTAAGGATAAGTTTAAACAAAGAGTAATTGCGGAATAAATACTTAACCGTGAGGAGTTCCGTGACAAGTATATATATATATATATATATATATATATATATATATATATATTTATATATATATATATATATAATTTAATACATGTCTTTATGTATTATATATAATAAAATTAATTTCGTATTTAAACAAAATTGTTTCAATTCTCGTGCAAGTAGACACAGAGATGGGTTCTGATTGCTTTGGATTCGATACCATTATATTGATGAATGCTTGGAGAAGGTGCTATAGATGGAACAATGTTCTGAACTTCCGCCATAGTCCGTCAAGGTAGCTCAGACGTATTCCCATTTAAAAACAAAAAACCCAGTTTGCGAATCAGCTGTTCAAGGAGCCGAAATGTTATAAAAAACGCTGGGCGGTCGTCGACTTATTCGTCTCTACACGAAACAAATAACACAAACCAGTGCAAAACGACACAAGCTAACGCAAAGTCTGTTCTAGTATACCGCCTCGGATAAGGATGGATTAACTGTTGACGACTCAGTCTTTAACAGACCTCCCCAGAGAGTGGTTCAATTCATGCGAGTGCATTAAAGAAAACAAAACCCCTGAAATAAAGACATATAGTATTGTGATCAACCGATCTGTTAAGAGTCGTTTGGTTCGGTGCAGAGAACAAATGCTCTGGACGCGACGGTCCTTGATTCGATCCCCAGTACGGAAATATGTTTCTTTTTTCTTTTCTTTAAAATCAATCCAAATCAGAACTCAATTAGTGAAGTGAGTGACAAAAATTGAAACGCGCGAGCGCGCGTCGCTCTCAAAAAACGTTGGCGGAATCAGGCCACTGGCCTACGGTGCAAGAAGGCACGGTTAAGAGAAGGAGGAAAAAAAACAATTCCACCAGCAGCACAAAGTCGGAGGAAACCAAACGCAACACAAAGGCATCCCCCAAAGGTCTGAAGGGGGAAGGGCACGATGAAGCGGCGGCATCTTTAAATGCAGCCGAGGTTTCCACTGTCGACGAAACCATCGACTATGTGTCCGATGGTGGAGAAGGGCTTTTCGCGGTGGGCAGCAACAGCTTTGCGTCACTAGCGACGACAGACACGGAAGATGAGGCCGAAAAAATTATTTTCGATAAGGAACTCGAGGTCTCTAGGTTGAGAGTGAAGACAAAAGCTCTCCTCCTAGAACTCAGAGAACTAAGAGAAGCGAATAACCAAAGACAACAAAACGCGAAAAACACAACGAGGACAGAGCACACCAAAAGTGCAACACACTAAAAAGAACAAAAAACAAAAACTACAACAACCCCAGCAACAAAATACAGCTGCCAGTACAGCAACAGCAGCAAATGTCCCAGCAACAGCAGGAAACGTTCCAGCAACAGCAGACAAAATCACAGGAACGTCAGCAGCAGCACAACAACAGCAGCGGCCCCCAATAAAGGACAGAGTACCACCAATAAACGTATTTAGGACGGATATTACTTAAACGGCTAAGGTATGTAAGTCGGCCATAGGTATAGGCAATTTTGTAATTAAAAAAGACAATGGTTCTGAGAAATTTTCAATCTACTGCAAAACAGTAGATCACTACAACAAAATCAAAAAGTGTTTGGAGATTTCGACGACGGAGTTTTTTTCATTCACGCCAAAAGGCGAAAAGCTTCGCGCCGTTTTGTTGAAACTCCCTCAGCCGCTGGAAGCGGAGGAGGTTCTCCAAATGCTCAAAGAGCAAGTGTGTCATGGTCTTGAGTTCGTAGGGGTCAAGCCTTTCACTACACAAGGGCCAAGAGAGAGGGGCGGAAATTGCACCTCTATATTGTACAGGTTGCACCCAATAGCAAGCTAGACAATCTAAACAAAATTCGATATTTAGATTGCTGGCATTGCACATGGGAAAGTATAAGAAGGAGCGAGGGCACACCACAGTGCTACCGCTGCCAAAGGTTCGGACACACGGCGTCGAACTGCCAAATGCAGCCTCGATGCGTGAAGTGCAGCGGAGACCACAATGCAGACAAATGTTCTCTGGGGCAAGGCGAAGCAGTTCACAAAAATCAACTCAAATGCGTACTCTGCGGGAATGCGGGGCACACCGCAAATTATCGAGGTTGCCCTAAATTCCAAGAGCGGAAAGCAAAGGTGGCTCTGCAGAAGCAGCCCCCAGTGAAACATTCACTCGGGGCAGCCATACCCGTCACCCCTCAAATGACGTTCGCCAATATGGTGTCCGGTCGGAGGGCGACGGCAAATCAACAACAACAGTCGAAAGCGGCGCAGGTTCCAGCTGCAAAAACTATGGTGTCAAATGCTCCCGAGTCATCGCCCGAATGAAAAGTCACCATGGAAAGGCGCATGACTCGGCTAGAGGAGCAGGTTGGCCAAATTCTGGCACTCCTGCAGAGCCAAGCACGTCTCCAGTCATAATGGGTACGCCTATGGGGGCAACTTACAAGATCCTTGCAGTGAATGTGAACTCACTAGTAGGAAGCGAAAGAAGATTAGAGCTATTTAAATTGTTGGACGACCAGAGCCCAGACTTTCTACTGGTTAACGAAACTAAGCTAACTCAAAGAAACAAAATGGTACACAGTAAATATAATATTATCAGAAGAGATAGGCCCAACTCCAAAAGTGGGGGCGGCGTCGCGATCTTCGTTAAGAACAAAATAAAACATAAAGTAGTGTACAGTAGCGAAGTACGTCGGTTTCAGGGGTTAGAGGCCTGCATTGCGTGCATCTCTCTATGTAGCGGGAGGAAATTGTACGTAGTGTCGGTCTATACCTCCGGGTCCCAGATCGACGCCAGATCGACTATTTCAGAGCTCGATTCACTCTTTCATTGCCTTAGGCTTGATTCGGAAGAAAATTATTACATTTTGGCCGGAGACTTAAATGCCCGACATGTATATTGGGGTAATGCACTTTCCAATCCTCGAGGGGACCAGCTTTACAGCTGATTCTGTTTGCACAGTGTCGAGTATAGGCTTGATTTGAAAGCAACTGAGATCTCGTCTTTCCCACGAAGTGGTTCGTTTCTGGATCTCATGCTGCTAGACGCAAGACTGCATTTGACCGACAATATTGGACATACTGTCAATTGCCTGAACACCTTTGTGTATCTCAGCGATCATTGACTCAGTGCCGAAATTAAGGTTCCCAATGACATTGCGGAATTAGGAGAGTTTGTCCAAACGTATCCCTACAACTACCGTAGGGCGCGTTGTCCACGCTTCTCCAGACATTTGTTAAGAACAATCTCCTCAAACGTTTTCCACATACCATCCAACAGAAACTTGTCTAATGAGGAGATCGACATGTATCTGCTACAGTTGGACGACTCAATTAAAAAAACAATGGACTGCACTCTACCACGGTATAGACAAACGGAAATTGAGAACTGCTACCGCAATGCGACAATTGACGGACTTCACCGACATAAAAGCAGACTCCTATCAAGGTTAAAAACCTTATACAGGCGCTTTACAGATCGACAGAACGAGGAGATTAGGACACTGAAGGCGCTTATTAAGAACATTCAAGCTTTAATAGCTTAAAATTACAGACTTTCTGTAAATTCGTATTGGAACAACAAGGTTCGGGCTGTGAAGTCTAACAACCCGAGCATGTTTCCACAAATAAATAAGTTCTTCAGGAGTAACAGGCAAAGCGATCTTCCGTGTCTTAAGCTCCCAAGAACAACAGACAACAGCAGGAGTTAATCCAGATAACGCTATTCTAGACGATTATCTATTCGTGATCGAAGACCCGCAAGAAAAAGCGGAAGTTCTTGGCGCGACTTTTCAAGAAGTGTATAAGGTAAATGAAAGCATTCGTCCTAACTACAATCTTGAAAACCGTGTTCTGGTCAAGAACTCCCGTCTTCGGTATGATCTGCAACAATGGCGATCTGAGAACACTGGCTTTGTCGTGTTCAGTGATGACAACATGGCAGATAATGTCATCGCCATTAAAGGGGTACAGCCCCCATTCATAACAGTGACGGAGCTTCAAGCGATCTTTGAATCACTGAAGAAGAAAAAGTCTGTGGGAATTGATGGGATCTCAAACATTGTGCTGAGACATCTCCCTCAAGAAGTGGTAAAGATATACACGATCCTGTTTTACAATGCCCTGAATAATGCACATTATCCCGAGCATTGGAAGACAGTGATAGTGCACCCCTTATCCAAAAGAGGAAAGGATTCGTCTGATCCGTGCAACCTTCGGTCGATAAGTCTCCTTCCGAATATCAGCAAGGTTTTCGAAAAGGTGATTAACAGAGCTCTGCTTGACTGGGTAGAGAACAAAAATATCATACCAGATAACCAGTTCGGTTTCAAGGCGGCTCGGCATGCATAAATCGCTACTATACCTACTGTTTAGTATGCTTCCCGGCAGACGTTTCGTAGTCAAATATGGCAACGTAACTTCGGTGGGCATATTCCATGTTAAAAATGGTCTCCAATAGGGTGCCGTAAACTCGCCAATCCTATTTAACATTTATCTGAGCGATCTTTTAAGTTCTCTTCATAATGCAATTGCGTACGCAGATGACTTGATAGTGTACAGATCAGGTTCAAAGATTGAGGAAATTGCCACTCTCTTGCAGTTCGACTTTGACTCCTTCAGACGAGATTGCGACAGCTGGAAGTTAAAAATTAACTTCGAGAAGTCGGAAACCATCCTGTTTAGGACGCCATTGCATAAGGCTTCGGCCGACACAAAAAAAAATTGGCGCAAGCTCGTAATCATTGGACAACGCGGGCAACCACTGGCGCAGAGGACGGTAGTCAGATACCTCGGGATCTGGTTGGATCAGTATTTGTATTTCAACAAACATATAGATGCTGCTCTGACCAGGGCTCGAGGCACCTATGCCCTTGCAAAGAGGCTGTTTTATAACAGAAAACTCGATGCGAGTGTGAAGGTAATCTGCTACATGGCCCTAATCAGGCCTATGCTTACCTATGGCTGTCCCGTGTGGTTCAATGTGGGAGCCAGTCTGATGGAAAGGATGCGGTTGTTCGAGAGGGCATGCCTTCGGGCCTGTCTTCGACTTTATCGAACTCTTTGGTCCAAGTACAAGAAATTCTACTCTAATGAAATCTTATACAACAGGGATAAACTGATCAGAGTGGATAATTTCATCCTGAAGCTGATTCGGAAACATACTGCTAGAGCAATGGACTCCGATAACAATCTAATTTCGGGAGCTTATTATCCCAACACACAATACCATGAAAGAGTGCGCCATCATGATTTCGTTCCTCCAGAAGCATTCGTCGGGGGTGGTCGGCTATTGTCTTGCAACGGACCAAATACCAGCTGCAATCTTTGGCCGACTTACATATCTTCAGCTTTAGATTTTAGATTTTAGGATAGAGTTAGGTTTTACGACAGCAAAAATAATATATAAAAAAAAATACAAAAAATTTAAAAATAAAAAAAAAATAAAATACAAAAAACCCAAAAAAAATAAATAAAAAAACAAAACAAAAATATATTCGAGTGTATATTAGATTATACACACATATATAGGTGTGCATAGACGCACCTGTGCATGTACACATGAACATATACCGATAAACTATATGATAGTATACATGCACATGTGCGTACGTAGTTTAAGCTAGTAATAGAATAGTTTTAGTATTAGTATTAGTTCTAGTTCTTAGCTTTAGTTGTAGTCGTAGCTTTAGTTTAGTTTATTTTTTAGTAAAATGGTTAAGTTTTTAAGTTTTTGTTTTTCTTTACTTAATAGATAACATATGTATGCAGTGATAAATTTGTTTGAAAGTAAAATAAAAACAAAAATTTGGAATGAATGTGTTGGATATAGAGTGGTTTCGCGTCGTCGCTAATCTTAGCAGTCTGAATCCGTATTCGGACTTACTCTTGTACAGGCTTGAGCCAATTTTTTTCTCTTTTTGATGACTCCTGAAGTTATGATTACAAACATGTCTTCGTTGTCCGGCGCTGCGTTATATATTCAAATTTTTTAGGGCCTGGGAGTATTTAATATGTGTTTGGTTAAAGGGCCTAACATTTCACGCAGAGAACTAAAAATCATTCCCTTACTGTTTTCTCGGATGATACTTCTGCAGATTTACCATATTAAAATCATCATTATTTTTGCATATCGTAATGACTCCAGCCAAAACATATTATTTAAATTCTACTTAGAAACATGTCTTCTTTGCCCAGCGTTGCGTTAAGTTTTCCAATTTTCTAAGGCTTCGGAATATTTAGTGCGTGCTTTGTTAAGGGGTCTTACATTCTACGTAAAGAACTAAAAATCTTTCTCTTATTGTTTTCTGTCATGAAAATTCTGCGGATTTACCATATTTAAAATTGTCATTATTTATTCATATCATAACATACAACGTTTCCGACTTTTATTGAGTAGAAGTCAAATGTTTAAAATTCAAAACTATTTTATATTACTTAAAACAAGCATAACTTTTGCATGTAATATAAACAAACAGTTGCGTGCCAAGGTTAGTTTTTACCAAAAAAAAAACTGTGTTAATTTGATCCTGTCTACTTTCTTAGTTCCTGTTTAGACTTTTTTTTTTGCGGAATTTCGTTTTGCGGAATGACAAAATTGAAACATTTTTCACTCTAATTTGAGCACCTCAAAAATAGGCTTCAGTTTCGGCGATCACCTCCTCGTTCGAGCCATATTTTTTTCCGGTGATCAATTTTTCATTTCTACAAAGAGGTGGAAATCACTGGGGGAGCGATTTAAAGAATACGGTGGATGCGGAAGCAATTCAAAGCCCAGTTCCTGCAATTTGGCCATGGTAGCCAAAATACTTTTCTTGAAATTCCGTCCTTCAAACGCAGCAATAAGTGCATGTAGTATTAACTGTCCTTTTTTCTTTCTCAAGATAGTCGTTGAATAAAATTACGTGCGTAACCCAAAATACGGATGCCAGCCGACCTTTGTGTTTTTGGACGCTTTGGGTGTGGTTCACCGGCTTCTGCCTATTGAGCCTGGGATGTAGCGGTGGATCCGTGTTTCATCCATTTTTACATATCGACGCGAAAAGTCCTGTTTATTTTGGGGAAACAGCTCCAAACATCTCTCAGAATCATCATTGTTGTTTTTGGTTCACTGTGATCAAACGCGGCACCAATTTCGAAAACAGCTTTACCCTGGACAAATGTTTATGCAAAATGGTGTACACACTGCCTTCTGAGATCTTTTAGGTATCAGCTATCTCACACAATTTCACTTTGCGGTTTTTCTAACCGATTTTGACATTTGTTGACGTTTTCAGGTGCAACCGCCTCAACCGGCCTTATATTTTATTTATTTTGATTTATTTTATTATGTTAAGTGCATTTATATTTACAAAGTCTATTTAAATTACTTTGTTATTTTAAATTTTAATGGACATGTTTGAATTAATTTTTTTATTACATTCTGTCTATCGTGGGAACAGACCACCTAAAGTAGGCATGCATCTTCGACTGGAAAAATCGCCTTACAATCAGAGACCAATAGAGTAACAGTCATCTCCCTCGTTTACTACCCTTGAATTCATTTTGACAGCGTTTTTTATAACATTTCCCCTCCTGAACGGCTGATTTACAGACAGGATTTTTTTTTTGTTTTCAAATGAGAATATGTTTGAGCTGCCTGTCCGGTGTATGCCCACACTACTCAAACTTTTAGAAGGAAAGGTCATATACATCAGACAATTAAAGGAGAGAAGAAATAGTTATTTCCACCACAAAACGATTTTTGCTGAAAGCCGCTTTCGGAAGTTATGTTTGTAACGCAGTAGTTGCATCAGAAAAGCATTATTTTTAAAACTTTATGATTAATTCAAGAACAAAATGAAGACAGAAACTCAATATAAGCGCAAAAATTTACTAAATATTTATGAACTAATAAATATTACAAAACACTTAATAACAGCTGCTGGTTATAAATTCTACAACTCGTTTTCTATAAATGTATATCATTATTATAACTATTGTAATATTATGTCTGATATTATTTTTGTTCTTATTGAAATAGTACTTATTGTTTTAATTTTGATTTCGTTAAACATGTTTAATATTTGTTGTTGGGTTAGATTTCATTATTTTTGATTGATTATAACACCTTTCATATTGAATAGATGTCATACAGACAATAAAAATAACATTTTTGAAATATAACATATAATACCAAATATTTATTTTAATTATAATACGCATAACTCGGAATATCAGTTGATAATAAGTCTTTTCCAAATGTGTGACTTTTCAGCACGCGTTACCCTCTTGATTTTCTAAATATTTCATAAGTTATTATAAATAAAATGCTATCGATTATCCATTTATTAGAAGTCAAAACACACAGCTATTGCCCAAAAATTATAAGAACGTAATTCCTGGTCGCTGCAAAGACAACGAATCTCTCAATTTATGTTACATAGTAGTATCAAACAGTTTCTTCGTCAAAGACTAGCTGGTCGTATATCAGACATCAACAACAATATATCAGTGAAAACAGCATTTAAATTAATAATAATTGTTGGCGCTACAGTTCGAAGGGGGACCAGGGCCTAGCTTGCTCATCAACTGCTCGTGTTGTGGGCGCTACTGTTCTGTCACGAGTAGAAGGGACCTACAATTTCTTGCCGACTCTGAACGGCGAAATCTGAGAAGCTTTCTTAGACAGTTATTACTCTTTGAGTGTTGTCAGCAGCTCGAAAGAGGTGGTGCCGTGAAAAATTCGAAAAATTGGTGTTGAGCCGGGAATCGAACCTGGACCCTTCGGCGTGTGAGCGTCGCACTCTACCCACTACGCCACGGCGACCACCAGCATTTAAATTATAATATAATAATAATAAACTAAATAGTATAATAACAAAAATAATAAATAAATAAAAACTAAATAATAATAAATACATATATAAACAGCATTTTTGCCTTCAATAGTGTCATACACTCGTAAATTGCCCACTGTTCGTGAAGTCGTTAGTCATTTTGTGTACATTCAACACAGCGTGTTCACGCAGAGAACTAAAAATCTTTCCCTTACTGTTTTCTCAGATGATACTTCTGCATATTTACCATATTAATATCCTCATTATTTTTGCATATCGTAATATACAACTTTTCCGAGTTTTATTGAGTAGTATTCAAATGTTCAAGATTCATGCATGTTATGCTTTTTGATTACTCCAGCCAAAATATATTATTTAAATTCTACTTAGAAACATGTCTTCTTTGTCCAGCGTTGCGTTAAGTTTTCCAATTTTTTAAGGTTTCGGAATATTTAGTGCGTGCTTTGTTTAGGGGTCTTACATTCTACGTAAAGAACTAAAAATCTTTCCCTTAGTGTTTTCTGTCATGAAAATTCTGCGGATTTACCATATTTAAAATTGTCATTATTTATTCATATCATAACATACAACGTTTCCGACTTTTATTGAGTAGAAGTCAAATGTTTAAAATTCAAAACTATTTTATATTATTTAAAACAAGCATAACTTTTGCATGTAATATAAACAAACAGTTGCGTGCCAAGAAGGTTAGTTTTTACCAAAAAAAAACTGTGTTAATTTGATCCTGTCTACTTTCTTAGTTCCTGTCTAGACGTTTTTTTGCGGAATGACAAAATTGAAACATTTTTCACTCTAATTTGAGCAACTCAAAAATTGGCTCCAGTTTGGGCGATCACCTCCTCGTTCGAGCCATATTTTTTTCCGGTGATAAATTTTTCAGGTCTACAAGGAGGTGGAAATCACTGGGGGAGTGATTTAGAGAATACGGTGGGTGCGGAAGCAATTCAAAGCCCAGTTCCTGCAATTTGGCCATGGTAGCCAAAATACTTGGGACACGGTCCATTGGTTGAAGAGATTTTCTTTCTTCTTCATATGTAGCATTTTCTTGAAATTTCGTCCTTCAAACGCAGCAATAATTCCATGCAGTATTAACTGTCCTTTTGTCTTTCTCAAGATAGTCGTTGAATGAAAGTACGTGCGTAACCCAAAATACGGATGCCAGCCGACCTTTGTGTTCCTGTTTATTCTGGGGAAACATCTCCAAACATCTCTCAGAATCATTATTGTTGTTTTTGGTTCACTGTGATCAAACGCGGCACCCATTTCCAAAACAGCTTAACCCTGGACAAATGTTTATGCCAAATGGTGTACTAACTGCCTTCTGAGATCTTTTAGGCATCAGCTATCTCACACAATTTCACTTTGCGGTTTTTCTAACCGATTTTGTGGCCTTTGTTGACGTGCTTTCAGGTGCAACCGCCTCAACTGGCCTTATATTTTATTTATTTTGATTTATTTTATTATTTTTAGTGCATTTATATTTACAAAGTCTATTTAAAATACTTTGTTATTTTAAATTTTAATGGACATGTTTGAATTAATTTTTTTATTACATTCTGTCTATCATGGGAACAAAGTAGGCATGTATCTTCGACTGGAAAAATCGCCTTACAATCAGAGACCAATAAAGTAACAGTCAACTCCCTCGTTTACTACCCTTGAATTCATTTTGACAGCGTTTTTTATAACATTTCCCCTCCTGAACAGCTGATTTACAGACAGGATTTTTTTTTTTTAATGAGAATATGTTTGAGCTGCCTGTCCGGTGTATGCCCACACTACTCAAACTGTTAGAGGGAAAGGTCATCACGGTACATCAGACAATTAAAGGAGAGAATAAATAGTTATTTCCACCACAAAACGATTTTTGCTGAAAGCCGCTTTCGGAAGTTATGTTTGTAACGCAGTAGTTGCATCAGAAAAGCATTATTTTTAAAACTTTATGATTAATTCAAGAACAAAATGAAGACAGAAACTCAATTTAAGCGCAAAAATTTACTAAATATTTATGAAGTAATAAATATTACAAAACAATTAATAACAGCTACTGGTTATAAATTCTACAACTCGTTTTCTATAAATGTATATCATTATTATAACTATTGTAATATTATGTCTGATATTATTTTTGTTCTTATTGACATAGTACTTATTGTTTTAATTTTGATTTCGCTAAACATGTTTAATATTTGTTGTTGGGTTAGGTTTCATTATTTTTATTGATTATAACACCTTTCATATTGATTAGATGTCATACAGACAATAAAAATAACATTTTTGAAATATAACATATAATACCAAATATTTATTTTAATTATAATACGCGTAACTCGTAATATCAGTTGATAATAAGTCTTTTCCAAATGTGTGACTTTTCAGCACGCGATACCCTCTTGGTTTTCTAAATATTTCATAAGTTATTATAAACAAAATGCTATCAAATTATCCATTTATTAGAAGTAAATCCTATTTAAGCTTTCGATTATACTAACTTGTGCAAACAATTTACAGTAGATCATCCGAACGCGTTGTGATGGCTTTCGAATTCACGAACAGTGTTTGACACTATTGAGTTCAAAAATTGACGAAGTAGCCGCCATCTTGCGAATTTCGGAGTGGAAACGTAAAGATGTGTGAGAAAAATGAGACAAAGTTCGATGTTACGTAAATAACTTTTAGAAATTGGATTTTGTTCTACAAGAATACGTAAATAACAATCAAACCGTCGGCTGATAAAGGGGAAATCAGCTGTTCGTGGATTCGGCTCGGTAATGGTCTAGTTTTTCAAACATGGCGGCAGATTAGGCGATTTGGCCAAAGATGTTCAGAAACACAACATGAGACTTAAAAAAATATTTCGCAATGAATGACTACGCCAATACTTGTAAAACAATGTTTTTGCAAGAAAATTCTGAAATACCTAAATTATTTGAAAAAGAAAACCAATTCGTAGTGTTACTATGCATTGAAAATGAAAATCACGCATATATCACAGAAAGTGATTTCGTTCTAAGATCCGCACTAACCTCTTTTATGTGTTAAAATTGATGTTCTTTAAATAAACAAATGTTACACATTGATTTTGTACAAAAATCTGTGTTTTCATCAATGGTATAAATGAAAAATATTATGAACACATCGAGCATAGTTATTGAACTCCTTTATTACCCAATTTTTCGTGGTGGAATCACTGGAGTGCCGGGGAGACCCAGGATTCTGCATTTTTAAAAACAGTAGATTTAATGATGCAAGGCATTCCCGAAAGGGGTATGGATAAGTTTAAACAAAGAGTAATTGCGGAATAAATACTTATCCGTGAGGAGTTCCGTGACAAGGAAAAAAAAATTATATATATATATAAATATATATATGTATCTGTCATTCATTTATAAAATTAATGAAATATATAATATATAAATAAAATTTATTTCAAATTTAAACAAAATTGTTTCAATTCTCGTGCAAGTAGACACAGAGATGGTTTCTGATTGCTTTGGATTCGATACCACCATATTGATGAATACTTGGAGAAGGTGCTATAGATAGAACAATGTTCTGAACTTCCGCCATACTCCGTCAAGGAGTAACTAATGACCATCTCACTCACAAACAAAGAAAGCACATAAATGTAACGACACTAATGTCATTATCGCAAAGTGCTCCTGGCGATGGCCGCTTTTGTGCTCTTTTAATTAAAGCGTATATACGCTTGCAAGAAAACACAGCTATTGCACAAAAATTATAAGAACGTAATTCCTGGTCGCTGCACAGACAACGAATTCTGCAATTTATGTTACATAGTACCACCAAACAGTTTCTTCGTCAAAGACCAGCCGGTCGTAAATCAGACATCAACAACAAGATATCAGTGAAAACAGCATTTAAGGTATAATATAATAATAATAAACTAAATAATATAATAACCAAAATAATAAATAATTAAGAACTAAATAATGATATATATATATATATATATGTATATATATATATGTATATATATATATAAGCAGCATTTTTGCCCTCAATGGTGTCAAACACTCGTAAATTGCCCACTGTTCGTGAATTCGTTAGCCATTTTGTGCACATTCAACACAACGCGTTCGGAAAATCTACTGCAAATTGTGTACTTACCCAAGTAAGTTTAGCCGAAACTTAAAATAGGATTTATTTCTAATAAGTGGATAATTTGATAACATTTATATTTATTATAACTTATGAAATATGTAGAAAAACTAGATAGTAACGCGTGCTGAAATGTCGCACATTTGGAAAAGACTTATTATCAGCTGATATTCCGAGTTGAGATTATTATAATTAAAATACATATTTGGTGTTACATATTATTATTACAAAATGTTATTTTTATTGTCCAAATGACATTCATTCATTAATGAAACCTAACTCAAGAACAAATACTAAACATATATCTTGCAATCAAAATAAAAACAATAATAATAAAACGAATATGTTTTGCGAAATATTTTTGTCTCATTTAACTCAGAACGATGACAATTTTAATACATTGAATTCGTTTCAACGGCGTTTATTATTCGTTTCAACGGCGTTTATTATTCGTTTCAAGTATTTAAATATGTATAAAAGATTTGACATATTAGATATGACATTTGACATCAAGCAAACTGTGCTACTTAAGGGTGTGTAAGAAATTAATTCATAAAATTTTAATGTCTTTCAACAATCCCACTCATTAACATTTTTTTTCACATCAAACAAACCTTATTTTCATTTGCAGCACAATTTCAAATTTCATGGAGTCACCGCCATCTAAAAAGGAAGGGGAACAGCATTCGACAACTTGTGCGAGAAATTCTCAAATGTCATATTAAAAATTGAATCAACGGCTGCCGAGGAGACCCAGGATTCTGCATTTTTAAAAACAGTAGATTTAATGATGCAAGGCATTCCCGTAAGGAGTAAGGATAAGTTTAAACAAAGAGTAATTGCGGCATAAATACTTAACCGTGAGGAATTCCGTGACAAGTAAAAAATATTATATATATATATATAAATATAGATATAGATATATATATATATATATATATAATTTAATACATGTATTTATAAAATTAATGAAATATATAGTATATAAATAAAATTAATTTCAAATTTATACAAAATTGGTTCAATTCTCGTGCAAGTAGACACAGAGATGGTTTCTGATTGCTTTGGATTCGATACCACCATATTGATGAATGCTTGGAGAAGGTGCTATAGATGGAACAATGTTCTGAACTTCCGCCATAGTCCGTCAAGGCAGCTCAGACGTATTCCCATTTAAAAACAAAAAACACAGTTTGTGAATCAGCTGTTCAAGGAGCCCAAATGTTATAAAAAACGCTGGGCGGTCGTCGACTTATTCGCCTCTGCACGAAACAAACAACACAAACCAGTGCAAAATGACACCTGCTAACGCAAAGTCTGTTCCAGTATACCGCCTCGGATAAGGACGGATTAACTGTTGACGACTAAAAATGTTTACTAATCTTTTTAAGCATCTGTACGCAGTGATAAATTTGTTTGAAAGTAAAATAAAAACCAAAATTTGGAATGAATGTGTTGGATATAGAGTGGTTTCGCTTCGTCTCTAATCTTAGCAGTCTGAATCCGTATTCGGACTTACTCTTGTGCAGGCTATTTTTTTTGTATGACTCCTGCAGTTATGATTACAAACATGTCTTCGTTGTCCAGCGCTGCGTTATATATTCAAATTTTCTAGGGCCTGGGAGCATTTAATATGTGTTTTGTTAAAGGGCCTAACATTTCGCGCAGAGAACTAAAAATTTCCCTTACTGTTTTCTCGGATGATACTTCTGCAGATTTACCATGTTAAAATGCTCATTATTTTTGCATATCGTAATGTACAACTTTTCCGAGTTTTATTGAGTAGTATTCAAATGTTCAAGATTCATGCAGGTTATGCTTCTTGATGAATCCAGCCAAAATATATTATTTAAATTCTACTTAGAAACATGTCTTCTTTGCCCAGCGTTGCGTTAAGTTTTCCAATTTTTTAAGGCTTTGGAATATTTAGTGCGTGCTTTGTTAAGGGGTCTTACGTTCTACGTAAAGAACTAAAAATCTTTCCATTATTGTTTTCTGTCATGAAAATTCTGCGGACTTACCATATTTAAAGTTGTCATTATTTATTCATATCATAACATACAACGTTTCCGACTTTTATTGAGTAGAAGTCAAATGTTTAAAATTCAAAACTATTTTATATTACTTAAAACAAGCATAACTTTTGCATGTAATATAAACAAACAGTTGCGTGCCAAGAAGGTTAGTTTTTACCAAAAAAATACTGTGTTAATTTGATCCTGTCTACTTTCTTAGTTCCTGTCTAGACGTTTTTTTTTCCGGAATTTCGTTTTGCGGAATGACAAAATTGAAACATTTTTCACTCTAATTTGAGCACCTCAAAAATATTCTTCAGTTTCGGGGATCACCTCCTCGTTCGAGCCATATTTTTTTCCGATGATCAATTTTTCATTTCTACAAAGAGGTGGAAATCACTGGGGGAGCGATTTAAAGAATACGGTGGATGCGGAAGCAATTCAAAGCCCAGTTCCTGCAATTTGGCATTTACACGGTGCATTGGTTGAAGAGATTGTTTTTCTTCTTCATATGTACCATTTTCTTAGAATTTCGTCCTTCAAACGCAGCAATAATTCCATGTAGTATTAACTGTCCTTTTTTCTTTCTCAAGATAGTCGTTGAATAAAATTACGTGCGTAACCCAAAATACGGATGTCAGCCGACCTTTGTGTTTTTGGACGCTTTGGGTGTGGTTCACCGGCTTCTGCCTATTGAGCCTGGGATGTAGCGGTGGATCCGTGTTTCATCCATTTTTACATATCGACGCGAAAAGTCCTGTTTATTTTGGGGAAACAGCTCCAAACATCTCTCAGAATCATCATTGTTGTTTTTGGTTCACTGTGATCAAACGCGGCACCAATTTCGAAAACAGCTTTACCCTGGACAAATGTTTATGCAAAATGGTGTACACACTGCCTTCTGAGATCTTTTAGGTATCAGCTATCTCACACAATTTCACTTTGCAGTTTTTCTAACCGATTTTGACATTTGTTGACGTTTTCAGGTGCAACCGCCTCAACCGGCCTTATATTTTATTTATTTTGATTTATTTTATTATGTTAAGTGCATTTATATTTACAAAGTCTATTTAAATTACTTTGTTATTTTAAATTTTAATGGACATGTTTGAATTAATTTTTTTATTACATTCTGTCTATCGTGGGAACAGACCACCTAAAGTAGACATGTATCTTCGACTGGAAAAATCGCCTTACAATCAGAGACCAATAAAGAAACAGTCAACTCCCTCGTTTACTACCATTGCATTCATTTTAACAGCGTTTTTTATAACATTTCCCCTCCTGAACAGCTGATTTACAGACAGGATTTTTTTTTGTTTTTAAATGAGAATATGTTTGAGCTGCCTGTCCGGTGTATGACCACACTACTCAAACTGTTAGAAGGAAAAGTCATATACATCAGACAATTAAAAGAGAAAAGAAATAGTTAATTCCACCACAAAACGCTTTCGGAAGTTACGTTTGTAACGCAGTAGTTACATTAGAAAAGCATTATTTTTAAAACCTTATGATTAATTCAAGAACAAAATGAGGACAGAAACTCAATTTAAACGCAATAATTTACTAAATATTTATGAACTAATAAATATTACAAAAAACTTAATAACAGCTACTGGTTATAAATTCTACAACTCGTTTTCTATAAATGTATATCATTATTATAACTATTGTAGTATTATGTCTGATATTATTTTTGTTCTTATTCAAATAGTACTTATTGTTTTAATTTTTATTTCGCTAAACATGTTTAATATTTGTTGTTGGGTTAGGTTTCATTATTTTTTATTGATTATAACACCTTTCATATTAAATGGATGTCATATGGACTGTAAAAATAACATTTTTTATTAAACATATAATACCAAATATTTATTTTAATTATAATACGCGTATTATGGAATATCAGTTGATAATATTTTTTTTCCAAATGTGTGACTTTTCAGCACGCGTTACTCTCTTGTTTCTCTAAATATTTCATGAGTTATTATAAACAAAATGTTATCAAATTATCCATTACAAATAAATCCTATTTAAGCTTTCGATTACACTAACTTGTGGAAACAATTTGCAGTAGATCATCCGAACGCGTTGTGATGGCTTTCGAATTCAGGAACATTGTTTGACACTATTGAGTTGACGAATTAGCCGCCATCTTGCGAATTTTGGTGGGGAAACGCAAAGATGTGTGAGAAAAATGAGACAATGTTCGATGTTACGAAAATAACTTTCAGAAATTGAAGTTTCTTCTACAAGAATACGTAAATAAAACTCAAACGGTCGATAGACAAGTGGGAGCTCGCATACCATCTTATTCCAAGGCCATATATCGCGCATACTTAACATGTGGTGTGTTTCAATCAGCGGATAACATTCAAACACCGAAATTGCCCAAAATCGCCAAAATCTCCTACGTTGGGTTCACCCGAGTCTTATCAAATAGTCACATGTATAGAACATAGCTATATTTTATATTTAAATCTGAAATTCACAACTTTTGAAGGAGTTATTACTATGCATAGGTCCATTTATAATTGTATATATTTTGATCATTATTCAAAATATGTATGTCATCATTTGCGAATATAGGGATTTACAAAGTTGCATTTAATATTCATTGAATGTACTATTAAGTTTACAATTCTGAGATTTATTTAAATACTACCTTGTTTTATGAGAGAGAATTTAACAAAGTAAGATAAAATTTTATATAAAGTTTTGAAAGCACTCAACAACACTGAGGAGTATTTTCGTCGTAAAGTTTTGTGCTTATACAATCCAATAATATATTTAATATTGTTATATTAGAGAAACGTATTTATGCATATTACTATTGATTACCTGAGAAATGTGTGAATAATTTGTGTTTTAAGGAGTCAAAAAGAAAATTTTATATTTTTCGGTAATCCGTTTAAGTAAGTTTCTTGGCCATTTCCAGTGAACCAACTACAACAGGTATGAGTGCACCATATGAACGCTTCTCCATTAGAGACCTGCTTATCGATTACCTCTACTATTAATTGAAACTTATGTATGTAAGTAAGATATTCTATAACCTCTTTTGGTGGGGATAGCAATCAGCTGATTACAACAGCTCACACGTATTCAAAGATTGTAGAAGAACAACAAGATGTCAAAAATTCCTTGTTTGCAATGCTGGTCAGGGATAAGCGAGGAGATAGTCAACTCCCTCGTCTTCCCTCCAATGAGGTGAACCAACAGCGGTTTTTATTTTCCACTGGCTGTGAATACGTGTGAGCTAGCTTGATCAGCTGATTGAACAGCTGGGTAGCTAATGAGGTGAAATATCTTGACAGGGAGTAAAATTTGAGAGTATAATTCAGGTAATGAATATTTATTCCATAAACGCGAAACGACAATAAAGTATGTTACCTAATAAACCTGCAATATCACTGGCGTTAAGTCCTTGCTATTACCTCCTCTATCACTCCTGCCTCTTACTTGCTTATTAAAAGGGTTTAAGCAATTGTATGGTTGTCAACTCTTTAATTACTATATTCGTGATATTTCAGATTTATTAGGTAACATGTTGGTTGAGGCCCAAGCCCACCCCGGACTGTAGCGTCCAAAAAAAAAAGAAAAAGAAGAATTCAAATCTTTTGAAGGCAGCACCGTGGTATGAAAATTTGGGTTCAGCTTAATTTCATAGATAGTCAGTAACAGCAGTTAAAAAATCAATCATGTTAGTTCTCGTTCAGCCCACATTTTGTAAAACAACGAGTATTGATTTATGACATTTGAAGAAGGGGTTTATGTTTGTTCGTCTGTGTGAACACCGGGTTGTTTTCCCCGGGCAGATAGACGTTTGAAAAGCAGCATTAAACGAGCCGACTGGAATCCCAAGTCCGTTTACTTTGAAGCAGCAACACTTCTGGAAGAAGAAGGAGCGAATTTTGATGGAAGTTTCCGTAATTTATGCACGGGAAGCGCGCTATTCGGTAGATTTTGAAAGCCTTTAGATACGTTGCACCAGTAAAATCACGAATATTACCGCCTATACTCAAAATCACAGTAAAAGTGTTCTAAGAGATGAAGCTTTCTGAGTTGCACTTATCCAAGCAAACTAAGAGCTTGTTTGATGTTACAACACTGTGTTTTCTCCATTTTTTAATATTTGGTTTTAAAAGACTAAAAATGTTTACTAATATTTTTAAGCATCTGTATGTAGTGATAAATTTATTTGAAAGTAAAATAAAAACAACAATTTGGAATGACCGTCAAACCTCTTTGATTTGGTTAATGGGAATCGTGTGTTGGATATAGAGCGGTTTCGCTTCGTCTCTAATCTTAGCAGCCTGAATCCGTATTCGGACTTACTCTTGTGCAGGCTATTTTTTTTTTTATGACTCCTGGAGTTATGATTCCAAACATGTCTTCGTTGTCCAGCGCTGCGTTATATATTCAAATTTTCTAGGGCCTGGGAGCATTTAATATGTGTTTTGTTAAAGGGCCTAACATTTCACGTAGAGATTCATGCAGGTTATGCTTTTTGATGAATCCAGAAAAAATTTATTATTTAAATTCTACTTAGAAACATGTCTTCTTTGCCCAGCGTTGCGTTAAGTTTTCCAATTTTCTAAGGCTTCGGAATATTTAGTGCGTGCTTTGTTAAGGGGTCTTACATTCTACGTAAAGAACTAAAAATCTTTCCCTTATTGTTTTCTGTCATGAAAATTCTGCGGATTTACCATATTTAAAATTGTCATTATTTATTCATATCATAACATACAACGTTTCCGACTTTTATTGAGTAGAAGTCAAATGTTTAAAATTCAAAACTATTTTATATTACTTAAAACAAGCATAACTTTTGCATGTAATATAAACAAACAGTTGCGTGCCAAGAAGGTTAGTTTTTACCAAAAATATACTGTGTTAATTTGATCCTGTCTACTTTCTTAGTTCCTGTCTAGACGTTTTTATTTTGAAACATTTTTCACTCTAATTTGAGCACCTCAAAAATATTCTTCAGTTTCGCGGATCACCTCCTCGTTCGAGCCATATTTTTTTCCAGTGATCAATTTTTCAGGTCTACAAAGAGGTGGAAATCACTGGGGGGAGCGATTTAAGGAATACGGTGGGTGCGGAAGCAATTCAAAGCCCAGTTCCTGCAATTTGGCATTGACACGGTGGATTGGTTGAAGAGATTTTTTTCTTCTTCAAATGTACCATTTTCTTAGAATTTCGTCGTTCAAACGCAGCAATAATTCCATGTAGTATTAACTGTCCTTTTGTCTTTCTCAAGATAGTCGTTGAATGAAATTACGTGCGTAACCCAAATTACGGATGACAGCCGACCTTTGTGTTTTTGGACGCTTTGGGTGTGGTTCACCGGCTTCTGTCTATTGAATCTGGGATGTAGTGGTGGATCCACGTTTCATCCATTTTTACATATCGACGCAAAAAGTCCTGTTTATTCTGGGGAAACAGCTCCAAACATCTCTCAGAATCGTCATTGTTGTTTTTGGTTCACGGCACCCATTTCGAAAACAGCTTTACCCTGGACAAATGTTTATGCAAAATGGTGTACACACTGCCTTCTGAGATCTGTTAGGCATCAGCTATCTCACACAATTTCACTTTGCGATTTTTCTAACCGATTTTGTGTCCTTTGTTGACGTTTTCGGGTGCAACCGCCTCAACCGGCCTTATATTTTATTTATTTTGATTTATTTTATTATTTTTAGTGCATTTATATTTACAAAGTCTATTTAAATTACTTTGTTATTTTAAATTTTAAAGGACACGTTTGAATTAATTTTTTATTACATTCTGTCTATCATGGGAACAGACCACCTAAAGTAGACATGTATCTTCGACTGGAAAAATCGCCTTACAATCAGAGACCAATAAAGAAACAGTCAACTCCCTCGTTTACTACCCTTGAATTCATTTTGACAGCGTTTTTTATAACATTTCCCCTCCTGAACAGCTGATTTACAGACAGGACTCTTTTTGTTTTTAAATGAGAATATGTTTGAGCTGCCTGTCCAGTGTATGCCCACACTCAAACTGTTAAAAGGAAAAGTCATATACATCAGACAATTAAAGGAGAGAAGAAATAGTTATTTCCACCACAACGCGATTTTTGCTGATAGCCGCTTTCGGAAGTTATGTTTGTAACGCAGTAGTTACATCAGAAAAGCATTATTTTTAAAACCTTATGATTAATTCAAGAACAAAATGAGGACAGAAACTCAATTTAAACGCAATAATTTACTAAATATTTATTAACTAATAAATATTACAAAACACTCAATAACAGCTACTGGTTATACATTCTATAACTCGTTTTCTATAAATGTATATCAATATTATAACTATTGTTAATAAATATTATGTCTGATATTATTGTTGTTCCTACTGAATTAATATTATTAATTTTGATTTCGCTAAACATGTTTAATATTTGTTGTTGGGTTAGGTTTCATTATTTTTTATTGATTATAACACCTTTCATATTAAATGGATGTCATATGGACTGTAAAAATAACATTTTTTATTAAACTTATAATACCAAATATTTATTTTAATTATAATACGTGTAATTTGGAATATCAGTTGATAATAAGTGTTTTCCAAATGTGTGACTTTTCAGCACGCGTTACTCTCTTGTTTTTCTAAATATTTCATGAGTTATTATAAACAAAATGTTATCAAATTATCCATTACAAATAAATCCTATTTAAGATATCGATTACATTAACTTGTGGAAACAATTTGCAGTAGATCATCCGATCGCGTTGTGATGCCTTTCGAATTTAGGAACAGTGTTTGACACTATTGAGTTGACGAATTAGCCGCCATCTTGCGAATTTTGGTGGGGAAACGCAAAGATGTGTGAGAAAAATGAGACAATGTTCGATGTTACGAAAATAACTTTCAGAAATTGAAGTTTCTTCTACAAGAATACGTAAATAAAACTCAAACGGTCGATAGACAAGTGGGAACTCGCATACCATCTTATTCCAAGGCCATATATCACGCATACTTAACATGTGGTGTGTTTCAATCAGCGGATAACATTCAAACACCGAAATTGCCCAAAATCGCCAAAATCTCCTACGTTGGGTTCACCCGAGTCTTATCAAATAGTCACATGTATAGAACATAGCTATATTTTATATTTCAATCTGAAATTCACAACTTTTGAAGGAGTTATTACTATGCATAGGTCCATTTATAATTGTATATATTTTGATCATTATTCAAAATATGTATGTCATCATTTGCGAATATAGGGATTTACAAAGTTGCATTAAATATTCATTGAATGTACTATTAAGTTTACAATTCTGAGATTAATGTAAATACTACCTTCTTTTATGAGAGAGAATTTAACAAAGTAAGATAAAATTTTTAAACCAAAACGCAAAAATAATTATTCTTGCTGAATAAAACTAGATATGGACGACAACCGGCTAAGTATATCTAATATTTTGTAACAAATCCAGTATAGACGTCGAAAGTATGTAGTATATAAAGTTTTGAAAGCACTCAACAACACTGAGGAGTGTTTTCGTCGTAAAGTTTTGTGCTTATACAATCCAATAATATTTTTAATATTGTTATATTAGAGAAACGTATTTATGCATATTACTATTGATTACCATTGAGATATGTGTGAATAATTTGTGTTTTAAGGAGTCAAAAAGAAAATTGTATATTCTTCGGTAATCCGTTTAAGTAAGTTTCTTGGCCATTTCCAGTGAACCAACTACAACAGGTATGAGTGCACCATATGGACGCTTCTTTATTAGAGACCTGCTTATCGATTACCTCTACTATTAATTGAAACTTATGTATGTAAGTAAGATATTCTATAACCTCTTTTGGTGGGGATAGCAATCAGCTGATTACAACAGCTCACACGTACTCAAAGATTGTAGAAGAACAACAAGATGTCAAAAATTCCTTGTTTGCAATGCTGGTCAGGGATAAGCGAGGAGATATTCAACTCCCTCGTCTTCCTTCCAATGAGGTGAACCAACAGCGGTTTTTATTTACCACTGGCTGTGAATACGTGTGAGCTAGCTTGATCAGCTGATTGAACAGCTGGGTAGCTAATGAGGTGAAATATCTTGATAGGGAGTAAAATTCGAGAGTATAATTCAGGTAATGAATATTTATTCCATAAACGCGAAACTACAATAAAGTATGTTACCTAATAAACCTGCAATATCACTGGCGTTAAGTCCTTGCTATTACCTCCTCTATCACTCCTGCCTCTTACTTGCTTATTAAAAGGGTTTAAGCAATTGTATGGTTGTCAACTCTTTAATTACTATATTCGTGATTTTTCAGATGTATTAGATAACATACATTATTGTAGTTTCGCGTTTTAAGAATAAATATCCATTGACTGATTTATACTCTCGCACCCTTAATACTGACGCACAATTATGATATTACTCCCTGTCAAGATATTTCATCTCACGGGCTGCTTAGCTATTTGCAATCAGCTGATTAAGATAGCTCACACGTATGCACACACAAAGGCTTATAAAAAACGTTTTCAGTCCGTAATCCGTAAAGCGTTTGATGAGGGAGTTGAATATCTCCTTGCTTATCTCTGCTTAATGTGGGCTGTGGGGACCAGTGATAACAGAATCAAAAAGATACTCATCTTAAACCAGTTTCTGCCCCTGGCGAAATTCCTGACCAATCCAGGGATTTTGTACATGTGTGAGAAATCCCTTGAGAGTCGCCAACCTTGCTACCAAATCCCTGCATCTTAGACCAAATCGGTGGATAATGGTGGCAAATCGGTGGATCCACCACAATAATCTCGGCAAATCCGTGTATTCAGCTCCGTATTGGTCTAGTTTTTCAAACATGGTGGCAGATTAGACCAAAAAACTTTGGCTCCTTCAGTATTTGGAAATTGTGAGAGCCGGAAATTGTGAAATTGTTGAAGCAGAAAGGTTGCAGTCCATCAGCAATCAAACCTACTGTAATGGAAACATATTGGGGGCAAGGCAAAATATGCGACAGGCCAAAGTGCACGTCCGCGTTGTATCTTAAAACAGGTATAAATGCAAATGAATTCTTGAAAGAGAATAGTTTCATTTATGTCTGTGGGTGGCTCTTCAGAAAGTGTCACGAAAGCCATACGTGTAGTATGCCTTTACCCACATTGGTGACAGCAGATGCTTCGCCTGGCTTAAGTTTTACAACTTTAAAGCAGATCGATGGATGCAATCTTATTGCGGCGCCAAGTGATTTTGTGGAATACATCTGAGAACTTGAGCAACAGTTTTTGGACTCATTCGACAAATGTTATTATGTAAGGGGAGTCTCACAACACCTTCTTACTTTACTGAGTACTGAAAAGAAATATACCTGCTGTAAAAATTTGCCATCAGATTTCATCTTAAATTATTTTATTAGAATTCCAATTTATTTTGTCACTAAATTTTGGAACAGGGATTTGAGCGACCCTAATTTCAAAAAGAAGATGCTCCGTGTTAGCCATATGTAAAAATATTTAAATCAAAAGTTTGTCTTCTATATGTTCATGTCGTTAAAATTTTTTATTTTTCTGTTAATTTTTAAGTTAAATGCAATTTTTGTTTGATCGCTAAATATACAAAAACGTATCTAATTTATTTAAGTTCGGGTATAATAGGCCTCTTCGGGAAACCAAACACCCGGTCAACAAAAAAATAGGTTAACGCACCATAAGCATACATAAGGTGGTGTGGAAGTGCTTTTCAAAAATTATTTTCATTTTTCATTTTTCATTCCATATAGTCGAATACCTAATAAAAGAAAAATGATTAATAATCAACAATTGTACTTCATACTATTAAAAATGTATGACTGGCGTTAAATCCTTGCTATCACCATATATCGTACTTGCTTATTTAAAGAGTTTAAGCAGTTTTTTATTTGTCAAATTAATTACTGTATTTGTGATATTTCAGGTTTATCGGGCAAAATACCTTATTATTGTTTCGTGTTTTAAGAAAATATATCCATTATCTGATTTATTCTCACGCATCCTTAATACATACGCACCCTTATGATTTTACTCCCTGTCAAGATATTTCACCTCAACAACTGCTCAGCTGTTTCCAATCAGCTGATTAAGATAGCTCCCACTTATTCACACACAAGGGCTGATAAAAAAAGTTTCCAGTCATCCGTAATGGAATAGACGAGGGAGTTGAATATCTCCTTGCTTATCTCTGACTAATACCGGAGTTGGAAGTGCGCTCTTCCAATGGAAAGTAACAATTGTGTCAACTATCTTCGAAAGATTTATTCTAACAATTGTGAAATATCTACAGCTGGAACAAAACATATTAAGACATTTCTTTGACGTATGGGCAATGCATGAATATGAATTATTATCTGCTATTCTTATAACCAAGTGTTGCGGGTTTTGAATTTCTGGGTTTCGTTAAAGATAAACATTTAAAATATAGTCAGCAAAATGGTTATTTTTAAATTGGGACGGACTAGAGAACTAATTGGGTTGATATTCTCTTTTAACAAAATGTGTTATTGTTGTGTATTATTATTGTTAACAATTAATATATCGGATATATTATGCACCAGAAATACTATTGAAAGTGAATCGAATGTGTTTGTTGGCCAGAAGAATTTTTTGTACAATACAAGGTATAATTTTATGAAAATTTAAATAATTTCCTGTTTTGTTTTTTTTTTTTGCATATAAATGGATTTATTTTAAGTGTGTGTCTGTTTCAGAAATGTTTATTGCATCAAATCAAAAAAATTTAGGTACAAAATCATCAGTATTTACCAGAGCTTGCGTTGCAAATAGATAAGTGTTTGGACTGTTTGTTTTTTAAATTGTATAGACATAGATATGTTAGTATAATTATTATTCGAAGAAAATTTTCAATACTTTTCGATTTTATTTATATAGTTTAAAAGTCGTCCATAATATATGAAGTACATAAATTCAAGTAAGAGCAGAGGTGAACAACTCAGAAAATCGTCACATATCATTTGTGAATGCTGACAGAAAAATTATTCAAACAAACAAATCAACTCAACTAAATACACAATGAAGCTCAATAGAAACAACTTGACAGACACAACATTTAAAAAAAAAATGACTTAAATTTCTGACAAACTGTCGAAAATATTTCATTATGCAACCCTATTCGAATATATTAATTGCTTATAGTATTGGTGCTCACTCATATGGCTAGTACAAATTCGCAACTCTGCACTTCCTCCTTTTTAACATTTCTATCAATCTGCACGGTTTCTGTTAAAGAGTTTGAAATTTCTGCGTGTCGAACTCATAGTGTCATTTCTGGATTTAACTGTTTGCTTCTATGACAATTTTAATGCCTAAATAATGGTGTAATTATTTTATAGCTTACAAATATAATTGATTCCAAGTAACCTTAGTGCAACAAATATTCCTTGTTTGTTTATATTACAATACTATATTTGCATTATTATTTAATTAAATAAGTCATAGTATAAATATTTGTTTTGGTTTTATTTCTTGAAAAGTTTTGTGTATGTTACAGTTATTAGTTCTTTCTATTTCATAAAAACCTGTTTACTGTAATTTTTATTCGAATCACTTTTGAATAACTGCGACCACAATATAAATTTTTAATATGTTTTTCTGTTAAAAAAAAGAGTAAAACGTAATTCTAAAACTACAATTTCAATGTCTAAAATTTTTGGAATAACAAAGTCTATATGAGACGTCGTAAGTTTTTTTACCTACATTTGGTTAAATTAATGTTTTGGTCTTTAGTAAAAGATTTTATTTCTTCAGATTTTCACGTTTTCGGCTCTATGTCTAGTATTCGTTTATGTCCAATTGTTATTATTTCTTGTAGCAAATCTAAAGGTTCAAAATTCCTGAAGGTGAGATTCCTACTTGAATATTTATTGTTAATATTGCTTGTTATCTGAATAAAATAATCTTCGTAGTAAATAATTCCTTTGATTTTGTTTACTGTTACAATACTGTGTTTTTTTTTCATTATCTAAAAGTTGTTTTTTTTTAAAGAAATAAATCACGTTTTTACGCACCTTTATGCCGTGATAACTGGAAGTAAAATTAAAAACAATAACTTGAAAAAGACTAGAATGATCAAATAAAGATGGATAAAGAATACAAAAACATATAGTGGCAGTGACTGGGACAATGATTATCTTCAAATTCAGCTTGAAATATCTCTGCCATTTTCGCCCAAAAAAAAATCTGGGACACTTATTTTCCAAGACCAGAAATAATGTGCCGTTGCTTTTATATTCTTATCGTTCATCAAAGATTACCTCCGCTATTCTATCAAGTCGTTTACAATTACATATTAACGTATCTTTCGAAGTTCATCTGTCATATTGAGTACAGAGAGTGTATTATTCATTGAAGTACATGAAATTTAATTTAGAAAATTCGATTTTATTAGACCGCTTTCAAGCCAGCAAAAAATAATCTTAATCAGTACCATTGTTGTTATTAAAAAATAAAAATAGCATTGTAAATCTTGTATATACCATAAGTACATGTGTAAATTTAAAACTCAATATACTTACATACATACATATTAATGTAATTAAATTTTGTTGTTGAAAAAAATGGAAAATAAACACACGTCCCGTGAATGAAAGCTTTAATAATTGATTATTATGAACAAAATTTTGATATTCGCGAAATTTCTTCAAACATAATTCAACAGTCTTCAATATTATAAAGTCTGTTAAAGATAACGGTTTTCTTCATCGCGTTCCAGAAAGTGGAAGGCCTTCCAAAATTTCTACGGATCAAAGTAAACTAAGAATTTTAAGGGTGGTAAATAGAAACCCGAAGAAATCAGCTGTGGAAATTGCCAAAACTTTGAAAAAAGAAAAAATTGCAGAAGTTCATCCGCAAACAGTGCGCAATTTTTTAGATAAGCCCGCACACCTCACAAAAAGCCAGTCAGAATCAGAAGGAAACATAAAAAAGCTACTAGAGTATGCCAAGGAGTACGTGCAGAAGACGGATGAATTCTGATATCAAATAATTTTTTGTGACGAATCAAAATTTAACATTTTCGGTAGGACGGGAGACGGAACTGCTTTAGATCCCAAAAATGTCACTTCTATATTTAAGCACGTTGGTGGGAACATAATGGTTTGGGGTTCAATGACAACAAACGGAGTTGATTCTCTTCATGTAATTGAAGGAAATTTAAGAAAGTTTGGATACGTCAATATCCTTAAAAGTTGTATCCCCGAAACCAAAGAAAACTTGGGACTACCGCCGGGTGTAATTCTGTTACGTGATAATGATCCAAAGCACACAGCCGGTTTAAAAAATGGTGTATTTGGAACATAAAAAAGGTGTTGCCGCATCCCCCCCAAAGTCCGGATCTTAATCCCATAGAGCAGGAAATCTATAAGCCGAAATGAGTATTCCACTCCAGACTCTACCGGACAGTGATGTTTGTGACGACCCGTGTGTTCTGAGTAACACAAAGAAAAACTTTCCGTCTCCAATTAAAGTGCTTCGAAAATCAGCAGAATGTATTCATAATTTCATGAAAGAAAATTCTTTACTTAGTTATGCACTTAAAAAAATTTCAGTTGGAATGAAATTAATGTGTAGTGATGAGAAAACATATGAGCAGACTATATCGGCATTGAAATCCGCGAAATGTAAATTTTTTACACACAATATGCAAAGCGCGAAGTTGTTTAAGGTTGTGCTGTTCGGCTAAGATGATATGCCAACTGAAACACTGAAAAAAAAACTTATATGTCTTGGTCTCAAATGCGAAAATATAAAAATTGTTAAAAAATCATATGAACACTATGTTGACTCTTTCTACATAATTTCCTTTACAAATGGTTCAATAAGACTTAATGAACTCAACAAAAACTTCAAAGTGGGGGGTAGCAATTCTTATTAAGAAATCAATCTAACATAAAGTATTGCCTAGTTTAAGAACTGAATTTATTGAAAATATCGGCCTGGAAAAATATTTTAATAATAACAGGAAATTAAAAATATTTTCTGTTTGTTTTCCTGGTCGTAGCAACACTCTCATGAACAGACAAAATTTGAAAAGTGATCTCAGGAAACTTATCGGCATAAATGAAAATTATTTTATTGGAGGTGGTTTTAACTGCCGTCATAGAAGCTGGGGTTATCTAAGAGCCAACGCATGGGGTAACGTGTTACACGAACTTCACTGTAGCCATCAATTTCAAATGATGTTCCCTCCCTCCCCAACATATTTTTACCGGCTACTACTATGTTGATATCAACAATGCTAATTAGAATAGATAAGAAGGGAATTACTTAATCACGACAAAAATGTCCAAAATGTGATGGATACGTCTCAGATTGAAGCATCTATTTCAGTTCTTGTAGAAACTATAGAAAATTCCCTTAATGTTTCTATTCCCAAAAAATCTTCTATTAACATCCGCAACGCAAGTCTCCCCAGTTCAATTATCAACCTTATCAAAATAAGAAACCGCTCTCGAAGAAACTGGCAAAGAACGCATGCTAATATATTCTTGGATCAAATTAAACTATACAACTACATGATCCATAGGGAAATAGAAAAGTTTCGTAACGATAAGTGGAATAGAAAACTACAAGGTCTCGAAAAATGTAGCAAATCATTTTGGAACGTTTCACAATTCCTACCCTTGATAACCTTCCTAAGTAATCGAGAAAAAGCAGATACTCTAGCTGTATCGTTCTATAAAAATCACATAGTGTCTAGTTCATTGTCCGACGTAGAAACCGAAATGACTGTTAGTAATACAATAAACGTTTTAAGTTCAATGTCCACATAAGTTGAAGAAGATCATTATGCAACTTTCGATGATATGATGGATATTGTGTCACGCCTCAAAACCCTTAAGTCCGCCGGCTTGGACAACATTAAGAATATATAGCGGTTACCAAAAATTGGTATCGAGTATATACTCTACATATTCAACTCTTGCATTAAACTGCAACATTTTCCAACAGCGAAGAAGAATGCCCATAATTAAGCTATTTTGCGAGGGGAAGTCGATGCGAAAAATAGGAGAAACTGTAGGCCGATCGCATGCAACGGTACAAAAAATAATAAACAGTTATAGATATGAAGGGACACTAAAACAGACCTGGAAGGGGAAGAAAAAAATTACTCTCAGAACAAAACGAGCGGTATATTGATAGGACAATCAAGTCCAATCCAAAATCTAGCGTTCCAAAGTTGACGTCTGAGGTATCATCCGTAATTAATGAGCCTCTTTCAGTGGAAACCGTTCGCAGAGTCTTGAGAAAGAATAATTTAAATGGTAGGATCGCCCGAAGAAAGCCGTACATTTTCGTTACATTTCAAGAAGAAAAGATTGGAATTTGCTAGACAATATGTAAACCACCCGGAAAGCTTTTGGGAAGGTGTTTTGTTTTCTGATGGCAAACAAATTGTTTGGAGGGAACCAAATACAGCTCTCAAAGCTAAAAATATAAAGTCAAGCATAAAACACGGGGGAGGATCTGTGCTGTTGTGGGGTTGTATGGCTTCAAATGGCTGTGGAAAGTTCGAATTTATAGAAAATACTATGGACAAAATTGGGTATCTGAATATTTTAAAACGAAATTTATGAAGTTCCGCAGTAAAATTAGGTCTACCTTCGGTTTTCTACTTCCAACAAGAAAATGATCCGAAGCACACCTCCTATTTAGTACGCGGATGATTGCTTTATAACGCTCCAAAGCAGCTAAAAACGCCCCACAATCGCCAGATCTTAACCCTATTCAACATCCATGGCACGAAATAAAAGTGCGGGTCAAAGAAAGTACGTGCTCTAATAAGCAGGAGCTAAAACTCAGGCAGCGTGGGAAGGGATTCATCTTTCACTGAAAAACTGGCGAAATCCATGCCACGGCAGTTACAGGCTGTCATAGATGCTGAAGGAGGTGCCACGCGTTACTAAAATTCTGTTTGTAACTGTTACTTTAAGTGTATGCTCAATTTTGTATGTTAAAATGAAGTGCCTTTTTCTATTTTGCTTAGAAATATAATTTTTTTTTAATTTTCATATTTTTGTTTATGATTTTTAGCAATTAAAATATGTCAATTCGAACTGCATTTAAGTTTTATTAATTAACTGCTTTTTGTAAGGCGAAAAAGATAAAAATATGTTTAAGCTGTGAGTGTATGGTCAATTTTGTGAGGTACTGTATAATAGCGTATCATCGTATCGTAATAACGATACATGAAAACTTAAGACAATCCGTTAAGTCATTCACATATAATAAAAATAATATCACTCCTAATATTGTTCCTTGCGGCACACCCAGGTTAACCTCTTTAGGCGTTAAAAATTCTCCTCCTAACTTTACTACTTGTGTTCTCAAGGATAATAAAGACTCAAACCATCTAAGTTGTTTGTCTCTCACACCATACTTATGTAACTTATTTAACATTATAGTTCGGTCTACTGTTTCAAATACTCTTTTAAAATTAAGAAACAGCGCTAACACCAAATATCATATGTCTTATTATTTCCTCTAGTTCTGATGTATCTATAGTTTTAAATTTAAAAACGCGCACTTCTTCTTCGGATGCCGCTAAAGTCCGGGGTGGACCTGGGAATCAACCATCATGCCTGCCAGCTGCCTCCAATCGCGCACTCCAAGTTGGTTGAGGTCCTTTTTCACTTGTGTGCGCCATCTCAGTCTAGGACGTCCTCTGTTGCGTTGTCCCTGTGGTTCGGATTGGAAAACTCTTCGGGCCGGAGCAGTGCTGTCCATACGCTCTACATGGCCTAGCCACTTTAAGCGTTGTATCCGTAGATGCTTGACTAGGCTCATGCCGTCGTACAGCCCATACAGTTCGTGGTTGAATCTTCTCCCCCAGATGCCATCAACGCAAACAGGACCAAAAACCGCAAGCAGAACTTTTCTCTCGAAGAGACCAATGGCTTCCTCATCCGCTTTAAGCAGCGTCCAGGTTTCTGCTCCGTAAAGCAGGACTGGGATGATCAAGCTGTTTACAAAGTTACTTTGGTCGTTCGGGAGAGGGCTTTATTACTCAATTGCCTCCTAAGCCCAAAGAAACAGCGATTGGCAAGAGTGATTCTGCGCTTGATTTCGGTACTGATGTTGTTGTTCCTATTCACCGCGGAGCCGAGATAGATGAAGTCCTTCACTACCTCGAAGTTTCTGCTGCCCATAGTGACGCTCTGTTCGAGATGTCGATGTTCTGCATCCTTCTTCGATGACAGCATATACTTCGTTTTGCCCTCGTTTACCACCAGTCCCACTTTAGCCGCTTTTATGCTAGCAAACGCCTCATTGACGGCTCGCTGAATTCGGTCGACCACGTCAATGTCATCCGTATAAGCTAGCAGTTGAACGGACTTGTGGAAGATCGTGCCTCTGATGTTGACGTGTGAGTTTCGCACGATCCCCTCAAGAATGATGTTAAAGAATTCGCATGACAGCGCGTCGCCTTGCCTAAATCCTTTTTTGACATCGACGGTCTCGGTGAGTTAGCTATTGACCTTGACGTAGCAGCGAGAGTTCTCCATTGTGATCCTAGACAATCTGACGAGTTTGGTAGTGATGCCAAAACTAGACATGGCACTTTTTAGCTCGTCTCTATGAACGCTGTCATACGCGGCCTTGAAATCGACAAATATATGGTGGATGTCGATTTGTACTTCTTGGGACTTCTCCAGGATCTACCGCAGTGTGAAGATCTGGTCGATTGTGGACTTCCCTGGTCTGAAACCACACATTTAAGGACCTATCAGGTTGTTGGCGAATGCTTTCAAGCGCTCACACAGTACGGCAGAGAAAATCTTATATGCGATGTTAAGGAGACTGATCGTTCGGTCGTTGGCGCAGTCGAATAGGTCTCCTTTCTTGTGGACCAGACAAACGATACTGAGATTCCACTCATCTCACAGATGAGCTGGTGCATGCACCCAACCAGCTCATCCCCAGCCGCTCTGAACAGCTCTGCGGATAGTCCATCCGCGCCAGCAGCTTTGTTCGACTTCAGTCTCGATATTGCTATCTTGACCTCGTCGAAGTCAGGGGGACGGAATTCTTGTCCATCGTCGTCCAAATTGAGTGGGACATTCTGCCTAACAGCGGGATTTCCGTCGGAATCGCCTTTTAGGAGTCTGCAGAAATGATCCTTCCAGATTCTCAGCACCGACTGCGACTCTACCACCAGTTGTCCATTTTGGTCCCGGCAGGCTTCTGTCCGAGGCTTATAACCGCCGGATAACTGTTTTATCTTGCGGTAAAAATTTCGGACGTCATTCCTGCCAAAGCACCTCTCTATTTCCTCGACCGCGCGCTTCTCGTGGTCTTTCGTTTTTCTTCTGAGAAGCCGGTTCTCTTCCCTTCTCTGTTTGTAGAACTCACAAACAGCTCTCGTCGTTCGATGCAGCGTTGCCTTGTATGCTTCTTGTTTCACTCGTCGTTAAACCATGGGTTCCTCTTAGGTGGTGGCGTGAAACCCAGCACATCAGTGGTGGCCTCTTGGTGGCTTCTTGACAATGTTTCCACTTGTCTTCTATTGTTTGTGCAGGCAGCGTCGAACTTTGAAGTTTCAGGTAGAATCGATCGGCATAGACTCTAGCGATCGGCTGCGATTGAAGCTTTCCGACATCAAACCGTCTTGGCCTGTCTCGACTTCGTTGCTCTCTCTATATCCGGGTTCTTACCTTGGCTACAACAAAGTGATGATCCGAGTCGATGTTTGCACCTTGTGAGGTTCGGACATAAAGAATACTGGAGGAGTGTCTGACGTCGATCGCAACATGATCAATCTGGTTGATGGTTGATTGATCAGGTGATCGCCAGGTACCTTTATGAACGTTGAGGTGTGGGAACCGCGTGCTGGCGGTTCCGGAGGTGTTGGCGTGCAGGCTGTGTCTTCCGATGACTGTAGCAAAGACTTCTTCTCTTCCCAGCTGAGCGTTGAAATCTCCTAAAACGATCTTGGTGTCGTAGCTGGGGCATCGATCATATGTCCTTTCTAGGAGGTGATAGAAGTCCTCTTTACTGCTGTCATCTTTTTCCTCTGTCGGGGCGTGGGCGCATATGAGGCTTATATTCCCGAATTTAGCCTTGATGCGGATTGATATGAGGCGTTCACTTATGTATTGGAAGCTTAAGACTTTTTGCCCAAGTCTGCATCGAACAACGAAACCGCATCCAAATAAGCGTTTCCCTCTGTCCCTGTAGCAGTCGCCGTGGTATATGGTCTCTAATACTATTACTATATTGGGTTAAAGGAATGTTCTTGTTTATTTCCACGATACTATCAAAAAGTGTAACAGATGTGTTAGTTATTTTAACGTTGTCTATTTCGATTTCACACACTGATGACTAAACTTTTGACAAATCATATTTCTTAATGACTGCCCACATAGCTTTTTGGTTACCAACTTTTTCTTTGATTTTGGTTTCAATGTAATTGTTTATACTTTTTGCACAAAGGTTTTTATATTTATTTCGTACAGATTTGTAGCTTTTCCAACTTTCCGGTGTATTTAAAATAGAACATTTTTTTCTTTTTGATTTTTTCCTGCTTAAGTTGAGTTAGCTCAGTGCTAAGCCACTCTACGTAATATTTTTTGATTTTAAGAGATTTAGTTTACATTTTTATACATTGTTCGATAAAATTTTTTAATACAGGAGACATATCTGAGATATTACTCATAGGTGTTATATTTGCAATATTGTTTCTTAATTTAATTTTAAATCTCTCCTTGTCATAATCCACAAATGTTATGTTTTGGACCTGTGTTTCTGTTTTATTGATTCATGATCCGAAATTTCCCATTCCTTCATTACTTTTACATTCATGCTTGATACATTATCACTTAAAACATAACCAATTAAGATTGAAGTCGATGACGTGTTTCTAGTTACACATTTTACAAGTTGTTATAAACCAATTTTTTTCATTATTTCCGCGTCAAATCTTTTTTTCTTGGAGTTTTCATTTTCATAATCTATATTGAAATCACCAGCAATACAAAAATGTTCGGTATTTATTTCGATTTTTTTTTAACTTCAAGTTCATTTGTATACACTGGACAAAGCTTGCTAAGTGCCATATGATTAACATCTATGTTAAGCTTTAACTTTTCGTTTGTTCGGCTACAGTTAATGCATTTATTTATTTGTTCTTTGTCACATATATTCGATTTATGGTTTCCTTAGCACTTCAAGCAAGTTTCTTCTGATCTCTTGCATTCACTTGCCTTGTAGTTAAATACTTTGCATTTAAAACATCAACGCTCCCATCCTATATTCACTTTTCCAATTTTCATTCACATTGCCTTGTGGTTAAATCTCTCGTTTTATATCAACACTACGACGCCCCCATCTTATATTCACTTTTCCAATTTCGATAATTTTTGGGAATGAAACCGTATCAATTTCAATAATTGCACTGTACTTGGTGGCATTGTAATTTTTTTTTCAAATCATTTTATAATTTTTAATTCACTGCTTATTAATACTTCATTTTGTTCTTTCAATTTTTCGATAATTTCGTTTTCTTCACATTTGAATTTCATATTCAGTATAATGATTCTTGGTTTAATTTTATTTGACACTTTTCCTTCGTAGTTTTCACCAATATTTTTTTTCTATTTTCATTTTTATCTTTTCTCTATCTTCCGCGTCACTACTTTCAATTACTAATATCCCCTTATGTGCGTTTTGTATGTTCGAAATTTTCAAATTTTTTGGGTCAACGGTTTTATTCTAGTCCTTTGTAGTTTTAGTACTATTTTGTGCTACTATAGGTTTCACAATAAGTGTCAACCATTTTCGCATATTTGGGACCACTGGTTTCATGTCAGAATTTTTGACAGCCTCTGCAAAAGACACTTATTTAATCGGCGCTGTGGTTTGTTTACTTTCTGCAAGTTTTTTCACTTCAGCACATACAGTTTCAGCACTTCTTTCCAACACTTTACAAACATTTTCATTTTCCTTTTTAAAGCTTTCGGTTACTGTATTTAGTTTATTTATTTCCCTTTCGAATAATTTTCGTTTCTTTTCCATACCACTTAATCGTTGCATATATCGGTTTTCCATCGCCTCCAGAAGTTATTTAATTTCGCCTTCATTTTGTCTCAGTGAGCTTTCAAATTCTTCCTTATAGTTCCTCAAGCAGTGTGTAATTTCTTCAACACTCTGCTGCACATCTTTGAGTACCATTTCCACATTCTGTATGAACAGAACAGAACACTCATCACAGATAAAACGCACCGAGGGGTTCACTCCCAATATGCTACAAAAATATTCGTCCAAACCTGAACACATTGTATTGTGCAAAACCTTTATACATACACCATCGCACCGTATGCCAGTCTCCCCTCTTATAGGAAGCTTGCATTTTTCACACTTCTGCATGTCTTTTTTTCCACCTCGACTAGTCGCTGACTTATTAATTACTATTTTGAATTTTTGGAATTATCTTTTGGACGACTACATTTTCCCACCAGTCTGGTTGTTTTGGAATACCATCTATTAAAAATGATTCATTTCGGGCATTGATCGAATAATTGATGACATTCATCAATTTCTGTAAAAGAAAAGGTATGGGAAGACACCTCTCGTTTTAGCGTTTCCAGGTAGTTCTTAATCGCTACAGCCATGATAAACTCACCTTGTCTTACCTTGTTTTGTTTCTGCCCTTTTTACGCAATACTCGGATTAAATGCATAAGTTGGAGTCGATAATAGCTCAAAAAACCCGTCTGGTGCCACCAGATCATGACCTTTGAAGCGTGGATGTTTTTCATTGGTGTCGATGTAGACGACGAGAGAACGATTTCACCATGGTTTGTATATTTTATCAACTTTTCATCGTTCATTATTTGATGTTTGTCAAGAGCAGTTCAGAGGCGCGAAAATTGTTCGGTCTCAACTCGTACAGATTTAAAATAAATTGAAAATACATTAGCCGAACGGAAATTATTGACTTACTTACTCCCAATGATTCTGCGAGAATCGGATCTTGATTGAGTGAATCTAGCCAAGACGCTCTTTGTCTTTTAATCTAGTCCCCACTTTTGAATCGTCGAAACCATTTTCTGTAAGATTTATCGGTTGAATCATATTCACTGTAGGCTTTAGCTGCAGTTTTCTTACAGGTAAAAACGAAAAATCATAACTTTCCGGAAATGCTGCTTATTTAAGTCAAAACCTTATCAATGACCATAAGTAGTAATTATTTCCTTTTATATTTCTAACTTTACCATTTATGTTGGACTGTGGGAACACTTCCATATAAAGTGTTAATGTGTTTTTTGTGTTTCTTTTCATTTATATATTGATTGACCTACCGTTCTGCCGAGTGTATCCACCTATTCGTCCTTTTTGATATTCTTGTAAAATTTCGTCTATTCTTTTGCGTTTCTTTTAACTAAAACAGTCGCCTTCAATGATATTGTGTATTGAATATTGTGTTGTTCGTGAAGATTTATAAAATCTTCGACTAGGTTCTTCTAGTTAAAAATTTCATCAAACAAGTAATATCCTTCTTATGTACTCTATTAAAGGGTTTAGGTACATTTAGGTGCATTCATTCTCAAGATGCTGATTTTCTTTGTGTCTCACTACTTCCCTTATTCTACTTCTTTCCAAAGCAATTATTATTTCTCCGGCTACAATTCGAGTTTGTTTTTGTTTTATGTTGCTCAGTACTTTGTGATTCTAGCATGCTTGCATACGTGAGGCCGTTCCCTACGCTTTCAAATAAAATCGATTGCCAAAAAAAAAAAAAAAACGAAGTGCAATGTGGTACAGTGGGGTGATTTGATTCCCTCTTCACAAGCCACTGTTTTGCATAGATTTACGCTTTAAGATTGTGCTTTGTTTTTGTCTGGGCGTACATTTTTCCATGGGACAAATGCACCTTCGCACTCATAATGTTACAAAACCTCTGAAGAATCTCAACTTGACAGATCCGCTGGCTACCCTTATATACCCTTTGTTTTTCTAAAGAGGTCTCCTTCTACACTGGCAAAACCACTCCGGCAAGTGGAAAACATCATTTGTCTAGCTGTTCTAGGTATGTTGTGTATCAACTCAACACTTATTAGAGATCATCAAAAATCAAGCAAAATGTCCAGTTTTCTTAAAATGATGAAAGAAATGTTTATCCGGCTACAATATACAAAGTATATATTATCAAATACCACGGATGCAGGCAGTCCCAAGGCGGGTTATGGACCAACGAATGCTTTTTTTAAGCTTGCCTATCTTGCAGATGAACTAGCTAGGCAATCTCATTTTCCATGATCCTGTGATGTCCCGGGACCCAGACAAGCTTTAATGCTTTTAGTCTGTCGACAGAATTAAGGGGAAACTTGTATTCTTGGACTATCACGAAAATGGGTAAAGGGTTGAGTAAGGTTTTAAACACAGTTTATCTGTCACTACAGACACAAATACTTCGCGTCTTCCACCTATTCTTTACAATGTAGTTCTTCTTCTTCTTGTGACGATACAGTCCGGGGTGGACCTGGGCCTCAACCAACATGCCTCTCCACCCAGTACGACCTTTCGCCAGCTGTTTCCAGTTGCGCACTCCAAGTTGGTTGAGGTCCTTCTCCACTTATGTGCGCCACCTTAGTCTAGGTCGTCCGCTGGATTCAAAGACTTTTCTGGTCGGAGCAGGGGTGTCCATATGCTCTACATGGCCTAGCCATCTTAAGCGTTGTATCCGTAGACGCTTGACCAGGCGCATGTCGCTATACAGCGCATGGAGTTATTCGTTAAATCTTCTCCAGATGCCATCAACGCAAACAGGATCAACAATTCTGCGTTTGATTTCGGTACTGATGTTGTTGCCTCTGTTTGCCGCGGAGTCGAGGTAGACGAAGTCCTTGACTACCTTGAAGTTTCTGCTGCCTAGTGTGACGGTCTGTCCGAGACGCCGATGTTGTGTGTCCTTCCTTGATGACAGCATGTACTTAGTTTTACCCTCATTTATGCCCAGACCCATTTAAGCAGCTTCGGCTTCAATGCCAGCAAACGCCTCATTGACGGCTCGCTGTGTTCCTCCAATCATGTCAATGTCATAGTACTGTCTGGCTCGTCTCTATGCACACTGTCATATGCGGCCTTAAAAATGGACGAAAAGATCTGAGTGTCGATTTGCACTTCTTCAGTCTTTTCCAGGATTTGCTGTAATGTGAAAATCTGGTCTATCGTGCACTTCCGTGGTCTAAAACCACACTGATAGGGACCTATCAGGTTATGGACAAACGGTTTCAGACGCTCGCGCAAAACGGCAGAGAGGATCTTGTATGCGAAGTTAAGGAGACTAATCCCTCGGTAGTTGGCTCTGTCAAGGGGGTCTCCTTTCTTGTGAACCGGGCAAACGACGCTCATCGGGCATGTTTTCCTCCGACCATATCTTACGGATGAACTGGTGCCCAACCAGGTCATATCCCATGTCTATCATGGTCCAAATTGAATGGAACATTCTGCCTAACAGCAGGCGGGCAATCATCGCCGTTAAGAAGTCTGCAGAAATGATCCTTCCAGATTCTCAGCACAGACTGCGACTCTACTAGGAGTTGTCAGTTTTGGTCCCGGCAGGCATCGGTCCGAATCTTGTATCCTCCGTATAGCTGTTTTACCTTTCGGTAAAACTTTCGGACTTCATTCCTGCCATAACACCTTTCTGTTTCCTCGACCGTCAACACGGCTCGAGTTGCACTGAACGAAAAGGCAATGTACTGACGAGTCGGTATAATGTCACCCTCAGCAGTATATTATTATTAACCTAGGTCATAGTTAAGTATTGTATTTCGGCAGTCGAATTGGAGGCGCCAAAGCAAAATAAACTTTTTTAAAACTTTATCAGAGTGTAATTCGTTACTGGTAATGTAATGTATTACACTCCGATCAAGTTTAAAAATAGTTTGTATTTCGGCAGTCGAATTGGAGACGCCAAAGCAAAATAAACTATTTTAAAACTTGATCGGAGTGTAATTCATTATACTACCTCTTTCGAGCTGCTGACAACACTCAAAAAGTAATAACTGTCTAAGAAAGCTTCTCAAACTTGGCCGTTCGGAGTCGGCAAAAAACTGTAGGTCCCTTCTACTCGTGAGAGAACAGTAGCGCGCACAACACGATAATTGATGGGCAAGCTGGACCCTGGTCCCCCTGTTGACTGTCGCACCAACAAGTATTTTTATTATGGTGTCAGTGTTATTTACTGAATTTCTGGAACTTGAAGCAGCCCTTGGACTACAGTCATCATTAATTCTGTTATCATGATTACAATTACCTGAAAATTTGTTTGGTCTTTTAATATTTGAGAAGTGTATACTAGTTAGCAAATATTTTCGAAAATATGGCTTATCTTTATGTCTTAGGCGTTGATAATTTCTGATAAATCCATGCTGTCTTTTTTCGGTATAATGTTCTCTAGTGTTATTTAACTTATTTATAACTTTCGCTTTTGTTCTATTTAACGTATCTATTAACACTCTAGGATTGGTTGATTGGCTTGCTTCTTTTGTGGTAATTTTTATAGTCGAATGAAATTTTCTATTATAACTTCTAATAGCGATTTGCATTTTATGTTCTACAAAGATGTCCTCATCAATAGCTTTTATTTTTTCGATTAAGGTGGAATGAAATCTTTCAATCTTTCATCTTTTTTCTTTTCCTTGTAAAGCCCATATTAAATGCTCAGATTTAAACTGATTATCCATAAAAACTTTACTAGGTTTATCAAACGTTGATAAATATGATTCCAGTATCGCTTGTTTTTTTACCCAATTTCTATCATCTATAAGGTATCCCACAGCAAGTTTTGTCAACTTATCTATAATTGTAACAAATGTTTGCTTTTTATAGTGATATACTTATGTCAATATGAAATATATCATGTTTTCTATTCGGAGTGTCTGTGATATGAAATTTTGGGTTTATAGGATTTCTGTCATATTTTATAGCCTGACATTTCTCACAATTATTGATAATTAACTGTATATGCTTTTGCAATTTCGGAAAATAAATTTTGTCTTAAAGTTTCCTGTGTACCACTGTGTAAAGATTCCTTTGTATGATATATGGTAGAGATATCTGTTTATGGCACTCCTCTTCATTACATATTTCTTGTGCCCTTTTTGTAAGCTTTATGAATTTAATTTTTCGATTAAAGGAAAACGTTCTATTATGTATTGCTGAACTTTGTTATAATCGTGATCATTGACTTCTGAATAAATTCCAACTACGATCTCAACTTCCTCTTGTGGATTTATATTTATTATGTTTCTTCCATGTACTCTAGTTATATCTGTACTAGGACTGTACGCCAATATTATCTGTGTTCTATACTTAATTCCAATATGTTCTCTTAGCTCATTGTTTGATGAATCAGACAGGTCCATGTTGGATTCACTTCTGTTTTCATTATTTATTTTTGGGCTATTTTTATTCTACTTAAAAAATCAGCAACTTTATTTTCTTTTCCTTTTAAATATTTAATTTCAAAGTTATAAGCTTGCAATTTTAAAATCCATCTTTGCGTTCTGGGTGAAAATTCTTTTCCCTTATATTTTTTGTTCAGATAGATGGGGTCATGATCAGTTATAAAATTGAATTTCCTTCCATGTAAATATGGTCTAAAGTAATTAACGAAATATACGATTGCTAGAAACTCTTTATCAATAATCGCATTGGTACAAAAACAAAAAATGTTCAATAAATAACGAAAACTTAGGTAATTTCATGTTTCACACTCAAAAAATTGTACGTACACTTACAGCTGCAATGCGTTATCACTCATAACATTGCAATAAACTTATCATTAATAAGATGTGTGCTTTAATTTTGCTTTAATTACAGCACGCAATCTATTTGTCGTTGAAAGTGCGATGTTTCCGGTATATTCGGGCGATATTTCCCGCCAATCACTTCCCAATCCCATTTTAAGTTCTTGTTTGCTACTAATCGTCTTTTGCCTTAGTTTTGTTTCCATATGAACCCACAAATGTTCTATAGGTTTTAAGTCTGGACTTTGGGGAGGATGGGGAAGAATTTGCTTTACATTATACAATTATTGACGGATGTTTAGGGTCATTGCCGTAAATATTAATGTGCAATTTTTGGGCGGAATTTTTTAAATTGTCTCTTAAAATTTGTAAATATTGTATTTTGTTCATAGTCGATTCTATGAACTGTTGCCAGCAAAGTCTCGGAGCGCAGTGAGCAGAAACCATCAAAATAGCAGCATTTTTTTCTCACATTAATTTTATATTATTTTGTAGGGTGTACGGTCAATTTTTTGAGTTTAAAAGGAGAAACCTGATAATCTTATGGCCTGTTATTATCAATGCTGTCATTAATTTATAATTTTCCTCATTTAATTCATTTTCTATAACACTATGTATCTATAATTTCCTTCAATTTAAGATATATTTTGCTGAAATTGGCCTAGTACTTTTCCAGCTATACTATTTATAACAGTGTAGCATACTGGATGACTGTCTTGGGATGGAGCTGCTCCAATATTACTAGCATCTGTTGTTACAACGAAGTTTTTGTCATAATTGGGATATTGGAAAATAGGATGTATTGACAAAAGATCTTTAAGTTTTTCGAAAGCTTCTATGTATTGAGAATCGCTATGGTTTATTTTCACATCTTTCTTTAAATATTTTATAAGGGGGAACACTATCTTCGCATAATTTCGTATAAACTTACAATAGTAGCTAGTCATCTCTAAAAAGCATTTCAATTGCTTTTTAGTTTTTGGTAAAGCAATTCGCTGAATGTCTTTAACTTTACTTTGATTGGGTTCAATCCCATCTTTATTGAGAATATGTCTAAGAAAAAGAGTTTGCCTTTGCCTGACTGTAGCTTTAGATTATGCTCTATTAATCGTTTCAAAATCAGATCTAATGTTCTAAGGAGCTCTTCTAAAGTGGTTAAAAAACCAAAAGGTCGTTTAAGTATATAACGCAAATTTTGTTTATAAAGCCTCAAAAATTTCATTCATTAATCGTTGAAAAGTTGCGGGGGCATTCTTTAAACCAAATGGCATACGAAGAAATTCATATAGTTCTGATGGTGTAATGAATGCTGTTTTTTCTATATCTTTTTCTGTAACTAAAATCTTATGGTAGACTTTTGCGAGATCTATAATGCTAAAATATTCTGCTTTCCCCAACTTGTCCAATATACAGTCAATATTGGAAAGTGGATACTTGTCATCAATAGTTAGTCTATTAAGCCTTCTCTAATCCACTACAATTCGGAACTTCTGTTTTCCAGAATTATCTCTCTTTTTTGGAATAACTATTATAGGGGAGCTGTATTTACTCTTGCTCTTTCTTATTATACCCTGAGTTTCCATTTCTACCATCTGTTTTCTTACTTCTAGTTCATGTTGCGGTGGATAATTTTAAATTTATTTGCTCATTCGTAGTTGATTTTATTTCATGAACAATGCTCGTTCAATTAGTGAGTGTATCACCTTCTTTAAAAAATAATTTTTTATGCTTTTGTAAAAGTCTCTCAATGCCTTGTTTTTCCGGTTGGTTTAAATGGAAATATCGCTTTCTTGCAACATATATATAACTTTCTGAACAAATTTTCTAAGAAACTGCACTCTATGTCCGTTATTTAAAACTAAATCTTCATTCTTTATATCTATCAGTTTTACATTCTTTTCTACAAAGTCCATGTCCAATAAAAAATCGTACTGTTTATCTAAATATATTTTAATACACTTTATCCTAGCATTATTCGGCTGAATTCATCGGGGCAAGTAGTTTTTACATACTCAGTATTTTTCTTACTTCTTCTTTTGTATGTAACATTGCTGTTCCTCCAATTGATTTATAAACAGTTTTTCCTACACTTTTTGAATTTAAGAGACTAACTGTTCATCCTGTGTCTACAAGTGCTGTGTATTTATTATCTTTAAATGTGAGAATTATGTACATTTTGTTCTCCTCCGAGGCTAGTTTGTAAAAAAACTCCTCATTTCCTATTTCGTTTACATTACTATTGCTTACTGGATCAACATTTCTGGGTTACTTATTTTTAAATTAAAACTGTCCTGACCAATATATTTATTCAGAACTAGTCTGATATCTTCTAAATTAAATTTAACCAACAGTTCAGCGGCTAAAGCACCAGCTGTTACACTTTTAATTTTTAGGACTTATACAATACTTAAATGATTTATTACATCCAATTTATTGTCACTAAATACGGCACATTTCGCTATGTAATTCACCAAAACGTAACTTTGTGACATAGTTCGTGAATTGAACTTACCTTTAGTTTATTAATTTCCTCGGTTGTTTTAAAGATGTATTTCCTCGGCTGATAATGTACTTTTAGCGACTGATTCGTTGGACTCTCTTGTAGTGCTCTGTCCACTGAGCCGATAAATGACGCCAAAGTTCCCAGTTTGCCCTCGAACGGAGTTAAGAATCGTAACTCTTTTCCCAGTTTTCCACGAAGTGACTCTGGTTTATTCATTTATACCAGTAATTGTGTCACTACTGCCAAGCACTGCTCAATTTTATTTCTTTGAGCCATTTGTTTTTTTTATTAATTAAACAAGTCGCGGAATATTTGTAGGTGTCTTGTTTGTTTCTTCGGTGATTCTTAATTGTTTTCTTTACTCAACTTCGTTTTTCACTTTCACTCACAATCTATCTATATATCAGTAAATTCGTTGTTTTCCACTACGCCAGTAATAAATTACACTCCGATCAGGTTTAAAAATAGGTTATTTTGCTTTGGCATCTCCAATTCGACTGCCGTAATACAATACTTAATTCTAACATATGACCTAGGTTTACAATAATAATTTACTGAGGGCGACATTATGCCGAATTGTCAGTACATTGCCTTTTCCTTGAGTACAACTCGAGCCGTGTTGATGATCGAAGTAGGCCATTGCTCCAAGCAAGCGGTATAGCCTTGCAGTTTGGAGCTCACCGTCCATTCGGGCAACGGGAATCACTGACTCGTTCTTGTTGTATGTAACTCGCGCTTCTCATGCTTCTTCTTTTTCCTTCTGAGAAGCCGGTGCTCTTTCCTTCTTCTCTGTTCGAAGAGCTCAAGAACAGCCCTCGTTGTTCGATACAGCGTCGCTTTATAGGCGTCTTGTTTAGCTGCATGTGCTTGCCTGCACTCGTCATCCAACCGTGGGTTCCTTCTGGGTGGTGACGTGAAACCCAGCACATCAGTGGCAGCTTCTTTGATGGCTTCTTGACAACGTTTCCAGTCTTCTTCTATGGTTAGTGCAGGCAGCGTCGAACTCTGAGCGAGTTTCAAAAAGACTCGGTCGGCAAAGTTCTCAGCGATCGGTTGCGATTGTAGCTTTCCGACGTAAAGTCGTTTTGGTCTATCACAACTCCGTTTCTCTCTCGATATCCGGGCTCTTACCTTGGCTACAACAAGGTTATGATCCGAGTCGATGTTTGCACCTCGGAAGGTTCGGGTATCGAGAATAGTGGAGGAGTGTATGACGTCGACCGCAGGTTGTGTTCACTGATGACTCCAGCAAAGATGTCCTCCTTTCCCAGCTGAGCGTTGAAATCTGCTAGAACGATCCTGATGTCGTCATCCTTGATGTTGTCATCCTTGTCCTCTGTCGGGCAAGTTAGGCTGATGTTCCCGAGTTTAGCCTTGATACGAATTGTCATGAGGCGTTGGCTGACTTTTTGCCTAAGTCTGCCTCGAACAACAAATATGCATCCGAATAAGCGCTGCCGTCTCTCTCAATAGCAATCGCTGTACTATATGTCGCAGTTCTTCATCATTTTTATGCCAGGCCCATCCCATCGCACTTCCTGTATGGCGGTAATGTCTGCTTTGTAGTAGCCTCCGCAAGCTGTTCGGCTGCACGTGGCCTGTTAAGGGACCTCACATTCCACGTGGAAAACCGAAAATCGTTGTCCCTCATGATGTCTCTGAACTAATGATTTTTACGTTGTGAGGAAGTTAACCTCACTCACCACCCACAGACTGGTAGGCCAGGCCCATTATTTAAACCCTCTGGCAGAGGGGCTCGCTGCATACATTGGTTCACCATACAATGGTTGTTGTAATGGCTTTCCAGGGGCGCCGCGTTGAAGTTGTATGTCAACTTGACCTGTGCACTAATGAGGATAGTGTTGATAGCTCGTCATGTTGAGCACAATTAACAACGTTACCTCGCTTGAACAAGCCCGTGCCCCCTATAGTTAGTGGCCATTAAGATCACAAACGTTTTCGCCTGGAAGACCGACGCGAAATTACCTAAGGAGGTGTGAAGCTTAATGTTGTCGTCTTCTACGAAGGCTTAGATACCTCCGTTTTCTTGAAGCCGACCGTCAAAATCCGACTACATTCCCTTCCCGGTTCAGTTTCAGCTGTATCGTTGGTGACCTCGCATCCGATGGCATGTCCATGAGATAAGTGTCATAAGAGATGCGGTGCTCGATGTCATCAAAGCTCCAGTGCGGGTTGAACCAAAGACCATTCGCATTGATTGTACATCCCTTGATGTTAATGTTCAGGAGAAGGAGATTAAAAAGTGCATTAAGAGTAGGGCCAGGTGTGCTGTGGAAAACCGAGACAGACCGTTCTTTGAAGCTTAGTAAAAGCAGCAGTCACGTATTTGCGCGGAAAGCTTTCTTCACCAAACTACTGGTGCATATAAGAGAAGTGTTCTTATAATTGCGATGTAGATCCATACGTATCTTTTTGGTGATAAGCCCCAGGTTTTGCCAAAATCTCCCTTACAATGCCAGAAGAATAACAGCGCCTTGGAGGTTTTCGTGTCAAGGTGTTTTTTTTCCAAAGTTGTTTTTTTTTTTTATCCAGGATAACATTTAAATGTTCTCACGAGTAGAAGGGACCTACAGTTTTTTGCCGACTCAGAACGGTGAAGTTTGAGAAGCTTTCTTAGACAATTATTACTCTTTAAGTGTTGTCAGCAGCTCAAAAGAGGTGGTGCCGTGAAAAATTTGATGTCTCTGCGTGTGAGTGACGCACTCTACCCACTCCGCCACGGAGTATAAATTAATGTAGGTCTAATATATATTATATATGTATATTAAACCTACATTACCACTCCATTTAACACTACATTACCATTGTATATATATAATACTATCACATTTTTTGTACTATAACACTTTTATAATAATGTGAGCTTTGAAGCAGAAGGCGCAGCCGAGCGGAGTAACTACGTGAAGTAAAGATTTAATTTCCGAGAATAAAATTGAAGTTGTCGAAAATAAAATTTTCGTCGCGAGTAATATCGATATACGTAAACCAGATCCACTAATATTATCTGGGAATTTGGCAGAAAATTGGAGAGTTTTAAAGCAGAACTTTGATTTAGGAATTTATCATTATTTTTACGGTTAATGAATAAACTAGTCATTAATCGATAGTATCCAGCAATTAATGGCTAATTTAATTATTAGTTATTATTCGAATAAAATGTGCCTAACACTGACCAGAGGTAATTGAAATTTATTATTCGTTAGGTTTGTCCGAAAAGCGGGTTAAAAAAAATACTTATGTAGTAAAAGCTGTTAAAGAGTATTGCATGCCGAAAAAGAATAAATCTTTTGAAGCATAAAAAATTAATGCGAGGAAGCAAGACGATGGGGAGCAGTTTGATTCCTTTTTCCTTGATTTGCGAAAGTTGGTTAAGACATGTGGCTATGAAAACGAAAATATAATGATTCGCGACAAAATAGTTGTAGGAACTTCTAACTTGGTCCTGCAAAAGAAATTATTAGAAATGGAAGAATTAAGTTTGGACAAAGCGATTAAAATTGCACGAAACTTTAAATTAGTTGAAGTACATGCGAAAGTCATGCAACAATACAATAAAAGTTTCCTTGATGGTGTTACGTACTGCAATGGCGCGAGCAAGTATAACTTTTAAGAAATACTGTGCAAATTTTGCAAAACGAAACACGTGTTTAAGAAATCTCCTGTTTTTGGATAACGTTGTAACAATTTTAATAGGCGGAGCGTGTTACTCGTCGAATGTGCACGAAATTAGAGAAGAAAATATAGAAACCTCAGATATACTTTTTTTTGTCCAAAGTTCAAATTTTAGTAGCAAAAGATGATATGAAGTTGTGCGTTTGGAAAATTATTTGATTAAATTCAAACTCGATGCAGAAGCTGACATTAATGTTTTCCCATTCAGGTATTTGAAGTATTTGAAACAAGCAAACATTAAGACAGATGATCTTGCACCACGAAACTACCGTGGCTCTGATTTGAATTATAATGGAACGATAGAGTGTAGTGATGTGTCGTATTGAAAAAACTTCACTCAAATTTGTTGTTATTGACAGACCCTTTGAGTCATTGTTGTGCCTAGAAGCGTGTAAAAATCTTTATTTGATTAATAGGGTTGATTTAATTGCCCTTTCAGAGAAGGATATATTTGGTTAGTTGAAACCGTACATATTTGAAGGATTATGTTGTTTTGTCAATAACCTTAATATTCAAATAATGAAAGATACAGTACCAATTGTAAAAGGCGCAAGACGAATAACACCAACTTTAGTTCAACGTAATAAAACGGAATTGCCCCGAACCGAATAGGTAAATGACCCCCTGTTGATAGCACCAAATCTAGTTATAGTGGAAAAGAAAAATGGCCAATTACGTCTTTGCTTTGATCCTCAAGACTTAAGTGCAGATATATTGACTGAAAATTATATAATCCCTTCGTTTGAATCGATTGCCTCTCAACTTGCAGGCAAGAACTACGCTTGATTTGAAGGAAGGGTTTTGACAAATTGGCTTACTTTTAGAAGCAAGTAAATTATGCACCGTAAATACTCCATTTGGATGCTACAGGTTTACGCATTTGCCATACGGAATCAAAATCGGCCCGGATGTATTTCGAAAGTACAATAAAAACAACTTTTCTAATATTTCCAATATCATAGTCTTCATTGATGACCCCCTAGTGGCTAACACATTAGAGGAACATGATGCAATTTTGCAGAAAGTTGTGGGTCGAGCTAGAGAACTGAATATCGTTTCCCTTAAGAAATTTACTGAAAAAAGATGTTATCTTGAATTGGCATTCAATTCATGATAAATGTTTGGATTTAATTAAGGCATTCATTGCAAACGCGCCTACCTTAAGAAATTTCGATGAGAAGCTAGACATAACCATTGAAACGGATGCATATAAACACGGGATGCAAATCCTATCTGCAAGGCCACAGAGATTAAAACTAAGTCTAGTTAAGTATGACATAGATTGGGTCATGTTTCGGGAAAATTTCTTTATCTGGCTGACTTTTTATTACGCTACTATGACAAAGATAGTAGTACAGCCCAAATTGAAAACATAAATTAATTTATTCACGCAATAAATATTACCGAAGAACAAAAAGTAGTTTTAGAAAGGAATAAAGAATAAATTGGAGTGGAAGTAAAAAAAATTGTACAGGTTGGTTGGCCCGAAAACAATAATCACTTAAACGATGACATTAAAGCATATTGGCGTCATCGAAATCAGCTAACAGTAGAAAATGATAATATATTTTTCAGTGAGCCCGTAATAGTAGCAAAAAGCTTGCATGAAAATGTTTTATCGCAATTGCATGTGAAAAATATCATCAAATATCAAAGAGCCTATTACATCACATGAGGTATATTTATTTTAATAAAATTGCAATGTATGTTTGTGAATATGAAAGAAAGTTATATTTCGTAGTATCTGACTATTACCCTAGGTTCTAAGATATCATTCCCTTAAAGATTCTGTCAAGACATAGGTACCAAATAAACAACCACAAATCCAGAGCACACACAATCAAACGATTTTGCAAAAAAATCTGTTAGAATCGCTAAGGGTTTGATAAAAAAAAATCATATTACTGCAATCAAGAGTTATCGGTTGCACTTGTTAAATATAGGAACAGACCATTGAAAGATGATGGAGAGATGGATGCTTCTTCAGCTGAACTATTAATGAGTAGAAAAACCAGAACCTTAGTATCCACCAAGACAAACTTATTCGAACCTCACGTAGTCCTAAATATATCACGATATATAAAGTTTAAGGATCAGCATGCTAAACAATATGGTATTATGATAAAAATGCAAAGATCAGGCAGGCAGTCTTTTAAGAGGGAAGATAAAATATGGTAGCATCACAATTTTAAAAGTTGGCGAAAAGCAGCTGATGACAAACATCCATCACCAAGGTTATATTGGGTGCAGTCTCAAGATGAATTAATTCTGAGAAGAAATTCAAATTGGATACGAAGAAGAGAATGACGAGATTCTTCTTCTTCTTCTTCTTCGGATGGCGCTTCAGTCCGGTGTGGACCTGGGCCTCAACCAACATGCCTCTCCAGCTAGCACGATCTCTTACCAGCTGTCTCCAATTGCGCACTCCAAGTTGGTTGAGGTCCTTTTCCACTTGTGTGCGCCATCTCAGTCTAGGACGTCCTCTGTTGCGTTGTCCCTGTGGTTCGGATTCGAAAACTCTTCGGGCCGGAGCAGTGCTGTCCATGCGCTCTACATGGCCTAGCCACCTTAAGCGTTGTATCCGTAGACGCTTGACTAGGCTCATGCCGCCGTACAGTCCATACAGTTCGTGGTTGAATCTTCTTCTCCAGATGCCATCAACGCAAGGACCAAAAATCGCATGCAGAACTTTTCTCTCCAGACCAATGGCTTCCTCATCCGCTTTTAGTAACGTCCAGGTTTCTGCGCCGTAAAGCAGGACTGGGATGATCAAGGTGTTGTACAAAGTCACTTTGGTCGTTCGGGAGAGGGCTTTATTACTCAATTGCCTCTTGAGCCCAAAGAAACAGCGATTGGCAAGAGTGATTCTGCGCTTGATTTCGGTACTGATGTTGTTGTCCCTATTCACCGCGGAGCCGAGATAGACGAAGTCCTTCACTACCTCAAAGTGTCTGCTGCCCATAGTGACGCTCTGTCCGAGACGTCGATGTTCTGCGTCCTTTTTCGATGACAGCATATACTTCGTTTACCACCAGTCCCACTTTAGCCGCTTTCGCTTCAATGCTAGCAAACGCCTCATTGACGGCTCGCTGAGTTCGGCCGATCACGTCAATATCATCCGCATAAGCTAGCAATTGATCGTGCCTCTGGTGTTGACGTGTGAGTTCCGCACGATCCCCTCAAGGATGATGTTAAAGAAATCGTATGACAGCGCGTCGCCTTGTCTTAATCCTTTTTTGACATCGAAGGTCTCGGTGAGTTCGCTACCGACCTTGACGGAGCAGCGAGAGTTCTCCATCGTCATCCTACACAATCTGACGAGTTTGGTAGGGATGCCAAAACTAGACATGGCACTGTATATAGAGCTGGTGCATGCACCCAACCAGCACATCCCCAGCCGCTTTGAACAGCTCTGCGGATAGTCCGTCCGCGCCAGCAGCTTTGTTCGATTTCAGCTTGGATATTGCTATCTTCACCTCGTCTAAGTCGGGGGGACGGAATGCTTGTCTATCATCGTCCAAATTGAGTGGAACATTCTGCCTAACAGCGGGATTTGGGCCGTCATCGCCGTTAAGGAGTCTGCAGAAATGATCCTTCCAGATTCTCAGCACCGACTGCGACTCGACCACTAGTTGTCCATTTTGGTCCCGGTAGGCTTCTGTCCGAGGCTTATAACCACCGGATAACTGTTTTATCTTGTGGTAAAAATTTCGGATGTCATTCCTGCCATAGCACCTCTCCATTTCCTCGACCGCGCGCTTCTCGTGCTCTTTCTTTTTTCTTCTGAGAAGCCGGTTCTCTTCCCTTCTTCTCTGTTTGTAAAACTCACAAACAGCTCACGTCGTTCGATGCAGCGTTGCCTTGTATGCTTCTTGTTTGGCTGCATGCGCCTGCCTACACTCGTCGTCAAACCATGGGTTCCTCTTAGGTGGTGGCGTAAAACCCAGCACATCAGTGGTGGCCTCTTTGATGGCTTCTTTAGAACGTTTCCACTTGTCTTCTATTGTTTCTGCAGGCATCGTCGAACTTTGAGATAGTTTCAGGGAGAATCGATCGGGAAAGGCTCTAGCGATCGGTTGCGATTGCAGCTTTCCGACATCAAACCGTCTTGGCTTGTCTCGACTCCGTTGCTCTCTCGATATCCGGGTTCTTACCTTGGCTACAACAAGGTGATGATCCGAGTCGATGTTTGCACCTTGTGAGGTTCGGACATAAAGAATACTGGAGGAGTGTCTGACGTCGATCGCAACATGATCAATCTGGTTGACGGTTGATTGATCAGGTGATCGCCAGGTACCTTTATGAATGTTGAGGTGTGGGAACCGCGTGCTGGCCACAGAGAGATTTCGCCCCGAGGCGAATTCAACTAGCCTGAGTCCGTTTCCGGAGGTGTTGGCGTGCAGGCTGTGTCTTCCGATGACTGTAGCAAAAACTTCTTCTCTTCCCAGCTGAGCGTTGAAATCTCCTAGAACGATACTACGACGATGCTACGACACCAAGGTAGCTGGGGCATCGATCATATGTCCTTTCTAGGAGGTGATAGAAGTCCTCTTTACTGCTGTCATCTTTTTCCTTTGTCGGGGCGTGGGCGCATATGAGGCTTATATTCCCGAATTCACCCTTGATGCAGATTGATATGAGGCGTTCACTTATGTATTTGAAGCTTAAGACTTTTTGCCTAAGTCTGCATCGAACAACAAAACCGCATCCAAATAAGCGTTTCCCTCTCTCCCTGTTGCAGTCGCCGTGGTATATGTCGCAGTTTCTCACTCTTCTCTTGCCCGGCCCATCCCACCGCATTTCCTGAATTGCGGTAATGTCTGCTTTATAGCAGTCCAGGGCCTCCGCAAGTTCATCGGCTGCACGTGGTCTGTTTAGGGACCTCACATTCCACGTGCATATCCGTAGAGCATTATCCTTTTTTCGTTTGCGTGGGTCGTCAACAGTGAATCCATCCATATCCGAGGCATTCGGTTGGTTCGTAACTGATTATTTTTAATGTGCCGGGCAGTTACCCCGACGCACACCCCCAACCTGGAGGACCAGGCCCTTTTTTATACCTCTTGGGCGGAGGTCGCACTTATAGGTTTAGCAGGTTGAGTTCGGGTGAACAACAACCAGTACCCGATGGCTACCAAAGTGGAGGTAGAATAAGCACAATTGGTGTGTGGAAGACAGTTACAGCAGCTGGGCATCGCCAGGTTGATACCAATCAGTGCCTACCCTGTTCCCACATCACCCAGCCATCACGACGAGATTATTACTGAAGTTAATTATTATGTATTATAATACATCTTGTTTGAAAAAAATATGTTTGATTTGACTGAAGGTGATATTTTGTTATATGTGGTATTGCTTTAAATGAAGTTCTATAATTTGGTTACTTAGTTTCAAGGAAATACTTTTTATTTAAATGAAGTTCCATATATTGTTTCAAATTAAGTTTTATTCTTACATGTTTGAAGTACAATTACTTAAAATAATTTTAATAGAAATTTTGAAATATTTGCAATTAATTACATGTCTGCTATATGCATGCATGAAACAGTCGAAGTTTATTTCCAAATTGAATACAAAAGAAGGGAGATGTTGCATACATTACTATTATATTAATTATAAACATATACATATATGTATCATGAACCTACATTACCATTCCATGCAATTCCATAGCACATTTCTAATAAAGTCACTTTTGAAACAGAATTCAAACAAATATATATATATATATATATATATACATATACATATAAATATATAAATATATATAAATATATATATATAAATATATATATATATAAATATATATATATATAAATATATATATATATATATATAATAACTCTTGTCATTCTATAACACATTTTTAATAAAGTTACTTTTGAAGCAGAAGTCAAACAAATAAAACATCTGTAGTCTGACTCTTCGCTGCGCTCTTCGTACAGAACTTTCGTCTTTGATCTCCTTAAGATATCTATTTGATAGCTTTAAGTCAATCACTTCCTGTTTTCTTTTCGTAACTAAAGTTAGTGGGCACTTAATATTGTTAATGTTCAGGCCAGACGATAGTGCATAGTTGAGAAGATGCGATCCTTTCTGAGCTGCCCCAGAAGCATTAGCATCGCAACAGATGCCGACGCCCATCTCTTTAGTTTCGCAGTACGCTACGAGTTCCACTACTTTTTTTGTGCGTGTAGCAGGATGGAATCGTAAGGGAAGTAGGCTGAAGAGACGATAACATTGTGCAACGCTCCTTTGATTTATGGCTAATGACCGCAGCAACCAGGTCTTGTTCACAGAAATGTCTAAGCTCAGTTAAGATAAGCTCTTGGTTTTTCCGATCCCTCGTCGTAGAGTGGAGAGAAACCACGCAGGCAACCACGGTCACGTATCAGTTTTTTCCACAACCTTTTCTCCTGGATGTATATTATGAGTGGTTTTGTCTTCCTCATGGAAAGTCTACTACTGAAAGCTAATCTGGGTAAACAATGGCATTAAAAGGTACTCGTAAAGTGCGAGGAAAGGAGAAAAGACTTGCACCAAAAATTCCAGAAAAGAAAAGAAAAATACACAACTTGATATAATAAATTTATTTAAAATTTAAACAATATTCAATAGAAACGAGAGAAAAAAATACGTTGCGGCAGGATTCGCGTCAAACTTCCAAGTGAATTATAACCCACCATCAGTATCCAAATCGAAATCCCTACTATCCACAGGGATCCACAATTCTCCCAATATTCACCACTAGCATCAATGCGTCAGAGCGTGATGCATTCCCACTTTGCAATCCTATATGATACTCCGCGATGAAAATAATTTTTATGTATATCTGTGACGATAAGAAACGATATATGGTTATTTGGTAAAATAATAGGATGCTTTACATTATAGGACAAACAGGCATGCTTTAAACGTCCTCCAACACGTAGGAGCCCATCACTATCAATAAAGGGAGATAGGCGTAGCAACTTTGATTTAGGTGTAAGTTTTCGAAATTTTTGTAAATGACAAATGTCTTTCCCAAATGCACTATCCTGCACATGGCGATAGATTATTCGTTTAGCAGTTTGCAGCACAGGTAATGTGAGGCCGCACACGAGTTTATTGCCTTTCGTAAACCGACAATTCGATGCAAATTGAATACAGAATTCCACTATTTGAACGAGACCACTAAGAAATTTTAGTGGATAGACGGTCGCATGTATTTAATTCGGCCAAGGATACATGCACATGTTTTTGTGACTGGTTCTCCTCTGAATAATTGTCTACTTCATCATTTGGATTCACTTCAGTGTTGAATTTAGGCCAAGAGTTCTGTGGACGTGAAAGCCATGCTGGGCCTGTCCACCAGAGGTGATAACGAGCTAAAATTGAAGGTGTTATACCCCGCGAAGCACAATCGGCTGGGTTAGATTGAGAAGCGATATGATTCCATGCATACCGCGGAATCTGTTCCAGAATAGCAGCTGTCCGATTAGCGATAAAGGTGGTCCAACGACGAGGTGGAGAGGATAACCATTGGAGTACTATTTGCGAATCGGTCCAAACAAACACCTTACAATTTAGTCCCATCGAAGCTTTAACTTTCGCGATTTACCTAGACAGCAGAAGAGCGCCACATAGGTCTAATCTTGGTAGAGATACTGGTTTTATTGTTGCAACTTTGATTTTAGCTGCGATGATGACAGTCGGATAAGTCCCTGGGGTGGTTTGGCATTTTGCATAGATTACAGCGCTGTAATCCGAAGTTGAAGCGTCAGAAAACTCATGCAGCTTCACCTCCTTCGATGACCGCAACAGGTTTCGCGGTACTCTAATTTTCTCGAACTCCTTAATTTCCCGCTGACAATTTATCCATTTATTCGCTAACTGGAATGGAACTGGATCGTCCCAAATGAGGTTCAATTCCAATGACCAGAGTTCCTAAAAGAGGATCTTAAATGTGATGACAGTGGGAGCTAACAATCCTAAATGGTCGAAGGTATGAGCAATCTCCGAAAGTAACGAACAACGAGTTGGAATTGACTTGAAAGGAAAATCGGATACCCTCCGATGTTGGACTCCAGTACATACTAAGAACCTTTGTCATATAATTTGATGAACCAGGATCCCCCCACGGTGACTCACAATCTTTTTTCGGAAGCTGAGCTAGTAGAGGCCAGCAATTTGAATTCCATTTGCGTAACTGCAGTTTTGCATTCGATAGTAATGAAACCAATTCTGACTGCAGTTATGACGTCATCTACATAAACATCTTGCAAGAGAGCTTGGGACGCGATTGGATATTTCGACTGATAATCCATTGCTATTTGCTTTAATACCTGAACTGAGAGAAATGGAGTTGACGCCGTTCCATACGTTACCGTAAGCAACCGATAATGCATGATTTCGTCCGATGTATTTTTACGCCAAACGACCCGCTGAAATTCAGTGTGCTGATCCTCAACCCAAATCTGGCGAAACATTTTTACCACGTCTGCTGTAAATACATATTCATGTTTGCGAAACCGGTAAGAAACACCTATTAAATCCCTCTAAATAGGAGGGCCAATTAGAAGTTTGCTATTCAGTGATTGTCCGAAAGAGTCTTTAGCCGAACCGTCAAACACAACACGTAGCTTATATCAATATTGATAACAAATGATGAAGCCGATGTTTCACCAATCTGCACGTTATCCAAAAACTGTCCGGAAATTACCCACCAAAATAAAGTATTTTGTGCAACTGGAGCACATCCACTTCATTGAATTCGTTCTCCTTTCAAGATAGACCATAATTTTTCAGCGCATAGCAAAATATCAATTTGTGATGATACATTGAACATGGGATCAGCAAGGTCTAATTGGCGAATGTCTGACCGAGAGGGCAGGTAGATTTGACGTCAATTTGTTCAGAACATACGCATCAACATTATGAACCGATATCTAGTACGAAAAATTCACAACATTGAGGCAGCAAATGCAAACCTTCACACTTAGGACACTTTCGGCCAGACTCAGATGTTTCGGCAAAAAGAGCTTTTAATTGTCCGCTTGGTTTATTTTGCGACGACGAGAAACGATTAAGCGATTGACAAGCTTCGAGAGCATCAAACCTTGATTGCAAGAATTCCAATAATTTCCCAATTGTGCAATTTCCACGAGACCCAACATGCTCAGCCCACGCTTGTTTGCTATCATTGTCTAATTTGTTGAGCAATAGAAAAATTACCCATGAATCGCGACCCGATTGCGCAATAGCGCAAAAGCTGAGCACTGCACACACTAATGGATGGTAATGATAAAAATGTCTGAATGTACGATTGCGCGATTAGATGAATACGATCATATCTTTTTTCTAATAGCTCCCACGCCTCGAAATAATTACAATCGTATGTCGTACTAAATTCGCGGCATCATCTTTCAAAAACGATTTTAAATAGTGAAACTTTTGAGTTGGTGTCAAATTGGTTTTACTGTCAACTGATCCCGTAAATAAATCGCGAAATGAAGGCCAATCTTTATAGCCACCCGAGAATGGTGGAATCGTTATTGGTGGTAGATTTATTGACACTGAGTTTATATTAAACTCTGGAATGTCATTTTGATTCATTCCCGACTTTGTAGCTTCAATAGAATGTGGCTGTTTTTCCCGAATTACTTTCACAATCGTTGAATGCACCAAAAAGTACTGATTCTCGTACTCACCGAAGTCCTTTTCTAGAGTTAGAAAATCTTCCTCACTTGTATCATCCGATGAAAGCAGTTCATTGTGGTACTTAGAAAACTCCGTCCACGTTTCTTCTAAACTCTTTTGCATTTCAACAGAAGTTGAAGACTTGCGTAAGCCGCCCTTTGGCAACACCACGTTTTTGATTTAGAGTATGCATATTCGAAATGCGTTTCACGGATTATTTCACAACACACATCACACAAATTTTTAAGTTTATAAAACACTGTCTTCTAATTAGTTTGTCCGGCTCGAAGGACGAAATTTAACCAATATTCAATAGAAACGAGAGAAAAAAAATACGTTGCGGTAAGATTCGCGTCAAACTCCCAAGTGATCGTCTCATCCATCAGAAAATCATAACCCACCATCAGTACCCAAATCGAAATCCCTACGATCCACAGGGATCCACAATTCTCCCAATATTCACCACTAGCATCAATGCGTCAGAGCGTGATGCATTCCTGCTTTTCAATTCCATATGCGTGCTGGGTAGTTGAGTGGGCGATCATACTATGCGGTAGCGCGTGGCTTGGTGGTGACTTTCTGATGGTTGTTGTTTGGTTTGGTGACGCTTGATGTTGTTGTTGAGAAGAAGCAGCGCTTGGGTGGTCTGATGTTAACCTTGAGGTTGTTTTTTTTGTCTCTAGAAAAATTGCGATTTTGTGTACAGCGACTACAGAGATTTCTATACAATATTTAAATGCTAATAATACAAGAAATTTTACTTATACAAAGAATAATCAAAAACATGAGCCATGCCTAGACACGATGGACTCAACGAGAGCCAAGGTCAACGAGAGCGGAATCGTCCCTAATTTTCCGATGCTTACTCTCTCGTGGGAGAAGACCTACCACTTTTTCATTTCAAGATCAGAGTTCTGGATACGCACCAGAATATATGCAGTATTCCTGAGTGGCCCCGGGATCCAGCAGATAGAGCGCGAGTTACGTAGGACGTTCACACCGACGATGTACTCCTGCTGTGTTACCATTTGAAGTTGAATTGCTTCGCAACACAGTCTTCTTTAGCTCATACTTTTACCCATTTCGCAACGAGGCAATCGCTGCTCGATCTATTTGGGTCGTTGCGATCATATTGCAAGAGCTATTGAAACTCAAATGCTGACAGTTAGGAAATTGTTCCTGTAAGGTCGAAAAAGAAATTGTGCATAGTAAAAATTCAGTCTTAAGACCACAGTGTTTCTTTCATTGTAATTTAAGTGAATCTTATAGGCCTAATCTAACCCAAAGAACCTCCAAACTTGTGGTTCCCTGGAGGGTTCCAGCAACTCAAAAGATTGCTGTGTGGAGCACTTTACCAGAAAGGTTCCGTTTTCCAGAGCAAAGCCCTCCACTTGGAAGCAAGCGTTCTCTACCTTGGCCAGCTCCCACAGTTGATCTTCGCAGTATTTGCATTCTGCGTAGGTTGTGCCGTCGTCATTGCTAGCTTTCCCTATTCACAGCAGCAGGAAAGAAGTAGCAGCCTTCTTGTGTGGTCAATGACCATTATAGGAAATGAGAACATAATAGGAAATACGTGTATTATAGGAAATGAGCGATTATTGAAATGAATTTATAAATATATGCATGTATGTGTATTTGGAAGAAAGCAGGGTGACCTCACATTTTATTTTTGATTTGGAGTGGCATTCAAATCGCTCACGACTTACTTACATATCCACGTATACTTACAATTATAATTAAGTAATTTAAAATGAATTTGAGAACTTTTAAAATCGTAAAACTGAATCATGTACATTAATATAATACAATAACCTAAGATTATTATAATTCAATTTAGTCAAAATTAAAAAGTAGCATACGTTTTCAAGTTTTCTGGGGAAACCTGCATGTTTTCTAAGTCTTTAACTAAAAATCGATCATTACGAAGAACTTAAATAACTTCGAATGGTCCTCTGTATTTGGGTATAAGCTTCTTGTGCACTGCAGGAGCTTTAACAATATTCTTAAGCATAACATGTTCACCGACTTTATACGGCCAAGGTCTTTTCTGACGCTTATCAAAATATTATTTATTGACATCTTGACTACGAACAATGTTCTAATAAGCCTTTTTCCTAATACTTTCTAAATTCCTCTCTTTTTTTTTCTATGTCTCCTCTACATACTCATTATCTCAAATAGTTGCCTTTTGTGATATGCCGAAGAGCAACATTTTTGCACTAAATCCTGTGCTCGTATTCTTTAGATTATTGAGTGCAAATTCTACTTTTGATAGGTGTTGTGCCCATTCACTTGGATCCATCTCGTTCTCTTTGGCAAACATTGGTGTTAAACTCCTCCTATTCGACGAAAGTATGAGCAAATACAAGAAATGAATGTAAGCTTTTAATATATAATGGTACAGAAAATTCTGACACCGCCTGCAAACCAGCTACATTTGGTTTGATGCCATCCAATGGAACTTCATAACCCAAGAATGTTATTTTTCCATGCATAAACATGGATTTATCGAGACATAACTCAAGGTTATTTGTTCGCACTGTTCAGCCACTGCCTCTGAAGCCACAAGTAAGTCATCTATGTAAACCAAAAGCTTTCTTGAAGTAATAAGGGGTTTGAGTATGGAACGCCGAAAAACCGCGGGCCCGTTCTTCAGCCGAAATGGCATTCGCAAATATTCAAACTGACCTAATGGAGTAACGAAGAAAGTGAATTTAATAGATTCTGGCGACATTACGTTGTGAAACCCGCTGTTATTTAACTCACGATAATCAATGCAAACTCGCATTTTACCATTCTTTTTTCGAACTAACACAATCGGTTACGTATAAAGAGAATTAATTTCACGGATAATTTTCTTCTCAATAAGGTCGTCTAAAATCGCTTGTAGTTCTAGTTTGTGGGAAAGCGGTAGGCGCCTTGGCGTACAATTAAAAACCTTGTTTGCATCTTTCAACATAATTTTTACTTTCAAATCACATCCTTCCGTTTCCAAATCCACCTTTTCATCGAAACTTAAATTCTTATTAATGTTCAAATCAAATTTATTTATCGCACCATTCGTATCTACATTTAAAATTTCAATAATCTTATTTTCCAAATCATTAGCACTGTTATCCACTTGCTCTACGTTAAAATCTTTCAGTAATTGCAACCGTATCTTATTTTATGTAAAAAGTCTCTACCTTGTATTACTACATTTTGTATCGTATTATTTTTAACAACATAGAGTTCCAAATTTTTAATATAATTTTCTACTTTAATGTTACAAAATACCTTGCAATAAAATTTACTGTAAGTAAAATTTACTGTAAGTAAAATTTGTTTGTTGAAGACGGAGTTGGGCCCGTCCAAATCAACCACAGAAGCGATCTCCTGCATAGCAGGGACACACTGCTGAAAGTTTTCGTCCGTCCGCTTCTTTCGGTTCCGTAAAGTATTACGGACCTCCGACGCTGATGTATGTAGATGAAATTCGGTCAGCAATGCTGCTTATAGCTCATCCCACGAACGACATCTAGATGATCTCAAAAACAACGTTGCTGTCCCACTTAATAGTCGCTGCGCATAATCGAACGTCTTAGATTCCTCCAACTTGTAGAGCGGAGTCTTCGAACGATTGGATCCACCTTTTAACTGGAAAATGGTCGTCTCCACAAAACCTCGGCAAAGTTTCCTCAATGTCACAGAATGAACATTGCAATTGCGCTGCTTGTAACTGGTTATTTAGCTCTGCAAGCCTCCTCTGAAGTGCAACGATTTCTTTCTTTCTGCTCACTAGTTCACGTAACATGTCCAGCTGTTGTGATGTCGACTCATTATCGTCGCCCAAATTTGTTGTATTAAAGTCTGAACTTACCGTTTCGAGAATATTCGTTGGAAAATACTCCTTCATCTGACCATCATCCAATTCTTTTAGTGCTTCTTCCAGACGAAGTTTTAGAGTTGTTTTCAAACCACTAATCGCCAAACCAATTTCTGCTAGTTTGTCTTTGAGTTGCTGCACAGGATTGAACAAATCTTAATGCACGAGTTGCCATTCTTTACGTTTTTTTGTTCAAGTGCCGTAAATAGTTAAATAAATGTTCTTCAATTCAGCACGTAGAACATAAAACACTCATAACAAATGTTCATTACTTAAATTTTCACAACATAAAGTCCACTATTTCACGTACCTTAACTTTCAGGAAATAATAAAAATCGGTTTAACTAAATTGTACAATCAATGAGGTACACTCGGTTGGCTACACTCATCCCACTTTTGAAGATTGTAAAACGTAAAATTAAAAAAACCGCACCTGTCCGAACATTGTAGATTGCAAAGCGTAAAAAGAAACGTACCTGTCCGAACATTCTCGACAACAGTTTTAATAGGAACTAAGTGTTTTATAGGAAATGAGCGATTATTGAAATGAATTCATAGATATATGCATGTATGTGTATTTGGAAGAATGCAGAGTGACATGACATTTTTATTTTTGATTTGGAGTGGAACATGTGTAAGAAGATTACACTTGTAGAAATGCGGATTTCGTTTTCCGTTTACTCCCCGTTTATGCCTGTTGGCGGGTTCTCCTGCACAGGTTAATTTCCGCCCATCCACGCCGCAGTCTATACTGGTTGCGGCACCGTGAATCTTGCGCGCGAGAGGAGCTGAAAGTGTTGACGTCCGCAGATGTTTTCCGTGTTTTACTCTTGGAGCCAGCCGAAAAGGAGCCAGTTTTGGTTTCGAAAGATTGGGCCAGATTTGGTTAATGATACTTCTGGTACGGTCCTTGGCGCTTTCGTCTTCCACCTTTTTCGTTATACCTTTGCGCCGTTCGATGACACCCATTCTTCTCCTCCGTTTCTTTTGGCTCTTTGTAAGTGGCCCCCAGGCGCCGCAACTACTCGTGTTTTGCAAGCTATTGTTTTCTCAAGAGTAAAAGGGACTTATATTTTTTTTTGTCAAATCCGAACGGCCATGCTTGAGAAGCCTTTTCTTAGACAGCTATTACTCTTTGAGTGTTGCTGGCAGCTTGAAAGGGATGGTTCCGTGGAAAATTCGGGGTGTTTAATCAGGAATCGAATCTGGACTTTCGGTGTGTGAGCGTCGACCTATTAGCATAAATTAAAATTACATATTAACAATAAAAGAGTACTCCAGAAGCTTACGACTCCATGATGAACAAAACTTATATACTTAGATTATAGTGTTTAACATATCTATATGTAGCATTATTTCCCTGATAATTAAGTAAATTTTGTGAAGCTTACTGCTTGACAACGGCAAATGATGTACTGTGGTTTGTTTTTGAAATATCAGTGTAGGAAATATTTAACCCGTTGATTTTGAAATCGGCTGTAATATTTGAAAAGGATACGTGTAAGATCTCTTTCGGGGTGATATTTTTATCGTATTTGGTCATATCGCGTATAAAGGCATCAGTGGTTGTGCGATGGTGTAATTGCATTTGTAATGACAGGTCAATCCAAATAATGCTTATTTAAGTTAAAGCTGACTGTATAAACTTGGCTGTGTTTATGTTTAATGCAGAGCTAGATTTTTGAGAAGAGTATGTTTATGTAAACTTTGGTGAGGGATAATTCGCTCTTTAATTGATGGAAGACCTGCTTGGACAACAAAATTGTTTATCGGGCAGCCGATTGTTGGTGTTTACATTTGATTTGGAAAAGTTTTCAAAGGTAAATAAATTATAATCCATCTTGCTATGTAATAGCGATTATTGATTGATAAGTGTGTGCTTTAATTTTTTTTTTACTATAGAGATAATTTACATTATTTGCTCTGTCATCCAGGTTCTCTTTTAACACAGTACAATGATTTTTCTAATTATATTCATTGCTTAACACTAAAGCTAGGATATACTTAAATAATTTCAATTTATAGTATTTTCGTTTTTTATTTTTATTTTAAACAGGTACAATGCAGGGGAAAGAATATTTAGATTTTGGAATTGCGGATGGTATCATATAGTGTTTGGAGAGTTGACGTCTTATGCATTAATTTTTCTTTCAGAGATGCATTATAGATGTTTCATTTTTACATTTTGATGACAAATGTACTTTAGTGATTATTAGCTAATTTACTTGTCTTTAAGTTGCTTTATATTTTCTCAACAAGATAAGTGAATGTGAGCAATGTTCGGCTGCAGACACTTTGAACTGCATAATTCAAATTAGTGGCATTTTGGTGGCTATGCGGACTGCCAGGTCTGATCGTTCTTTTCCTGTTATACCGACGAAGTTTGAACGACGACGGATAATTTAGCTATATTCTGCATTGAACTTAGGGAATAATTACAAATTGATGTTTAATAATCGTTATTGTTAGCGATTACGAGTGCGTCTTTCAATAAAATAACTTTGATTGGAAATCGTTAGTTCTTGGGATATTGTTTTTTTTGTTTGCTGTCATATCTGTCAACAGTATCCAGTTAAAGTGTTTTGTTTTGATATTGTTTCGGCAAATTGTCTCCTGTACTCTTCAGCCGGAGTATGTTCTTTATGCATTTGAAATTAAAAGGGAAAGTGTCTATTTCGTATCTGAAGAGTTTTGTAGAAAAAGTGTTTATGAGCAATAAACTGAACTTTTTGATTTCGTGGAGATAGGTACAATGGATGCTTATAGTCTGAAAGGTTTTTTTTATTGAACTTACTTTGGTGAATTCTTAGGTTGTCTACGAAGTGTAGTGTTAGTTTAGTTTGGTAACAGATGGTAGGGCTCTTTGGTCAGAATGGCGTTTTAATTTATTTCGGCTATTTTATTACTGTCTTTGGTCCAATTAGTGGCACACTTATAAGTGTTTTAAATATCTCGATGGACCTGTTTATGTAGGGTCGTTTGTGTTTTTGGCAGATGATTTTCATTAAGCTTAGAGAACTGGTAACTTGGTGTCATGAAAAAGACGCTCAGCCGGAAATAGAACCTTAATCTACGAGTGAGTGAACCTTAATCAGCGAGTGAGTGTCGCAATCTACCCACTACACCACGATCAGCCTGATATGCCTAGCCTTCTGGTTCAGGGACAGAAAGCCTGCCGGAGTACACCTTCTGATGGTGGGTCTCTAAAGTCCGACAAAGATAAAGGAGCCCTAAATGAGCCAATACCTGGGAGCCTCTGACAAAGATCCAAAAAGAGGAGGAGAAAGATGGCGGCCATCGAGCGGCTCAAAGAGACTCGCAAGTGTCGAGAGCCGTACCCCTTTTGTGACCACGGCGAAGAGAAACAGAAGAAGAACCAAAGCTGTCTAAACCTCTAAAACCAACACTGCTTTATTTTCTGCGGGCCCCAAGAGCGAAAAATGAATGCTTGCTTGCAAGTGGAGAGCTATACTATGGAAATTGGAACCTTTTTGGTGAAGTGCTCCACACAGTAATTTCTTGAGTGACTGAGCACTTCCGTGCCGAAGTTTCCCTTCCTGAGAACCACAAGTTTTGAGGTTTTCAGGCCTTTAAAACTCACGCGCGCATTTTGCTGGATCCCGGGGCCACTCAAGAATACGGCGGATGTGCTGGCCCGTCTCCGTATACAAAATACTGGTCTCAAAACCAAAAGGTGAAGGTCTTCTCCCACAAGGAGAGTAAGAATGGGGAATGTGAAGACGGCTCCACTCTCGTTCTGTTCCTTGATCGACCTTCAATTGAGACCATCGTTTCTAGATACGGCCCACGTCCCTATTTGCGCCCTGGCAGGTTTTATTTCTGCTTTATTTCCAAGGAACACGGTAACTTCGAATGCCACTGTTTACCCAGATTAGCCTTCATCATTCTAAGGATGCTATTGCAATCCTAAACTTTCGCGCAGATACGTGACTGCTGCTTTCACCAAGCTTCAAGGAACGGTTTGTCTCGGTTGACTTTCTCTACCATGCCTGGATCTCGTCTTTCCCCGTGTTCTGGACTGGCTCTGGCCAGAAACTGAACCGGGAAGGAAATGAAGTCGGATTTTCACGGACGGCTATAAACGATGGAGAGATCTGGAGCTGGAGCCTTCGTGGAAGACCACAACATCAGATTTCACACTCTGTTAGGGAATTACGCGTCGGTCTTCCAGACGGAAGCGTTTGCGATCCTAATGATGATCCTAATGACCACTAACTATATTTTGAAGAATAACTGGAAGAGGCGAAGTATCTGCGTTTGTAGCGACAGCCAGGGTGTGCCTTTCTCAACCCTCTAACCACTTCCGAGATAGTCCAAGCCTTCAAGTCTTTCCTTAATTTGGTCGGCAGACGAGATTGCTGATGAACTTGTTGGGTATTGAAATAGAAATACCACGACCGCTCGTCTTAACGTTTTATTTCAGATGAAGACTATTTGTACTATAACACGAGAAAAAGTAAATTAGGCAGTGTTGCCATTTGAGTATGTACAAATTTGTATGAGAAAAGTATATTTTTCAATATACCCTCTTAAATTTATACTATTGTAAGAAAGAATACATACTTCAAAATCGTTTATAGAATAAATTGAACAATGATTACTGATAATGATAATCCTTCCATTTTCACAAATAGGGAATGTTTATTCTTTCTTAAAATGTTTGTTAGTATGTCGGCAATCATGTTTTCTGTACTTATACATATATGTCAAATTTAAAATTGACATTTCATGAACTTCTCTTATGTAGTGAACCCTTATATCAATATGCTTACTCCTTGCATGAAATACAGGATTCTTAACTAGCTGCAACGCACTGAAGTTGTCGCCAAATAATCCTATTGACTCTTATACTAAGTTCTTGAAGCCAACATCGATAATCAGGTTTCGCAAATACACAAGTTATTTTGATGCAGACAATAAGGCCATGTATTCCCCCTCGGTGCTGTTCAAAGCAACAGTTGGCTGTTTTCTGGAGTCCTATGACACCGCAAAGCCCGCTAAGAAACAGACGTACCCAATGACAGAACGCCTGTCGTTGCAATCACCGCCCCAATCAGCATCAGCGTACCCAGTTAATTAAGCACCAGATTGCCTGAAAGAAAGCTTATAGCTTAGACAAGTACCTCAGCAAATGCCGCGCTGCTGCAAAATGCTCGCTGTGTGCATCCATGTTAAACTGTGATAACTTTATGTGATATATTATGTGACAAGTACCTCAGCAAATACCGTGCTGCTGCAAAATGCTCGCTGTGAGCATCCATGTTAAACTGTGATAACTTTATGTGATATATTAGGTCGGGTTACCTTGCTGATAGAATTTAGTGAACAAATAAGGGACTGGTACACCTTGACGTCAACTTTGGAGAAATTCGGACAATTTTAGCACTTAGTTTTGTTCCTGGGTTCAATGGTGTGCAAATTAACAAAAGATATATTTATTGTTGCTAATAACTAAATACTTTATTTAAACAACTTCCTCGCGAACTGTGTCGCTTACAATCTATGAATCAACCGACAGCCACTTCCTAACTCCAACTACCCGGGCAAAATGCAATTCTTGCCGCTTGTGCAAAATATCATCCCTTATCTTAGATGTCGATGGCAACAGACACTGGCGTCAGCAACTTTCCGCGGATCCTGTTAAATCCTCCCTGTTTTAGATGAAGTCCGTCCTCGGTCTTTCCGAGAGTCTTAATGACGTTCTGAAGTTCGAGTTCATGGTGTTTCTTCATTTGATGTTGGTTTTGTTTTATGATGATATAGCAAATAACACCAAATGCGAAAATTCCGCAGCAAACTATAAATGGGTTTATTACTATTTTTATCCCCATATTCTTGATTTCATTTAGATTTTGTTCATTCATTTAATTTAAGTAGGACCAGTTTAATATATCTTGATGACTCGTAATATTTAACGATACAGATATTGGTCTCTGGTCGCCACCTTCGGTTGTTCTTATAATTAACGAACAGGGATTCTTTGACCCAAACTCTATCATTGAACATAATAAGGTATGTGCCGTTGATTACCTTTTCGGCGTTATTTATCTCCTTCACCTGAGCTATCCTGTCATTTACTATGATGATGCCTTCATCGATCATCGTAGCAGGATCTAGGTGGCTAGGTTGAGTGCTGCATTGTGCCACATTCCCTTAGTGCAATTGTTGCGCGAAATAAATATTTGCTTACTTATTCTTTTTTTTTGTAAGAACATTTTTTAGCTATTATAAGAGTCTACAATATTTTATTATTTCTGAATAATATGGCCGCTGTCTTTAGCTGGGCTGCACCGTACTATTCATTGGTGAGTTATTCTTACAACTAACTTACAAAATCTATGAATGCCAGAAGACGGAGACTTAACTCCTCCTTCTTTAGACAAAATTTTCTCCGGAAAATTATTCAGAGTAGGAACTGTTTCGTTATTCAGTGAAGTTTCTTTTGAGTTATTAATTTTGATTTCAATTCTCCCTGTTCTTCTGACACTCTTACAAATTACAAAAATTGTGATTATTATTATGATAAGAATTATTACAAATGTAGATGAAACTACATATGTTTTATCCTTATCGTATTGAAGAACTTCAAGTACATATCTTTTATCAATTTTTTGTAACTCTTTAACTTTTTCAAACATTGTATTTATTGTTACATTTTCTTTAGGTATTTCTTCATAGAAGAGCTGAAATATATAATTTCTTTCCTTGTTTTGTATAACTTTAATATTGATTATAATATGATAATTTTGATTATATAATTATATAATTTCCTTGAAGAGTTAAATTTCTAGAATCGCAGTAGTTTTGAATGGTTACGTTTTTGAAATTTTTGACAACAAATATTTGTTCATTTAATTTAATAATTTCCAGGGTTTTATTAATTTTCATCCAACATGTTTTTTAGTAATACAATCTGTTCTTTCCTCTAATTTATTAATATTATTCTTATGAATATCATATTTATATTCCTTCCCTTCATAAGTTGTTATGACATAGGGCTCTAAATCAGTTTCTTTATTGTCTTAATTTGGAATAGGCAAAACTATTTTTGTAGGAAGGCTTATGACCTGCTCGGGTACTTTAAAGGCTATAATTATAGAGTTATCTTGATACTGCAAAACACCAGCTTTAATATTTTTTAATTTACCGAAGCTCATTTCGGTCATAACAAGTTCTTCTTTCGTTAATACACTAGGGTGAGTGATTCCTACTTTAATTCAGGCTATTGTATCTAAGATATTGTCTACTATTTTTTCTAACATCTGAATTCTGTTTAGGATTTCTAGTCGCTGTAGACGATTAATTATTGTCTTCTGTAGTTGTTGACTCTCATTCTGGTATCGTTCTATTTCTTCTCTATCTTTTATTACTAACTTTTGAATATTTTTCAAGGTTTCTTCTAATTGTGTATTGATTTTAATTTGCTTATTCATTTCCTGTATTGCATTTTGATTATTATTGTCGGTGACCCTTAGATGTCATTATCTAAGATTATCCATTGTACCGAATAACCATTTTTCAGCAGTGCCTACTATATTTATATTATATATTTATAATACTAATAATCTTTGAGTATAAGGTAAGGCATTCTTCCTTAACTTATAAATCTTGTCTCATTATTTCGAATTTTTTTATTTCATTTAGGGTTTCCATAAAGCTATCTAAGTTTATAATGTGTAGAATCGTCTAGGTTTGGTTGACGATTTCTCCTTCACCCATATTGAATTGTAAATCCGTTGTTACTTTCGATGGGTGTTATTACTAATACCACTTGTACTAGGTTGATCGTCATCATAAGGAATATTAGTATCGGTAGGAGTATCTGCAAATTTCCTTGGGCGTTTAATATTTGTTGTATGTATCCTATCTAGGTTTTGCAATCTAAAATTTGGTTTGTTCTTATGTCTTACATGTTTATAATTTGTCTCGTCTCTGTATAATCTTCTCTGTTCGTTCGTTATTCTGTCTCTAAGCCTTTTTACCACTGTTTCTATGTTTGTTTGCTGGACCTGTTCTAGTGACACTCCGATTGTTGTATGATACCTTTTATTACCAAGTATACCGGTATGAAATGAGTTTTTTTTTTTTTAAATAAAACACTAAGTATTTATGGGTAAGTAAAACCACTCCATTAAAAGTATTGGGCATTGTTTTCTACACATTTTGACCACTTTTCTGGCAATTTGTGAACACCATGCCAATAAAATTGTTCGTCTTTTAAAGCAAACCACTCAGGCACCTAATTTTTGACCTCCTCGTAGGAATCAAAGTGCCGCTCAGTCACTGCGTGTCCCATCGGTGAAAAAAAAATTGTAGTTGGAAGGAGCCAAGTCTGGTGAATACGGCGGTTGCAAATTGATCGCTTGTTGTCGGTAGCGATCAGTATTAATGGTTTCACCAGGTTTTAGGAGCTCGTGGTATAGCACACCTTTCTGGTAACACCAAACACACAACATTGTCTTCTTGCCGAATCAATCTGGTTTTGCAGTTGATGTTGATGGTTGTCCCAGATTAACCCATGATTTTTTCCGTTTAGGATTCTTAAAATAAATCCATTCTTCATCGTCAGTAACAATCCGATAAAAGACCGATTATCTTTCGTGTCTTTGAAGCAAAATTTCACAAGTGTTTTTTCGGTTTTCCATCTGTCTTTCCTTCAATTCATGTGGCACCCATTTTCCACACTTTTGGATCTTTTCAATGGCTTTTAAACGGTCAGAAATTGTTTGTTTGACTCAAAGTGTCATCTTCATCCAATATCGTTTGCAATTCGGCGTCTTGAAACTCTTTTGGTGGTCTTCCACGTTCTTCATTTCTCACATCAAAAATCATTATTTCTGAACCGTTGAAACCATCTTTTGCATGTTGCTTCTGATAGAGCATAATCACCATATGCCTCGACAAGCATTCGATGCGACTCTGCAGCACTTTTCTTCAAATGAAAACAAAAAATTAATGCTTTCCGCTAATCATCATTTTCTGGTACAAAATTCGACATTTTTAGCACGATGAAAAAATGAAATTCAATGACTTAATGTATACTAAATATTTTTCACAGATGTCAAAGCAAACAAACAAAAAAAAAAAAAATAAGAGCTCGTTCACAACAAATGTTCCCTATCGAGACATTTGTATCTTGACGCTCACTTCATACTGATATACCTGGTATAAATTTAAAAAGCTCTAAACATCCTAGTATTTACCAATTGTTCCTGATTCATGGTAAAATCTCTGCTATTGTACTGTGTATTCGCTCTATGTCGGCGTTGCCTGTATGTGAGTTTGGTTTAGTGTAGTGTACGTCAATATTTCGTTCTCTAAGGTAATCCTTAAAGTAAGATATTTTAAACTCATTATCTGTGATAATTTTTTTAGGCCAACCTACTCTTTCAAGTCCGTACACATACTCTTTCCTTGTTAATTTATCAATTATCGTTAAAAATATGTTTGTGAAAGTGGTAAATATCCATGGGAATTACTTTATTAGGCTGCTCAGGGGTCTCTGTTAATTTGAATTTCTCTTGTATCGGTTTTCTCTCATATTTAGCTTTCTGACAGATATTGCAATTGTATATGATCTTCGTTGTTACTTGAGTCAGTTTAGGATAGTAAAGTTGTTAATTTAGCGTGTTGTAGGTTTCTATGATTCCTGAGTGTTGACTTTCTCTGATGTGATATATCGATATCTGTTTCTTAGCTTCATCCTCTGTTTTTAAATCTCTTACCATTTTTTAATAATTTCACAAATTTAAATTTCTTGTTTTGTGCATATAGATTTCGAATTATCTGTTGGACTTTATTGTAGTCTATCTCTCTGACTTCAGTATAAATTGCAATTGTTCCTTGGGCCAGTTCTTTGAGTTGGTTTATTATTATGTCAATAGGGTCCGTTGCTCTAATATAAATAATTCTTTTACCATGTAAGTTCTCGGTTTTCGGCTCCTTTTCAGAACTTGCAATGATTTGTTGCTTATATAGATTGATTATCCCTTCTTTGACAGGAATGTGTAGTGCTTCTGCTTCTGAATGGGTTGTCTCAAAGTCTGACTGACTTCCATATTTTCTTCTTCAATCCTGCTCAAGAAATCTGCAACTTTATTCTCTTGCTCTTTGAGATATTCGATCTCGTACTCGAACTCTTGTAATTTAAGTAGCCATCTTTGATTACGCTGAGAGAATTCAGCCCTTTTATTCTTTTTATTGAGGTATTTGATTGGCAACTGATCAGTAGTGATCTTGAAGTTGTTCCCCCAAAAATATGGTCTTAATTCAGTTACACTCCACACTCTTTATCTGTTACTGAGTAGTTTCTTTCATGATCGTTAAGAGTCCTTGAAATATAACAAACTGGTTGTTTGTCTTGAGTAAGGACAGCACCGGTGTCGAAGTTACTTGCATCAGTATATAAGTGGTATGGCTTTTCGTATGCTGGAAGCTTTAATATTGGGCGTGTTGTTAACTTTAATTTAAGTGTCGCAAATGCGTTGACATACTCTGGGTCATTTACGTTAATTTGAGTGTCCTTTTTAAGATACCTAGTCATGGGATATGCTATTTATGCATAATTCTGTATGAATTTCCTGTAATACCCAGAAGCTCCTAGAAAACTTCTTAGTTGTTTCTCTGTTCTTGGAAGTGGAAGAGTTTTAATTGCTTCTACTTTATTAGGATTCCGCCTTATGCCTTCTGCTGTCAAAATGTGACCTAGAAACTCTGTTTCTTTTTTGAGAAATGAGCATTTGCCAATTTGTAGCTTTAAATTGTGACTTCGCAGAATTATGAAAATATCTCTGAGTGTTTTCAAGTGCTCTTTTAGGGAGGTGGAAAATAGCAGAATATCATCTAAGTAGACAACGCAGGTTTTATTTATGTAAGCTCAAAGCATGTGGCTCATTAGACGCTGAAAGGTACCTGGTGCATTTTTAAGGCCAAAAGGCATGCGAATGTATTCGTATAAACTTTGTGGAGTTATAAATGCAGTTTTTGCGGTATCATTCGGGTGCATTAGTATTTGATGATACCCTTTTGCTAAATTTAGGGTTGAAAAATAGATTGATTTCCCTAACTTGTCGAAGAGGTTTTCTATATTTGGTATAGGAAACCGGTCATCTTCGGTCATTCCATTAAATTCTCTATAGTCAACACAAATGCGGTATTGCACCTGGCCATTTTTGTCTGGCTTCTTTGCAACAACCACAATCGGGGAAGCGTATTTGCTCTGACATCATTATTATGCCCTGTCGCTCCATTTCGGCAATTTGATTAACAACTTCATCTTCGTGTTTCTTCGACAATCTATATAATTTTGAGCGAATGGGTTTGTTTTCCTTTAGGTGTATCTCGTGTCTTATTCTCGAAGTATGAGTTAATAGGTCGCCATCCCGATATTGGATGTCTTGGAGTTCTTCAAGAAGGGGGCTAATGCTGTTTGCCGACGTTCTATTTTTAGAACTGTATTATTTGTAAGCGTTATTTTTCCATTCTCAATGTCTGTTGTTTTAATTATATTTTTTAATACATCCATACCTAAAAGTATGGTAAAATTTGTATGCTCTAAACTCTGAACATACGCTTTAATGTATGTATTACTGTTGTAGAAAAATTCTGCCGGTACGGGAAATTGAATAATATTTGTCATTTGGGTGGTTATACTATTTATGGTCTTAATTTCAACTTGGCGTTTTTGTAGAACTTTGTATGGTGCCATGTCAAGTTTATAAGCGTTTACAATGGTCATAGCACTACCTGTATCTATGAGAACATAATGTTTTTGTTTTTGAATATTGACACCTACTGTCATTTATTGTTCGAGGTTCCATTCAGAAAAACCGGTGGTTCTACTGAATTGATTTCTTGTCTGATGGGTTAATGTCAGCCTGTATATTATTGCTATCCAGTGACTGTTGATAGTAAGACATATTTCTTGTCTGTCTTGACACATTCGGATGGTAATTATATTATTTCTAACACTACTTCTTGGGTTCCTAAAATTTTCCCTAACTCTTTGTTCCGTGGGAACTCTATTCTGGTGCCTCCATTGGGGTGGTTGCTGTATATACTAATAAGCGGTCTTTATATTCCCTTCGTCATGACCAATGTATGACTGATATCTGCCTATTGTTTAATTCTACGAGCTGAGCCTGTATGAATTTTAACTGTTCGAATTCATAGAAGTCGGGTATTCCAGCTACCACTTTTAGAGCGGTACCCAGAAAGTTTAGGCTTCTCGAATGCTTATGATGTATGTTAAGAAGATTAAGGAGTGTCTACAAATGCTGAGCATCAATTTCTAAAATTGTCCTCATATGTGTTTTTGGAAAAAGGTCAAACATGTTGACGATCTCATCTACCCTTTTGGAATATTCACATAGGTTCGTTGTATGTGTATGGTAACCATAGTCTTGCCAAAGTACAACGTCCCCATCCTCGATTGGGATATAACTGGAATGAGTATATTCTATCAACTTTCCAGATGCCATTGAAACAAGAGTAAGCAAGATTCTGAAAAATACATTTTCTTGTGATTAAAATTTTAAACTGAAAATATCCAGTCCTGTCCTAGTCTATTCTACCTAAGATTGTCCTCCCTCTAATATGAACTGTCGAGCCTAAATCTGCTTCTACCTTTTCTTCGACGTATAGTGGTGTTAGTTTATTTCCCAACCTTTTTTTCATTTTTACCATCCTGCTTTGATTTTTTTTGCCTTTGAAGTAATACCTCTTGAGCTTTTGTCAACTTATTTTTTATTTCCTTCCTGAGCTCTGCTGGAGACGAGTAAATAACATCAAGTGGTTTTCGATTTGTGATTGAATGAATAGTTCTATTATATTCAATGATAGCTTTTAGTATCAGCTCAGTTTCGTCCATCTTTCTTTCAAGTTTAAGGCACTTAGCTATTTCTATCAAAGTGCTATGTAGGCGCTCCACTTGACCGTTGGACGTACTGTGCAAAGGTGGGGCATTTAATATGTAGACATTTAAATGGTTCTATAGAATTGACTTTATTGTCTCAGAATTTAATGCGGCCTCATTATCACAAAACATAATTTTTGTCTCAGGGAAAATGTTCATAAGTTGCAAGATTGGTGTCTTTACATCCGCAATTGTACGTGATAAAATCGGTTGAACTACTGCAAACTTTGAGAATTTATCAGCACAATTGAGAAAAAATTGTTTGTCCTAAGAGAATATGTCGATGTGCAGAATTTCGCCTGATCATGAAGGAATTGGCGTCTCCCCAATCAACTGTTTTTGAGGGTGCCGGTCATACTTTCCTTTTGCGCATATTTTGCAATTTGCTACAGTTTCATTTACGAGCTTGGTCATTCTTGGGAAGAAATAGCCGCACAAGATTAACTTTACATTTTCTTAAGCGGCTCTATGTGCCCTATTATGCTCAGCAGCCGCAATTTCGTTTTGATCGGCTTTGTCGAAAATGTCTACCACGAATCTTTTCGAATGCTAAAATTTTGTGGATGGAAAAGATTCAACAAGCTTATGCTGAATATGAGCAAAACGGCCAGGTCATAGTAAACTGCATTCACCACATCGAATTTTACCGCGTCTTTCACTGCTTCCATAAGTTTGTCTATATCTGAAAAGTATATGCGATATCTAGTTTTCGTACCGAAAATTATAAAATTGCGCGTTAAGGCCACTGGTGACTCTTCTATGATAATTTGATTGAAAATGTGACATCTTCCGATATCAAAATTTCCTTTAATTTGACGAAAGTGGATTGATGAGCACTTATTTTGCCGTGTTCCCCTTTCAAAGAGGTTTTGCTATTGATGCAAAATCCTTGATGAAGCATCTGTAATATGTACCTTGCTAATCCCAAAAATGATCTAACTGCAAATAATGTCGAGGGCTCAGTGTAGTTTTTAATTTAATCTACCTTAGCGGGGCTCGTTCTGATACCCGCACTTGAGCCCGTAAAATCAAGGTATTCTACGCTTTCCTTAAAGAAATACGACTTCTCCCGTGAAACCCTCATGTTAGCCTCATATAAAGTACGTAAAACCCAATCAATGTCGTTGACGTGGTCTGCCTCAGTTTCGGAGAAAATGATAACATCGTTAACGTAGACGTTACAAGTTTTCCCGATTTATTCGCAAAGACCATCATCTATAGCCCTTTGAAATACACTGGGGGCATTCTTCAGCCCAAATGGTAAACGGCAAAACTCGTATTATCCGCTGTTTACGGAAAATGCTGTTTTTTGCGATCTCGCTCTGCAAGTTCTATCTGATGAAACCCCGATTTTAAGTCAAGGGCTTGGCTTTTCCTAGGTTTGATAAAATAATGGATACGTTAGGTACGGGGTATTTGTCATCAATCGTTTTGTTATCTTTTCTTTTTATTACCTAGTTCATCGATCCCTTTTTTGTCGACGACCCAGACGGGGTTATTGCAGGGAGATCTGGATGGTTTTATGTTATTTTTAAGGAGATCTTTTATTTCCGTATTGACAAAATCAGCCACATTGGTTATGGGTACGGTTTTGAATAAATTGGTTCTTCGCTTTCTGTGCGAATAGTAGCGACAACATTTGTGTTATAAGGCAGCGACTCGTTTGCATCCGTAAATGGCTTAATTCTATTCTTCATCATTTTTTCAAAATCAGTTTTTACTGAAGGGGGGACTTCTATGTCGTTAACTATTGTAAGGTTTACGGTTTCGCATTCATAGAGCCTGATTTTCTCATATCCGAAATCAGAATGAATTATTTCCGTCTTCAAACAAATTGTAGCATTGATCTGCGTTAGCAAATCAAGGACGATTATAGCATCAAACGTCGTAAGACCATAAAGTATAAAAAAGGGACTATTAATTCCAAGAATAATTATAAAACATTTGCGGGTAATTGTATTAAAGCCATGAATGGACTATATCCGGAAAGGTGCATCGGCTGCCATAACAGTTCCTATCTCTTGCAAGGATTTTGTTTAAATTTTTGAGGCTCCAGTATGTATTAAGAATCGAATAGTTCTCCCAGATATATTCCGCTCTAAGAACGGCAGCAGGGACTTCCTCCTAAACAATGGTGCTCAGATAAAGACTCACACTATTCAATTTCAGCTACCTCTGATTCAGCTAATGTTTCGTAACTGGTCTCTTTACTTTTTTGCCGAAAATTTTCTTGATACGTGTGGTTAATTCTCTGATGTTTTTGTCCAAACTGTCACTCGGTGTTATTAAACCTTTTAAATGTTATTTTTGGCTGTTGCTATTATTGTTAGCATTTTGTTGGGGGTAAGCGGTCCATTTCTTGAATGGGTTCGTGTTTGGTAGAGCGGTTATACCTCGTTTGATCATTGTCACTGCGCTGTCTATTATAATAAGGGTTCTTAACCTGATTGGATGAGTTATTTTGGTTATTGTTACAACTATCGTAAATTCTATTAAACCTATTAAATTCTATTAAACCTTAAAAGATTTATGTTGTGATTGTTGACCTTCAGACTTGTGTGCTCTCTCCTCAGAGTCTCTAGCAAAATTTGTTGCAAACATATATCTTTCATGCTTTGATTCGACTTCCTGAGCTAACGCTAGAGCGGTTGGTAAATCGGATGGGCGGGCTGAAAACAAGACGTCACTTTGAAACTTTTTTAACCCAGAATAACAATAACAAAACGTGTTCGATCACCGAATGTTGAAGACTGCATGTCTTCTTACATAAAACTTTTCAAAATGGATTGTACAGATCCAAGAAGAAATAAGTTTTGACCTTTACAAACTCATAAAGATACGGATATTTCTGACATAGAATGTGATGAAGTGCTGTGCCCACCATCATCGCAAGTGAAATACAAACTATAGTGTAAAGCGAATGAGTATTGGTATCATAATCAATTGTGAAAGCATCGATAGCCATACTCATTTTTGTGGTAATTTAAAAATGATAAATTATCAATATTTTACACATGATCTTCCAACTTCAAGGTCATTCAAAGTTGTTTTGTACGGACTGGAGAAATTCTCTACGACTGAACTTAAAAATGAATTAGTGTCACTCGGTCTGAAATGTCAAAACATAAAACTTATTAAAAAAAACTATTCACATTTCACAGAGGTTTTTTATATTGTATTCCTTGAAGTTGGGTCAATTCGAGTCGCTGATCTCAAAAAGAACTTTAAATCTATTTGCAAAACACAAGTGAAATGGGACTTTGCAAGAAGACAAAACAATAGAGTTACATAGTGCTATAACTGCCAAATGTATGGGCATGGGGAAAAGAATTGCCACATTAAGACACATTGTGCTATCTGCTCTGAGTGTCACAAAACGAGTGAATGCAACTCAAAAAGAATAAAATGTGCCAACTACAGTGGAATCCACAAATCTTCTGATCTCAGCTTCATCAGTCGAGAAAGCTTCTTAGGAATGAGAGGAAAGCTTTCTAATAGGAACAGAAATCAAAGGGTTAGAAAAATACAACCAGCGTTTGAAACAAAGGCTATAGACTTTCCCTCGCTCCTCCTCCGTTCTTGACAGAAACATGGTTGAATTCGGAATATAAGTGTTACCGTTTGAATAGGGAAGAGAGATGTTTTGGCGGTGTTGCCATTGTTTTAAAATGTTCTATAAAGCACAAAGTACTTCCAATTTTATGTACAAAATTAATTGAAACTATCGGTATCGAAATTCCTCTTGAAAATGGTTTGTTATTAAAAATATTCAGCAGTTATTTTCCTGGCAGTAGATGCTCACCACAAAAACCTTCGTAATGACCTCTTGAGATTACAAACGACCTATATTTAATAGGTGGTGATCTAAACTGCAGGCATCGGCGATGGGGTTGCATTAGAGCAAACGCCTGGAGAAACATTCTTGCAGACCTCAACTCAAGGCATCCATTTGAGATTCTTTATTCTCCTAGTCCTTCATACATTCCATCAAATAATAATTGGAATCCATCCACCTTGGGCCTTTTCTTAACAAACATTCTTGACATTTTTATTACACCTACAACCTTAAATGAGTTAAGCTCTGACCATTTGCCTGTAAAATGTAATATAGTATTCTCACCTGTGTCTGATAGTTACCATACATATAATTTAAAAAAAACCAACAGGAATAAATTGCAATGCCCAATCGATACTCATACTGATCAAAATATAAATACATTCACCAATGCAATCCTGGAAAGCGTTGACCATTCTGTTTCAAAGAAGTAATTAAAGCGTAATACACAAATCGTTCTTCCTCTGTACATCCTCGAAATGACAACGTTAAGAAATACATGCAGACGTAAATGGAGTCGTACGAGGAACGAATTTTATTTGAGAATGAATGTACTGATCAAAAATGCAATTTCCAACTTTAGAAACCAAGCTTGGAATGACAAGCTTAAAACCTTGAACAAAGGTAGTAAACCATTTTGGAACATTATTAAAGTTGTCAATAAAAAACATCTACAAATACCTCGACTCATGATTGGAAGTTCGGTTATGCTTTCATGCACTGAGAAGGTAAATGCATTAGCTACCAGTTTCCTGAATAGCCATTCAACATCAAGTAATATTATTCCACCTAGTTGTACACAAAATGCTGTGAAACAATCGATTACATCTATAAATTCTCAGATGCCCATAGAAAATTTCACTTCTGTATCACCTTCAGAATTAAAAGATGTCCTTTAAAGTCTTAAAGTAACGAAATCGCCTGGCTTCGACAGGATAAGAAATGAGTGTCTTAAAAATCCTAATAACCTTGCTATTGTTATGTTAATCTATATCTTTAACAGCTATCTGAAACTTGGTTACTTTCCTAAAAATTGCAAAGTTGCAAAAATAGTTCCAATATTAAAACCCGGTAAACCGTCAAATTTGCTTAGTAGTTACAGGCCAATTAGTCTGCTTAGCTCACTAAGTAAATGTCTCGAAAAGGTGATAAAAAACAGAACTATGTCCTTTTGATAATGTAATAATCCCTTCAGAACACTTAGACCCCTCCACAGCACTGTACACCAAGTTCATCGCATTACTTTAGATATTGAAAGCTACATGTCCAGCTTGCCATCAAATTCTGGCAAGCTGGACTTGTATGTACCCTTAATTAGTTCAGTTTCTTTATACACCTCTACTTCTGGACTAGTCAACGTGGCAGCCGAAAGTTTCTGATTCGCTTCCTGTATTAAATTATTAAGTTCCGCCTTCTGGGATTCTAACGCGCCGCGCACTGCAGCTTCTATAATAACTTTCAAACTTGATGCATCCATATTTTCTCTATTTTCCCTATTAATACTTAAGTTCTTCTAATACTAAGCCGAATTGACTATCACTGTCGCTCATAAATTTCTTTAACCAATGAACACTACAAACTTAAAATGTAGTAAAAAGATATAAAATTGACAATAACACTTGCCGTCGAACGCGATTTTTATTTATATATGTTGGACACTATCATAGAATTATTTAGTTAATGAGCAATTCACTTACATTTTTAGTTGAATTGTATTGTAGTTTCTTTTAATCTGTTGAGTTGAGATGAGTTTTGTTTCTCAGCTTTCGTTGAGGGGATGAATGGATGTATTTGAGTGTATGTTGACACGACTTTGGTTACAATAGATATTTTTCACGTTGGGTGCCAATTAACAAAAGACATATTTATTGTTGCTAATAACTAAATACTTTATTTAAACAGCTTCCTCGCGAACTGTGTCGCTTACAATCTCTGAATAAAGTGACAGCCACTTCCTATCTCCAACTGCCCGATGCCCGGGCAAAATGCAATTCTTGCCGCGTGTGCAATATATCATATTGCCCTTATCTTAAATGTCGGTGGCAACAGACACTGAAGTAAGCAACTTTCTGCGGAGGCATTCGCCACTGAGTTATTTACTCAGTTCGAATTTCGTTGATCGTGTTAACTTGCATACTTGTTTACCCTTATCCGTAATTTCAAATTCCGCTTTTAATTTTTGCTTTATTTTGTTCATTTAATTTTTTTTTAAAGCCAAAAGGATATCAACAACGTTTACTATTAAGAGATTCATGTGTCCACTTACCTCTAATATGTAGATACAACTGTCACAAGAACGTACGAAACCAAGGTTAGTTAATACTTGGTTTAATTTCAGGTTCCATTGCCTTCCAGATTGTTCAAGACCATATAACACCCCTTTGAGCTTGCACACCTTCTGTGGATACTTTTTGCTTACAAAACATTGCGGCTGTATCATATACACATCTTCATTTATTTTTCCGTTTAGGTAAGCGCATGTTACGTCTAATTGATGTAATAATAAGCCGAATTCTGCAGTCAGTGCAATCACCAAACGAATTGTTTAATATCTTGTAACCGGGGAAAACGTTTCATAATAATCTTAGCTACCAGACGCGCTTTGTACGGCTCAATTTCACCAAATTTGTTTTTCTTTAGATTAAAAATCCATTTAGATTCAATTGCCTTACGGCCAACGAGTAAATATACTAAATCCCAGGTATCATTCATAATCAGTGAATATATTCTCCTTTCATATTATTGACCCATTTTTCTGATTGTCGGCAATTCAGGGCTTCTTCTACGGTTTTCGGATTGTCTTTGTTATTTCCCTCGACATTCAACATAAAACTTGAATTTGATCTTTTTTCTGATGCTGCTTCTTCGTACCTTTCTGTAACTCTTTTTGCTCTTACTTGTGAACTAAGTTGCACATTTCCACTAAGGTATTCAGCTTCTCCTTTTCTTGTCCTTTTAGACACTTGGGAGCTAGAAGAACTAAGATTGTTGAAACTAATTACAGCAGCATCCACATTGACATCACGCGAAACGTCCTTGTAACTGTTATCATCTCTTGTGGACTTATTTTCTTCAGAAACATCTGTAACATCCCCTTCCTTTCGGAAGTAAAACGTAGTGTCGGTTTCACTAATATCTTCTTTTTTAGCAATTTCCGCAGTATCATTTTCCTGACCCCCTTTAATATTTGCAACTAAACTATATTTATTAGGATCATTTTAGGGGTATTGAGAAATAGTTTTTTGAAAAATCTTCACTTTGTTCTCGCGATTTTAAAGGCGATAGGCTTTAGATTCGGCAGAGTAGCGCACTATTACACACACTATAACCTTTGGAGGAAACTTCGAATTACCTGGTCGCTTATTCCGAAAATCTTAAAATGTGACACGTTCGGTTTTCGTCCAAACCAAAATTCATATGGTGTCTGTGCTTTATGGTAAGTGGTTTCGATGGTTCGAGCCATTCCTTATGTAAACCGCCGTGTTTATCGCTTCTCCCCAAAAGGATTCCGAGAGACTCTTTTCCTAAAAGCATTGAACGACCCATTTCGACCACGGTCCTGTTTGCCCTTTCTGCTACCCCATTTTGTTGTGGGGTGTATAGACAACTCAAATGATGTGTAATACCACACTTATTTAAAAATACATTAATTGCACTATTTGTTTATTCTTAACCATTGTCTGTTCGTAAACTTTTAATTTTGTTTCCCGTTTGTTTCTCGACTAACTTTTTGAAATTTTTTAAGCAATGCAGTAATCGCTTTTGTTCTTTAAAAAGTAAACAAACATCATGCGGGAATAATCGTCAACAAAGAGCAAAAAGTATTTCGCACCGCCATTTGACACATTTATATCGGAGTGAATTAGATTAAACAGACAAACTGCCCGAAACATGAACACATATTTTGTTTGTATTGTTCAAAGAACACATATACGAGGGTATCGATATGAAGCAAAATGCGAATTCTATTTAAATTGTTTTTATTTTTCAAAATAATCTCCCGTAACAACAAAACATTTGTTACATCTTGAGATTAGCTTTTTTAAACCCTTAAAAACCCTTTAAACAAAATACCCATTTTGGCCATAAGCTTCCCGGTAGACGGAGTGACTTTGAACTTCTTCGGGGGGTTTATGCCACTGCATGGACCATTGTTTGCTTTCAAGGTCATAGTGGTAAACCCATGTTTCGTCCCCAGTTACAATTCGATCCATAAAACCGTCCGCGTTCACACTACACATCTCCAAAATCTCTCTACAGCATGCGATTCTTAGTTTTTTCTACGCTGTAAGCATTCGTGGCACCCACTTTGCACTGGCTTTTGAAATGTTAAAATGGTCATGAAGAATGGTACCAGTTGAAAGCTTGGTGACCTCTGCCATCATTTTCACCCTTGTTTCCGGCATCCTCAAGAACAAATTTTTCGACTTCTTTGATGCTTTCTCCCGTACAACAGTAGCTGGGGCGCCGGAGCTCTGCCTCTATTGATAATGAAGGTGTGGAACCCTGGTAAACATCCACCATCTCTTCATGAATAGTTTTTTGACTTTTTTCTTTCTTATTGAGAAATATAATTACAGCGCATATAATTACATAATTACAGTTGCCATTATGATTCTGTTTAACTAGAGATAAAACGCGAATTAATAATCACATTTATATAAAATTTTACATGAATACACTAAAATATTAGTATCACTTGATAAAAAAGTAAATTTGTATATATAACCACAGCTTCACATCGATACCGAGAATATACTGAACGCATCTTGTACATCATTGATCTTACGTGCGTTTAGGAATATTTTTCATGAAGTATCAATTATGCGCGAATTAAAAAATTAAAAAAAGAGTTTAGCATAGCAAAAGGAGATGATGCCGAATTGAGAGTACACTTTTGTCTCTCATTACAATATGCGGCTTTGTGACCACGCCGTTTGCACATATAACAGGCCTCTTTAAACACGTATGACGATCCCCTCCGTCTATCTTTGATCTGTGCTATACATGGGTTGCCTTTTATATATTGGGATTAGAGAACAAAAAAATATTAATTATCCGAAATAGCTTTATTGTTTTTGAAAATATTCCCCATTAAGATCTATAGACTTTTGCATGCGTTTGAACCAATTGTCAAAGCACTTTTGCCACTCTGATTGAGGAATCTCCAAAACATGCATTCTAAACGCATCAACCGCTTCTTCAGGTGTCGAAAAACGTTGACCTCTCATTTTATTTTTTACGTAAGTGTGCCCAGTCAGGACTATAAAATCGATGTTTTGAGTGCTCAAAAACGCAGTTGCTTGAGCCGATGTTTTTTTTACTTTTTTTTTATTCATTTATTCGTTATTTGTTTTACTTACATGCTAGACAAAAAAAAAATACTTAAACAAGTTTAATAATATAATCTGGTGGTCTTAACTCTAACTTACTGACTCTTAACAAGTGCTCTAAGCTAACCTAGGATAATAAATCTTTTTCTTCACCTTTCGGCTTTTTATTAGATGATTTTGCTGTTTTTTTAGGTGTTTCATTTAAAGTGTAATTTTCACCCAAGAAAAATCCAAAAACTTGGGATAACAAATATGTAACTTAATCTAACCGTAGAGTAAGACTAAAGACTTACTTAAGAAAAAAAGTAAAACCTAATTATAATAAATTAAGTCTAAGCTTAAAATTACTAACTACTACTACTAAAAATGTACACCTGGTTAAAACTATGTCCGTAACATGATGCGGACGCGTGTACCAGAACGTATGTATTATTTATATGCTTAACATATATATTTAATACGCATCTTTTTTTCTTGTTTTGTATTTTTTTACTTTTTTTTTTTATTTTTTCTTAATCTGTAACATTTTTTTTTGTTTTTTTGTTATTATTTTTTATAAATGTCTTAATCTACCTTAATCTATGTAAGTTGGCCCAAGTTAGTGAGTAAACTTTCCTGTGTTTTACTTTGAAAAGTTAGTGGCCTCGAAAGCTGATTCTGGTGTAACCACTAGTAGAACTGCCGTTCCACGTAGGAGATCTTCGTGGCTGCGAGCGACTTCCGGCTCGTATTGAAGTTGCCTTTCTACTGTTCGGCGAGCGACGTGGAATATGATGGGGCAGCCTTCCCTATCCTGTATCAGGCTTTTCGAATCCAAGTAAAGGAAGGCTTTAGGCGGAATAAAGCCGTGAAGACGTACCCTTTCATTGTACTTTTCATTTGGGTAGTAAGCCCCAAAGATCCCAAAGATCAGACTGTTGGTTGAAGTCATGGCTCGAGCAGTGTGGCTCCGAATCAACTTAATAATAAAGTAATCTATCCTTATAAGGTTTGCCTCGTTATACAGGACCTCGTCGGGATAGAATTTTTTGTACTAAGACTCTGGTGTTCGATATAAACGAAGACAGGTCCGAAGCCACCGTCTCTCGAACACCCTCATCTTTTCCATTTGAAAGGACTCCACAGGACAACCGTATACCATGATTGGCCGGATAAGGGCCAAGTAGCAGATTACCTTCACTCTGGTGTCAAGTTGACTGTTGCAAGACAGACCTCTTGCCATAGCGAAGGCATTCTTAGCCTTGGTCAGAGCTGTGTCTACATGGATACCACCATACCATATAGGAACTGGTCCAACCAGATGCCAAGATATCTGACTACATTTTTCACGGTCAATGGTTGTTCCAGTGGGTCAACTGTTCCGAACTTTCACCAGTTCATTTTTGTGTCCCTTGAGCCTCTGGACAGCGGGGTTCTGAAAAGAATAGTTTCACACTTCTGGTAGTTGATTTTCAACTTTCAGTCGTCGCAAAATCGTTGAATCGTATTGAAGTCACTCTGCAACAAACCGTTTATTTCTTCTGCCTTAGAACCTGATCTGAACGCGATTAGTTCATCGGCAAACGCTATTATGTTAGGCATATAACCTATAAGAACGCTAGTTAATATAGTGAACAAGAACGGCGAACCCACCGCCCCTCGTCGCAACCCATTTTTTATATGGAATACTGTAGTGAAAATTTCGTTGTCATTTTTCACAACGAACTTCCTACCTGTTACCATGTAGATATATATAGCAATGTTTTGCCTGACTAACTTAAGGAAAAGACCTTCTAACCATACGGTGTCGAATGCTCTTTCCATGTCAATCAGGCAGGCTCCTGTGCTCTGTGTTTTATTTCTATTCCACTGAATCTCGGAAACCAATTTAGATGCTGCATGAATGTCGTGCCCCGCCCTGAAGCCAAATTGTTTTTCCGGTATTAATTGTTTTTCCGGTATTAATTGTTTTTCCGGTATTAATTGTTTTTCCTCAAGCCATTCTTTTAGAGCTTTAATGACTATCTTCTCAAATACCTTGCTTATACACGGAAGAAGACTTATAGAACGGAGATTCGTTGGGATCGAGGTATCTTTTCCCCGTTTCAGAATGGGTTTTACCACAGCTGTTTTCCTATGCACCGGGTAATATGCATTGTTGAACAGAGTTGTGTCTACGTCGACCGCCTCAGAGTGTAGATGGCGCAGAACAATATTTGGTATCCCATCTATTCCCACTGACTTCTTCTTTTTCAGTGAGTTGAGGAAATAAGGATGGAGTTGTTTCCATCATCGGCTACGACATTATTTCGTCATGGTTTGGCGGCTCTGTTTTCCAGGTCGTGATTCGGACTACGAGTCTCTTTCACAGCACCAATTGCTTTTACCTTCTCCTGGGGATCCTCAACTACGATGTAGTCGTTGTCAAGCACAGCCCTATCTGGATCGATGCCAACTGAAGTAAGTAGGTTCGCGTTGTCTGTTGTTCTGTTAAGTCGAACGCTCTGGATGTCATTATAATCTTTCCTCCGAAAGATTTTATTTACTTGCGGGAACATGCTCGGGTTATTGGATCTTACAGCCCGAATCTTATTGCCCCAATGCAAGCATACAGCTAGTCTGTAATTATGTTTGCTTAACTGTTGGAGTTCTTTAATCTGTGACTTCAGACAGCAAATCTCCGAATACTGTGGATCTGTAAATCTCCTATACAAGACTTTAAGTCTTGACAGGAGTCTAATGTTTTGCACGTGAAGTGCATCGATGGTAGCATTCCGATAAATGTTGCCATCATCGGTATGAGCTACTTTCGGAATTGTTTTGTCCATTGTTTGTTTAATAACTTCGTCCATTTGTGTGAGGTACCCATCAACCTCTTCGTTCGTTAGATTTCTGTTCGTAGGAGGATTGATCGCACCCCAACTTATTTCTTTGGCTAAGGCTCTAGAAAAACGTGTCCAGCGCGCCATATTGTAAATATAGAATGAATAGAATGCGTATGGACATATTCCTCTAGTTCCTCCAGTTCGATCGGAAGCTGTATTACTGCGGTGAGGCCACAGTGATCACTGTCGTACTCGACCGTACTTAAACAGTTCTTTGTGTGTTGTCATTCCACGTTTAGTATCGTTAGTCGTCTGTCGAGTATTATCACATCCAGATAGGATCCGCTTCTAGGAAAGGATGGTCTATCAGTTGCAAGCAGATCTAGCCTGAACTCTATATTTTTCTGCTCCATCCACTCTAAGAGAGCGCTTCCTCTCTCATTCGGAACCGTGTTACCCCATTCACCATGTTTATCGTTCATATCTCCGGCTAAGATGTAGTAATTTTCTTCCGAATTTAAGTAGAGGCTAGAGAAAGAGCCTCGAGCTCCGAAAGAAAGTTTGGGTTTTGAGGTTCTGATGCATAGGCAGCGATGACAAACAACTTCTTTCCACTTTAGCTTAATTTCGCTGTTTGAGCCGATGTGTGAGAGCTCGCATTGTCGTGGTGAAGAGTGGTCCGTGTTCGGCGATTGGGTTTCCTGATTTCTTGGAAGGCAAATGGCAAACAAATGGTTGTACCACTCAGAATTGACTGTTTTGCGTTGTTCTAGTGGCACGGTTGAATTTGGCTCAATTTGAAACACCCATACAGTCGACTACTGTTTACTTTCGGGCTCATTCCCGTAAATTCACGATTCATCGCCTGTCACGATGTAATAGGCGTGTTTCAAAGCGATCGTACTTTTGTGTGGGATCCAACGCGAAAAAAAGTTTTTGACGGTCAAATGTTCATGCAATATTGAACGTATGCTGGTTCCACTAATGTCTAAGATTGTCTCCATCTCACGATATCTATATATCAGTTGGCGCACAGCATCAATGGTTTCCGGAACAACAACTGATTTTGGACGACCTTCACGAAATTCTTCTTGGAGTGAACTAGACCTCGGTTAAATTCACCATACCACCGATAAACACTGTTCCTTGATGGAGCTTTATCTCCAAAAATTAAATTATGTTCATCGATGCACTGGTGTTGAGTTAAAAGTTGTAAAAAATAATCACACGAAAATTTTTACGATTTAATTCCTTAATCTTTTAAATTAGTGTAAACAACACAACTTAATCTAGTAAATTAGTGTAAACAACACAGTTCGTACAACTTCAAAAATATCAAACTTTGCGAAAGAGTTCGCAGTTACCAGATTGCAACACTAAAGTTGCTCAATCCCAAAATATAAAAGGCAATCTTCGTACTGTTGCTGCTGCTGTGTGAGGTTTTTTCTTTATGTTTCGTAGATATAAAGCATGTTCTTCTATGAGTTTTATCTTTAAATTGTCCATGGAAAGGAGTTCATCTCGAGACTCGATCGCGACTATGAAGTTTTCGTAGCTGAGAGCTAGAGAGTAGGAGAACAACTAAAATTTCGTCTTGCAACTCAATATTCATTTCTTTTATTTTATCCACTGCATTATCTAGATGTTGCTCCACATTTGCACATTCTATCATTTTAATATCAAGTAGTTGCTTGAGAAGCTTTACCTTACACACCAATTGTTTACTGCTGCCACATCGTCTTCTGGCTCTGGCTAAACACTTAAATCCGCGACAAAGTTCCATATATCTGAATGAATCAGTTCGCTTTTAACTAAAATTTTCCAGGAGTCATAATTAGCTTCGTCTAATTTCTCAATTTGATATATTGAAGACGCCATTTAAAACCGCTTGGGATCTGGGCCTATAACCTTCGTCTTAACGTTTTATTTCAGATGAAGACTATTTGCACAATAACAAGAGAAAAAGTAAAGTAGGCAGCGTTGCCATTTGAGTAGTTTACAATTTGTATTAGAAAGGTATCTTTCAACAGAACTAGCTAGGCTAAAGAGGCATTAGTAGGGCCCAAATCTACCTACCTGCATTCTTGATTCGTCGACTGTTGAATCTCTCAACAGCTTATGTACCAGCAGCTGTGTTCGATTCCAGTTTCGATATTGCTATCTTCACCTCGTCTAAGTCAGTTGAACGATATGCTTGTCTATCATCGTCCAAATCGAGTCGAATCGAGTCGAGTTGGGCCGCCATTGCCGTTAGGCAGTGATCCTTTTAGATTCTCAGCACAGACTGCGACTCTGCCGGCAGGTTTTACCTTTTGGTAAAACTGTTGGACTTCATTTCTGCCATAACACCTCATCTCCTCGACCGCTAGCTTCTCATGTTCGTTCTTTCTTCTTTTGAGAAGCCGTTGCTCTTCCCTTCTTCTGTTCGTAGAGCTCACGAACAGCCCTCGTCGTTCGATGCAGCGCTGCCTTATAGGCGTCTTGTTTGGCTGCATGCGCTTGCCTGCTGTGAAACCCAGCACATCAGTGGCAGCTTCCTTGATGACTTCTTAACAGTTTTTCCAGTCTTCTTTTATGGTAGCGCAGGCAGCGTCGAACCCTGAACGAGTCTTAGGTAGACTCGGTCGGAAAAGTTCCCAGCGATCAGTTCCGATGTCAAACCATAATGGCTTGTCTTGACTCCACTGATCTCTCGATATCCGGGTTCTTACCTTAGCTACAAAAAGGAAGGTTCGGACATCAAGAATCCTGGAGGAGTGTCATTTCGTGTCCCCTGAGGCTCTGGACAGTGGGGTTCTGAAACGAATAATTTCACACTTCTGGATTTTCAACTTCCAGTCATCGCAAAATCGTTGAATCGTATCGAAGTTCTTCTGCCTTTGGTCCTGATCTGTATGCGATTAGAACATCGGCAAACGCTATTATGTTAGGCATAGAACCTATAAGATCGCTAGTGAATATAGTGAACAAGATCGGCGAACCCACCGCCTCTTGTTGCAACCCATTTTTTATATGAAAAACTGTTGTGGAAATTTCGTTGCCATTTTTCACAACGAACTTCCTACCTGTTACCATGTCATATATCATATATAGCGCTGTTTCATGAATGCCGAGCCTGACTTACTTAAGAAAAAGACCTTCTTACCATGCGGTGTCGAATGTTCTTTCCATGTCAATCAGGCAGGCTCCTGTGCTCTGTGTTTTGTTTCTATTCCACTGAATGTCGGAAACCAATTTAGATGCTGCATGAATGTCGTGCCCCGCCCTGAAGCCAAATTGGTTTTCCGGTATTAATTGTTTTTCCTCAACCCATTCTTTTAGAGCTTTAATGACTATCTTCTCAAATACCTTGCTTATACACGGAAGAAGACTTATAGAACGGAGATTCGTTGGGATCGAGGTATCTTTTCCCCGTTTCAGAATGGGCTGTACCACAGCTGTTTTCCAATTCATCGGGTAATATGCATTACTCAGCGCATTGTTGAACAGAGTTGTGTATTCGTCCACCGCCTCAGAGGGTAGATGGCGCAAAACAATATTTGGTATTCCATTTATTCCCACTGACTTCTTCTTTTTCAGTGAGTTGAGGAAATAAGGATGGAGTTGTTTCCATCATCTGCTACGACATTATTTGCCGGAAGATCGTCACTGAACCTGGTGAAACCAGAGTTTTCGGATCGCCATTGAGTTATTTGATTTCGAAGACAGACATGGTTTGGCGGCTCTGTTCTGATTCGGACTATGAGTTTCGTTGACAGCACCAATTGCTTTTACCTTCTCCTGGGGATCCTCAACTACGAAGTAGTCGTTGTCAAGCACAGCCCTATCTGGATCGATGCCAACTGAAGTAAGTAGGATCGCGTTGTCTGTTGTTCTGTTAAGTTGAACGCTCTGAATGTCATTATGATCTTTCCTCCGAAAGATTTTATTTACTTGCGGGAACATGCTTGGGTTATTGGATCTTACAGCCCGAATCTTATTGCCCCAATGCAAGCATACAGCTAGTCTGTAATTATGTTTGATTAACTGTTGGAGTACTTTAGTCTGTGACTTCAGACTGCAAATCTCCGAATGCTGTGGATCTGTAAATCTCCTATACAAGACTTTAAGTCTTGACGGGAGTCTAATGTTTTGCACGTGAAGTGCATCGATGATAGCATTCCGATAAATGTTGCCATCATCGGTATGAGCTACTTTCGGAATAGTTTTGTCCATTGTTTGTCTTATGAATTCGTCAATTTGTGTGAGGTACCCATCAACCTCTTCGTTCGTTAGGTTTCTGTTCGTAGTAGGATGGATCGCACTCCAACTTATTTCCCTGGCTAAGGCTCTAGAAAAACGTGGCCAGCGTGCCTTATTGTAATTATAAGAATTCGATATTCCTCTAGTTCCTCCAGTTCGATCGGGAGCTGTATTACCGCGGCGAGGCCACAGTGATCACTGTCGTTCTCGACCGTAGTTAAACAGTTCCTTGTGTGTTGTCATTCTACGTTTAGTATAGTAATCGTCTGTCGAGTATTATCACACCCAGATAGGACCCGCTTCTAGGAAAGGACGGTCTACCAGTTGCAAGCACATCTAGCCTGAACTCGATATTGTTCTGCTCCATCCACTCTAAGAGAGCACTTCCTCTCTCATTCGAAACCGTGTTACCCCTTTCACCATGTTTAGCGTTCATATCTCCGGCTAAGATGTAGTAATTTTCTTCCGAATTTAAGTAGAGGCTAGAGAAGACAGCCTCGAGCTCCGAAAGAAAGTTTGGGCTTTGAGGTTCTGATGCATAGGCAGCGATGACAAACACCTTCTTTCCACTTTGGAGAAAGATACGTGCGATCGCTGCTTCTAGTACACTAAATCTACGCCCATCGTTGCTATACATTACCTTATGATAAATGTTACTTTTAATTAAGAGGGCGACCCCGCCACCTCTAGTGGATTGAGGTCGGTCTTTTCTAATTATATGGTAATTTTTGTACCTGAGAATGCGCGTCTGGTTTAGCTTAGTTTCGCTGTTTGAGTCGATATGTGAGAGCTCGTATTGTCGTGGTGAAGAGTGATCCGTGTTTGGCGATTGAGTTTCCTGATTTCGTGGAAGACAAATGGCAAACGAATGGTTGTGTACCACTCAGAATTGACTGTTTTGCGTTGCTCTAGTGGCACGGTTGAAAGCTTCATGCGCGAGCAAATTTTGTTGGATTTAGCTCAATTTGAAACACCCATACAGTCGACTGCTGTTTACTTACTCGTAAATCCACGATTCATCGCCTGTCACGATGTAATAGGCGTGTTTCAAAGCGATCGTATTTCTGTGTGGGATCCAACGCGAAAAAAAATTTTTGACGGTCAAATGTTCATGCAATATTGAATGTATGCTGGTTCCACTAATGTCTAAGGTTGTCTTCATCTCACGATAGGTCACATGACGATCTTGCGATCAGTTGGCGCACAGCATCAATGGTTTCCGGATTAACAACTGATTTTGGACGACCTTCACGAAATTCTTCTTGGAGTGAACTAGACCTCGGTTGAATTCACCATACCACCGATAAACACTGTTCCTTGATGGAGGTTCATCGCCAAAAATTTAATTATACTCATCGATGCACTGTTGTTGAGTTAATCCACGTCGAAAGTTGTAAAAAATAATCGGACGAAAATTTTTACGATTTAATTCCATTTTTTTAGGCGCGTGAATCTTAAGTTACTGTAAACAACACAGTACGTATAAATATAAAAGGGAATCTTCGTACTGTTGCTGCTGCTGTGTGAGGTTTTTTCTTTTTGTTTCGTAGATATAAAGCATGTTCTTTTACGAGTTTTATCTTTAAATTGTCCATGGAAAGGAGTTGATCTCGAGACTCGATCGCGGCTATGAAGTTTTCGTAGCTGCTTGGGAGACTAGAGAGTAGGACAATAACTCTAACTAACTGAGTAGACTCTTGCAACTCAATATTCATTTCATTTATCCATTATCACCATGTGGAGCAACATCTGCATTATCTAGATGTTGCTCCACATTTGCACATTCTATCATTTTTATATCAAGTAGTTGTTTGAGAAGCTTTACCTTACACACCAATTGTTAACTGCTGCCACATCGTCTTCTGGCTCTGGCTAAACACTTAAATCCGCGACAAAGTTCCATATATCCATATATATATGAATCAGTTCGGTTTTAACTAAAATTTTCCAGGAGTCATAGCTAGCTTCGTCTAATTTCTCAATTTGATATATTAAAGACGCCATTTAAAACCGCTTGGGATCTGGGCCCATAACCTTTGTTGGATCTCAAAATAAAAAACCGCGACCGCTCGTCTTAACGTTATATTTCAGATGAAGACTATTTGCACAATAACAAAAGAAAAAGTAAAGCAGGCAGCGTTGCCATTTGAGTAATTTACAATTTGTATTAGAACGGTAGTTTTTTCAACAGATCTAGCTAGGCAAAAGAGGCATTACTAGGTCCCAAATCTACCTTGGAACTACCTGCATTCTTGATTCGTCGACTGTTGAATCTCTCAACAGCTTAGGTACCAGCAGCTTTGTTCGATTTCAGTTTCGATATTGCTATCTTCACCTCATCTAAGTCAGGGGAACGAAATGCTTGTCTATCATCGTTCGAATCGAGTCGAACATTCTGCCTAACATCGAAATTTGGGCCGCCATTGCCGTTAGGCAGTGATCCTTCCAGGTTCTCAGCACTGCCGTCTTGTTTGGCTGCATGCGCTTGCCTGCTGTGAAACCCAGCACATCAGTGGCAGCCTCCTTGATGCCTTCTTGACAGTTTTTCTAGTCTTCTTTTAGGGTAGCGCAGGCAGCGTCGAACCCTGAACGAGTCATAGGTAGACTCGGTCGGAAAAGTTCCCAGCGATCAGTTGCGATGTCAAACCATAATGGCTTGTCTTGAATCCACTGATCTGTCGATATCCGGTTTCTTACCTAAGCTACAACAAGGAAGGTTCGGACATCAAGAATCCTGGAGAAGTGTCATTTCTATTCCACTGAATGTCGGAAGCCAATTTAGATGCTGCATGAATGTCGTGCCCCGCCCTGAAGCCAAATTGGCTTTCCGGTATTAATTGATTTTCCTCAAGCCATTCTTTTAGAGTTTTAATGACTATCTTCTCAAATACCTTGTTTATACACGGAAGAAGACTTATAGAACGGAGATTCGTTGGGATCGAGGTATCTTTTCCCCGTTTCAGAATGGGCTGTACCACAGCTGTTTACCAATGCACCGGGTAATATGCATTGTTGAACAGAGTTGTGTCTACGTCCACCGCCTCAGACGGTAGATGGCGCAGAACAATATTTGGTATCCCATCTATTCCCACTGACTTCTTCTTTTTCAGTGAGTTAAGGAAATAAGGATGGAGTTGTTTCCATCATCGGCTACGACATTATTTCGTCATGGTTTGGCGGCTGTGTTTTCCAGGTCGTGATTCGGACTACGAGTCTCTTTCACAGCACCAATTGCTTTTACCTTCTCCTGGGGATCCTCAACTACGATGTAGTCGTTGTCAAGCACAGCCCTATCTGGATCGATGCCAACTGAAGTAAGTAGGTTCGCGTTGTCTGTTGTTCTGTTAAGTCGAACGCTCTGGATGTCATTATGATCTTTCCTCCGAAAGATTTTATTCACTTGCGGGAACATGCTCGGGTTATTGGATCTTACAGCCCGAATCTTATTGCCCCAATGCAAGCATACAGCTAGTCTGTAATTATGTTTGCTTAACTGTTGGAGTTCTTTAATCCGTGACTTCAGACAGCAAATCTCCGAATACTGTGGATCTGTAAATCTCCTATACAAGACTTTAAGTCTTGACAGGAGTTTAATGTTTTGCACGTGAAGTGCATCGATGATAGCATTCCGATAAATGTTGCCATCATCGGTATGAGCTACTTTCGGAATTGTTTTGTCCATTGTTTGTTTAATAACTTCGTCCATTTGTGTGAGGTACCCATCAACCTCTTCGTTCGTTAGGTTTCTGTTCGTAGGAGGATTGATCGCACTCCAACTTATTTCCCTGGCTAAGGCTCTTTAATCTGTGACTTCAGACAGCAAATCTCCGAATACTGTGGATCTGTAAATCTCCTATACAAGACTTTAAGTCTTGACAGGAGTCTAATGTTTTGCACGTGAAGTGCATCGATGATAGCATTCCGATAAATGTTGCCATCATCGGTATGAGCTACTTTCGGAATTGTTTTGTCCATTGTTTGTTTAATAACTTCGTCCATTTGTGTGAGGTACCCATCAACCTCTTCGTTCGTTAGGTTTCTGTTCGTAGGAGGATTGATCGCACTCCAACTTATTTCCCTGGCTAAGGCTCTAGAAAAACGTGGCCAGATCGCCATATTGTAAATATAGAATGAATAGAATGCGTATGGACATATTCCTCTAGTTCCTCCAGTTCGATCGGGAGCTGTATTACCGCGGCGAGGCCACAGTGATCACTGTCGTACTCGACCGTACTTAAACAGTTCTTTGTGTGTTGTCATTCCACGTTTAGTATCGTTAGTCGTCTATCGAGTATTATCACATCCAGATAGGATCCGCTTCTAGGAAAGGATGGTCCATCAGTTGCAAGCAGATCTAGCCTGAACTCTATATTTTTCTGCTCCATCCACTCTAAGAGAGCGCTTCCTCTCTCATTCGGAACCGTGTTACCCCATTCACCATGTTTATCGTTCATATCTCCGGCTAAGATGTAGTAATTTTCTTCCGAATTTAAGTAGAGGCTAGAGAAAGAGCCTCGAGCTCCGAAAGAAAGTTTGGGTTTTGAGGTTCTGATGCATAGGCAGCGATGACAAACAACTTCTTTCCACTTTAGCTTAATTTCGCTGTTTGAGCCGATGTGTGAGAGCTCGCATTGTCGTGGTGAAGAGTGGTCCGTGTTTGGCGATTGGGTTTCCTGATTTCTTGGAAGGCAAATGGCAAACAAATGGTTGTACCACTCAGAATTGACTGTTTTGCGTTGTTCTAGTGGCACGGTTGAATTTGGCTCAATTTGAAACAACCATACAGTCGACTGCTGTTTACTTTCGGGCTCATACCCGTAAATTCACGATTCATCGCCTGTCACGATGTAATAGGCGTGTTTCAAAGCGATTGTATTTTTGTGTGGGATCCAACGCGAAAAAAAATTTTTGACGGTCAAATGTTCATGCAATATTGAACGTATGCTGGTTCCACTAATGTCTTAGATTGTCTCCATCTCACGATATCTCAGTTGGCGCACAGCATCAATGGTTTCCGGAACAACAACTGATTTTGAACGACCTGCACGAAATTCTTCTTGGAGTGAACTAGACCTCGGTTGAATTCACCATACCACCGATAAACACTGTTCCTTGATGGAGCTTCATCGCCAAAAATTCAATTATGCTCATCGATGCACTGTTGTTGAGTTAATCCACATCGAAAGTTGTAAAAAATAATCGCACGAAAATTTGTACGATTTAATTCCATTTTTTTAGGCGCGTGAATCTTTTAAGTTACTGTAAACAACACAGTACGTATAAATATAAAAGGGAATCTTCGTACTGTTGCTGCTGCTGCGTGAGGTTTTTTCTTTTTGTTTCGTAGATATAAAGCATGTTCTTCTACGAGTTTTATCTTTAAATTGTCCATGGAAAGGAGTTGATCTCGAGACTCGATCGCGACTATGAAGTTTTCGTAGCTGCTTGGGAGACTAGAGAGTAAGACAATAACTAAAAATTCGTCTTGCAACTCAATATTCATTTCCTTTATTTTATCCACTGCATTATCTAGATGTTGCTCCACATTTGCACATTCTATCATTTTAATATCAAGTAGTTGTTTGAGAAGCTTTACCTTACACACCAATTGTTAACTGCTGCCACATCGTCTTCTGGCTCTGGCTAAACACTTAAATCCGCGACAAAGTTCCATATATCTGAATGAATCAGTTCGCTTTTAACTAAAATTTTCCAGGAGTCATAATTAGCTTCGTCTAATTTCTCAATTTGATATATTGACGCCATTTAAAACCGCTTGGGATCTGGGCCCATAACCTTTGTTGGATCTCGAGGAAAAAAAAACCACAACCGCTCGT
>OY019133.1:58790919-59074100 GCA_955652365.1 Eristalinus aeneus
ATTAATTTTTTGCTTTCTTTCAATTTCATCCAACAATTCCTTGTTCACCCTGAAGCGATATCCCAACATTTTCTGGTAATTCATACGCTGTGTTCTATTGAAAAATACATCTGACGGTTTTCTTTTCGTGACAGAATGTATTGTGTTATTGTACCTGTCTACAGCGATGTTCAGTAGCTCCTTACGGCGTAAATCCTTATACTCGGTTTTAAAGCAGCGATATACCTTCAATATGGTGGAATAAAGGTGCTCCACCTGACCATCTACCTCACTAAGATGGACAGGAGTTTGATAATGCTTAATCCCCAATAGCTCGATAAAATTAAAAATGATAGGAATCAGAAAACTTCGTTCATTATCTGTAACCAATATTTTTGGCACGGTGAATAAGTGCAGAATCTTCGTCAACTTGTTTCTGAGATAGAGAGCAGATCAGTTTTTAATATGGAAAATTTTCCCAAACTAAGAAAACTTGTTGAAGCAGTTCCATGATATCCACGTGCAGAATTTTACATGCATATCATGGAACAGGAGTGGGTTGAAAGTCTGGGGTATGAGGAATACCTATCATATTTGCTTACCTTGCAAACCTCACAAGTTGCCGTGTATTTATTTATTAGACTGGTTGTTAAATAATGTTTTAAATAAAAGTCACTTGTGAAAAATATTTGAATTTAATAGCAACAAAGTAACCTACAATAATAACTACATTGTGATTGGTTGCTTAATTGGTTTGCAAAGTAGGCGTTTTTGACAAAGCCATAGTAACAACTGAGTATAAATAAACGATTTCTGCTCAGTTTCATCATAGTATCGTCGAAAACGTTTGCAAGCTGGTTTAGCTGCCAAAAGGTATGAATATATAAACTTATTGTATTTAATTATATAATTGAAAATTTCAGAAAATAAACATCCAATTCCAAAACCTATAGGGAATTGTTGTTATATTTCTGGCACAAGGCGAACTTTTCGACATCTTTATTTTCTTTTGATGGGACTTTTGTTGTCAAAAGAGGAACTTTAATTTTCTTTTAAAAAAGAAAATTTGTATTGGACCAGCCTCGAAGTCAGCAGCCAGCGATAACTTTCCTCGCAGTCAGCGAATCCACGCAGTAGCCAGCGGTGACCACGTCGCAGCCAGCAAATCCACGCCTTAGCCAGCGAATCCACGCCGCAGTATACGGTGACCACGTCGCAACCAGCGATAACTTGCCTCGCAGCCAGTGAGAACTTGCCTCTCAGCCAGCGGTGACTTTCATCGCAGCCAGCGGTGACCACGTTGTAGCCAGCGGTGACCACGTTGCAGCCAGCGGTGACCACGTTGCAGCCAGCGATAACTTGCCTCGCAGCCAACGAATCCACGCCGCAGCCAGCGGTGACCACGTCGCAGCACACCAAATATTCATCAATATGTTCAATAGTCTTCCTAGTCAAATAGTAACGCGAAGTACCTCCAAACGACTTGGAACTTGCAAATTCCAGATTCACAACCATCGCATATTCAACCCTTCGATATTCATCTCCATCGATAGCATCTTTACACATATTCATGGGTAATTGCATGTCCCTCACAACATCAACAAATAGCTTCAACTACGGTTCCAACATTTTTGCCTTCACTCGAAGCATCAACGGCAGTGAATATGACTCCAACATTCTTGCTCGATCAACCCTTCTATCAATCGACTTATCAACGACCAATTTACCCTCCATATCAGTCGCAATATCAGCAAGGGTCAACCTCTCAGCCACATCAATTTTGTCAGCAACCATCTCTCGTGGAACACGGGTATAGAAAAATTCGTCATCTTCCGGAATTTCACGGAATACCCGAGGAATGGCCTAAGTTTTGTATGGCATATGTTGAATCCACTAGAATACAGAATTGTTCAAAGGTAGACAATATGTTCCGGCTTGATAAGAGCATAAAGGGAGAAGCGAGGGAAGTTGTTGAATCACTTCTAATACACCCTAACAACGTCGATCAAGTGATGGCTACTCTTGAGTTTCAGAATGTTTGATTGAAAGTCAGTTGAAAAAAATAAGAATGATACGCCAAATTCCTGAAGACAAATTAGAGCAAACATACGCAACAAAAATACAAAACTTTTAAAATTTTTTAGAATCTAGCGGAATGTTCGTTATATGACCAATAATATGCTATTGGAAGAACTTGTCAATAAATTGCCTGTAAGTAAGAAGTTGGACTGGACACAACACAGATTGTCTATTCAGCCATTTGCAACCATTAAATTATTTAATGAATGGTTGACTCGCTTAGCTAGACTTATTAGCGTTGCAACAACAACTACCTTACATCATAGTTCGGCGCAAGTGAAACATGAAAAAAAATTCAGTAGAGGAAATATTCTGCATGTAGCTGAAGATTCAACATCCGCCGCCGTAATAAAGAAGAAATGTCCTTACTGTAAAGAAAGCCTCCACAAGGTTAATGAATGCAAGCGATATGCCGAATTAAGCTTTCCTGCCAAATGGGAGTTCTTAAATACAAACAAGTTGTGCTTTGGTTGTTTAAAATTTGGATATGCGCAACGTACATGCAAAACTCGAAATCCATGTGGAATTAATGGTTGCAACTGAAATCATCACAAATCTTTGCATGAAGAAAACCATAAGACATGTGATACAGAGGTCACTGTTCCAAAACCTCTTCTTAATTGCACTGAAAGACATCCAGAGGTTATTTTTCGTATATTTCTAGTTAGAGTTTATAATGGAGATATAGAAATAAGAACTTATGCCTTATTTGATGAGGGATCGTCAATAACTATTATGAGCCAAGATCTTGCCGAGCGCCTTCAGTTAAAAAGACGACACAGTACATTGAATGTCAAATGGTTTGGCAGTGCGACTATACAATAGAAATCATATACTGTCCAAACTGAGATTAGTGGAGACCAAGATACAGCAGAAAGGTACAAATTAAGTAATGTTCAAACTGTTGATGACCTGTATTTGTTTAATCAGACAGTTGAGTTTGCAGATATGTGTTTGAAGTATCACCCTGTCTGTTCATTGATGAGTTATAAAGATGCAAAACCGGAGATTCTCATTGGATTAGATAATAGCAATTTAGGATTTCCAATTGAGGTAGTTCAATGTTCAAACGGACCAATTATAGCACACACTAAACTCGGATGGATAATATATGGAAAAACAAGGTCGAAACCGTCGACTGAGATGGATTCTTCCACAAATGTATGTATCAGACGAGAACAAGATATGCACTTCAATCGCCTAATAAATGAATACTTTAATATTGATAATTTAGGTGTTGTGAAACCGATCAATAATATAATTTGCGAGAAAGATAAGCGTACCCTACATTTATTATCATCAACTACAGTACGAATAGGCAATCGATACCAGACTGGGTTGTTATGGAAAGAAGACAATGTACAACTTCCAGACAGTTATTCACTTGCCAAGAAAAGATTGTTAAGCTTAGAAGCAAAAATGCGTAAAGATCCAGTATTTGCATGTCAATATAAAAATGTTGTGGCAAGCTATTTCCAAAATGGATATGCCAGGAAGTTAACAAAAACAGAAACAGAAATACATACGTCTCGCACGTGGTATCTTCCTCACTTTGGCGTAACCAACCCGAATAAGCCTGGAAAAGTTCGTTTGGTTTTCGATGCGGCAGCAGAAGTTAATGGTAGTTCTCTTAATTCATTCTTACTAAAGGGAATAGATGATTATGTGCCGCTGCTAAAGGTGATCTTCAATTTTCGAATAGGAAATATAGCAGCGGTAGAAGACATAAAACAAATGTTTCACCAGATACTAATAAAGCCTGAAGATCAATATTCACAGCGGTTTTTATGGCGTGAAAGCGAAGATCAACCAATTCAAGTATGTGTTATGAAGGCTATGATATTTGTTGCCAGCTGTTCTCCATGTTCTGCTAATTATGTAAAAAATATTAATGCTCTAAGATTTAGCAAAGAACATCCATGAGGAGTAAAGGCCATTACATGTCACCATTATGTAGAAGACTATGTAGACAGTTTTCAAAACACTTTCGATGCTATCAATGTCACCAATGCCGTGATTGATATTCATAGACAAGGTGGTTTCGAGCTACGTAATTTTGCATCAAATTCATTGGATGTCCTTGAAAAGATATCTAGATCAAATGTGTCGGACATAGTTCCTAAAATAATTGATGTAAGTGGTGGAACAGAAATAATGAGCGATAAAATACTAGGGATGCATTGGAGCAGTACCGAAGATGTATTTATATTTCGCTTGTGATTCGCACGCGTGGAGCCAGACATAATTGCTCTTAATAAATGTCCAACGAAAAGACATTTTTTAAAGTATTGCCATGTCAATTTTCGATCCATTTGGAATGATCGCAAATTTTGTTCTTCCCATAAAGTTGCTTTTAAGCTTAATTTGGCGTTTTGGTGTAGAATGGGACGAACCTATACCAGATGAACATTTTGTTCAATGGAAGCAATGGAAAATGGAGCTTTCAATATTGGCACAGCTGAAGATTCCAAGATGTAACGGTAACTATTTAACTAATGCAAAAAGAGACTCCACACTTTCGTTGACGCCAGTGGAGAAGCCTTTAATGCCGTGACCTATCTTCGTTTTGAATACGAGGGACAAGTATATGTTTCATTTGTGTGTGGAAAAACAAGAGGTAGCCCAAAAAAGGTTTAATCAATACTACGATAAGAACTTTCAGCTGCTGTTTTAGGAATTCGTGTACATAATTCAGTCGTTCAGAACCACGAAATTTATTTTGGAGACAGCATTTTTTAGACTGACTTGGCTTGGCTTAGATCTGATCCACGCCGCCACAAAGAATTCGTAGCTTACCTAGAGGATACCTAGGATACGGAAATATCTTCTTATATTGACAAAACGTTGCAAGTGGTTTAGAGAAACGGCGCCGATAAGGGTCGGCGACGTAGTGTTAGTGTGTGACTCTGATGTACCCAGGAGTATGTGGCTGCGTGGAAGGATTATCGTATTATTTCCAGGACTTGATGGACAGGTTCGGTGCACTGATGTAGAAACTTCATCAGGAATATATCGTAGACCAGCTGTAAAAATTGCAGTATTAAAAGTATTAAAAGATTCAATCGCTACACGGGGGGTGGAATGTTAAATAATGTTTTTAATAAAAGTCACTTGTGAAAAATATTTGAATTTAATAGCAACAAAGTAACCTACAATAATAACTACATTGTGATTGGTTGCTTAATTGGTTTGCAAAGTAGGCGTTTTTGACAAAGCCATAGTAACAACTGAGTATAAATAAACGATTTCTGCTCAGTTTCATCATAGTATCGTCGAAAACGTTTGCAAGCTGGTTTAGCTGCCAAAAGGTATGAATATATAAACTTATTGTATTTAATTATATAATTGAAAATTTCAGAAAATAAACATCCAATTCCCAAACCTATAGGGAATTGTTGTTATATTTCTGGCACAAGGCGAACTTTTCGACACTGGTCATACTGGGGAAGAAGTATCTCTCGAGAAGTTGTTCTCGGTTTTCTCGAGCATTTCGATGAGTTCTTTTGTGTTCCTTCATGATGAGATCGAATTTCTTATCCTCATTGGCTACATCCTCCACCACTCTGCGTAATTCGGATTTTGTAGTTAGAGAAATGTTCTAGACATATGTCCTGAAGTAGCTGTAGATGCGTTTCTGATATTTTAATACCATTGAGAACATTCGGTCTCAACTTTGCTTTAAGAAATTCAGTCAATGCTCGTTTATCCTGATTATTTAAAGCCAAGTAATGTCGAGTAAAACCAGGATGAGGCTCCTCCAGGATTTCAAGGCCTCTACCAATTTTGCCAATTATTTGATTTGGAAACACGTTTAACGGTGCTTCGACGTGTGAGATCAAGTCTGAGTTATCTTGATCTGCGCTGTGGGATGTCTCCAATGAGGATTGTAGGAAGACTTCCGCTTTCACTCGCACTGTCTGTCTGCAAGTCACCATTGGAGTGTCCTATGCTTTGAGTTGGCTCGGCCCGCAGAGAATCAGTTAAATGATTCACGTTGGTCTTAATTCTCAAAAGTCCATCTGCCACAACGTTTGCGTTACCTGACTTGTACACTAATTCATAATTGTACTCCTCTATTCGTGCCTTCCAACATTTTAACTTAGCGTTGAAATTCCTGTTACTAAGAGCGAAAGTAAAAGGTTGGTGGTCAGTGTGGATCCGTATCTATTTTGCCTCATATAGATAAGATCTTAAATTATCGAGGACCCATACAATCGGTTTTGCTTAGTGAGCGGGAGATGTAAGGAAAGGGAAAGACAAAATCTCGGAAGACATTAACAAAGTCTTCAAATCGTTGAAGGCTTGCAATGCTTCCTTGTTAAATTTAATTTTGACATTTTTGGACTGGCTTGCTCTAATTTGAGCATTTTGACCACGCGTTAGGTTCGTTAGGGGTTTAGTTACATTCGCATAGTCCCTAATGAACTTTCTATAATATGATGTTAAGCCAAGGAAGCCCTTCAACTCCTTCAAGTTTTCTGGAGGAAGTAACTTCTCGATAGCTGCCACCTTTTTTGGATCAGCCTTAATTCTATTCCGCGTTATGACGTAACCTAGAAATTCAACTGCTGATTTCATGAAGTTTGTTTTCTCCAGGTTCACTTTAAGGTTTGCCTGCCGAAGTTTTGCGAACACCATGTCGACCTTCCTAAGATGATCTTCCTCATTTGGCAATGATGAGAAGATTACGTCATCAATGTAGACGTAACAAGCTATACCTATTCTTTGAGCACATCATCTATTGCTCTCTGGAAAGTCGCAGGCGCATTTTTTAAGCCAAATGACATTCTTAGAAATTCGTATTTCCCATTCATTGTGGAAAAGGCTGTTTTTGGTACATCACTGGGTTTCATAGGAACTTGGTAAAACCCAGAAGTTAAAACTAGTGTTGTGAAGTAACTTGCCCTGCCCAAATTGGCAAGTGTAGATTTAGTGTCCGGAATTGGGTATGTATCATGGATTATGACGGCATTTAATCTTTTATAATCTATAACCATCCGATATTGTTTCTCCCTAGATGATTTGGGTTTCTTAGGAACAACCCAGATTGTAGAGTTGAAAAACTTATTATTTGCTTCGCTAGAAGCTTTCTTATTTCGTCTTCTACTACTTTTCTCATGTTTGCTTGGTACGGGTAATATTTGCTGTATATCGGCTCATCGGTACTAGTTTTGATTTCTGCCTCAACCAAGGTCTTCACTGTTTCGCTCGTATCGATGGGGCCGAAAAGAGGTTCGTAGTTTTTTATAAGACTACAAAGCTTATTCTTGGTTTCTTTGGAAAGGTTTTCATCCAGAAGTAGGTTAACCTCTCCTGAAATTCTTTCCTTCAAGGGGATCGTTATGTTCGGATGTAGTTTCAGGGTATTTCTGCCTTCTCTTTCAGAGAGTCGTCCCCGATAATTCCGTCAAAAGATATTAGTCCAGACAAGATGTAAAATGTCAATGTGTTATTACCGACCGACTGAAAAAATCTACCACGCATTTTCTCTTCTATTTTAATATTGCCCCCGGCAGAGTGAACATAGAATTATTGAGCAAGGCGAGTGGAATGGGATGATGTTTTTTTGACTGCAGATGGAGACAGGAAATTTTTGTTAGCTCCCGTATCAACGCGGAAGCTAAGCGAGAGCCCATCCTCCGTTACAAATTCTAAATATGGAACGCTGGATGGGCGTCCTTCATAAAATTTACTTCGTTACAGATCTCGTCTTCAGCCAATTCTTCGTATTTTTGGGTTAGCTCTTCTTGAGCCGGCTCGATATGATACACTCTCTGATGTTTTTGTGGGTATTGCACAGAGTGTGCCTTTCTCTTAAAAGGGTTCATGTCGCGAGGACGATTCATATAATTTACGTTACGCGATTGGATGGACCCAAGCTCCATTTTTTCATGGGGTTTTGGAGCTGTTGGTCTCGGCGGAGAAGTACTCTCCGTTGGAGGTGAATAACGCGGTTGAGGATTGTGAAAGATTGTTTTTGAGGAAGTGCTTGCCGTACTTCCTTCCTAAACATTTGATTCATAGGTGCCGTTACTGTATTCGGTGCACCAGCATTATGAATCATATGATTTCTATAGTTTAGGTTTTGAATTTCTAGACACGCTGAATGAGCCTCCGGTAAAGTTCTAGGCCTCTGGACTATAAGAATTCTGGCAAGATCGCCGTTAAGGCCATGAATAGAGATATCTAAGGCTCTATTTCTGTACGTTTCTACTAGAGCTGTAACCGTTTCCTGACTAAAAGATTCGATTTTGATTTTGTTCACCATTAACGAAAGTTGGTGATTTACGGCAGCAAAGAATTCGTCCAGCCTCGTGTTCTTCTGGGATAACAGGTTGAGCTGATGCTCCAGCGTCCTCATATCTCTCTTGTCTGCGTAGTGTAGAGAGAGACATTGTTTCATGGCTCGCCAATCATTGTCGACGATGTTATACGACACAAGGGCGGCATCGGCAGATCCCCTTATTTTTGCCGAATGTGCTGAAGTATAGCCCTATATATTGGCTTAGCTTTAACTATTTCGAAATCCTTTAAAATACCCTCAACGGTGTGTACCCACGTTACGTACTGGGTAGGATTTCCTTCGAAAATTTGTAATTCTTTTACACAATCCGGCAGACGAGAGATTTCCCTTAAATCTGCCTCGTTTCTCGGAGCACAGAGCTCAGGTTCCACGCTAATTTTGATGGGCGGAGGTATTTCTACCGTTTTCGTCTCTAAACTTTTTAGCCTAGCATCTAAATCCTTTATTTGACCTAACATGGCGTTAACTGCCCCCGTTAAGTCTTTTGTGGATTTATTAATGGCATCCATTCTTCGCCGCAGAAGTAAGAAGTTGTTGCAAAATATATTTGACTTCAAAACGTACTTAAATTTAGCACTCACCGACTCTCCGATACTCAATATTTGTATGAACGTATTTTAATGACTTACAACTTCAATGGGTCACTACAGATAATTAATTAATTTCACTTTAAATTGCAACTTTCTTTCAACTCTAATTTATTTTTCAATCAATTCTATAATTACTATACATTTTTCTTATCCTTTCTTATTTCAATCAAGGATTTTCAATTACTTTCGTTATTATTTTTTTTCTTAAACATCACGTCATTGATCCGTACACCTTAGTGTAATCAAATAATCAACTTTTTTAGTTTCACTTGTTCTTTTTTATTCATCTAAATACCTATCCGCAATTCCTTTCAGCAGATACCACTCATAGAATTCTACTTCCTCGTGCAATTAGATTCTTCACTTTCAATTTCTCTCACTCTATTATCGCACCAAATATCTGCAATATATTTTTCTTTTTGCACCTATTATTAATTGAATCTTGAATCTTTCACTTGTGTTGCACATTTATATTTTTAATTTCCAAAAATCGATTCGAACAATTTTCCCATTCTTTATTATTTAATTTTAATTTCTTTACATCAGGAAAAGTACACTGAGTTTCATTGTTGCCTCGGATTATCTTTTCCTTTTCGCGATTTGAACTCCCCCCAACTGACTTACTATTCCAAAAACGTTTTTACTTATTTATTGTATATTACTTATATATTGTAAGCCGCTGTTCCAACCATCCAGAATGCAGGCTCATCAGTTTTATGCCGGCGCGTGTATCCGATGCGATGCAGTTTGATGTTCGGTGGTCGTGCGAATAGCACGATGCAAGTTGACCTTTAATAAGCATGTGAACAGGTTTGCACCTGAATAAACTTAGTCAGCAAATCTCATGAATTGAATGAATCTTTTAAGTTACTCTAAACAACACAAATAGCGCTCGTATGTCAAAACGTTCTGAGTACGTATAACCTCAAAAATTTGAAATTTTACGATAGAACTGGGGAAATTGTTCTCGATCGTATGACTACCGCTATGAATATAATCATGCACGTCCTATATAATTTGAAAAACGAGGTTGTGTATATCGCACTACAGTGTTTTAAAATTTTAAGATTTGCAGTACATTCTTAAAGAACTTTCAAGACGTACGAAGGTTGCAATCTGACAACTGCCAGCTCTATCATAAAGTTTGACATTTTTGAGGTGGATAGTGACGTGAATGGTACCTTCTTTGATGGCTTCTTGATATCGATTCCAGTCTTCTTCTATGATTAATGCAGGTATTGTCAAACTCTGAGCGAGTTTTAGGGAGGCAAAAATCCCAGCTATCAGATACGATTGTAGCTTTCCGACGTCAAACCGATGTCGGCACCGCGTTCTAGCCATAAAGAGGTTCCACCCCGAGGCGAAGTGCAGCAGCCTGAGTCCGTTTCCGGATGTGTTCCCGTGCAGACTGTGTTTTCTTATAACTCTAACAAAGATGTCTGCCTTTCACAGCTGCGCATTGAAGCCTCCTAGAACGATCTTGGTGTCGTAGCTGGACATCGAACGTATGTTCTTTCTAGGAGATCATAGAAGTCATCCTTGATGTTGTCATCCTTTTTCTCTGTCGGGGCGTGAGCGCAAATTAGGCTTATGTTCCGAATTTAGCCTTGATGCGGATTGTCATGAGGCGTTCGCTGACGGGGTTGTAGCTCAATACTATTTGCATAAGTCTGCCTCGAACAACAAATCCGCATCCGAATAAGCGCTGCCTTCTATCTCTGTAGCAATCGCTGTAGTAGATGTCGTAGTTTTTCATCGTTTCTTTTGCCGGGCCCATCCTATTGCAGTTCCTGGATGGCTGTGATATCTGCCTTGTAGCAGTCAAGGGCCTTCGCGTGTTCGGATGAAAGTGGTCTGTTAAGCGACCTCACATTCCACGCGCAAAACCGAAAATCATTATCCTAAAAACAATTGCTGGAGTTGTCAACTCCATCCTTATGGGAGGCATATTATCAATGTTTCTGAACTATATATTTGTACGTGAGAAAGTTAACCTCACGCAAAACCCAAAGACGGATGTAGTGACGGCTACCAGGTATACCCGTATGAAGTGAGCGTCGAGATACAAATATCTCGATAGGGAACATTTGTTGTTAACGAGCCCTTATTATGTTTTGTTTGTTTGCTATGACATCTGCGAAAAATATTTAGTACACATCAAGTCATTGAACAGACAACATCATATTTTTTCATCGTGTTAAAAATCTCGAATTTTGTACCAATCATCACTTTGATTTGCGGAAATCATTAATTTTTTGTTTTCACTTGAAGAAAAGTGCTGCAGAGTCGCATCGAATGATTGTCGAGGCATATGGTGATCATGCTCTATCAGAGGCAACATGCAAAAGATAGTTTCAATGGTTCAGAAGTAATGATTTTGATGTGAGAAATGAAGAACGTGGAAGACCAACAAAAAAGTTTGAAGACGCCGAAGTGCAAACGATATTGAACGGAGATGACACTTCGAGTCAAAAGCAACAATGTTAAATGTTGCACAACAAACAATTTTTGATCGTTTAAAAGCTATGGGAAAGATCCAAAAGTGTGAAAAATGGGTGCCAATTGAATGAAAGACAGATGGAAAACCGAAAAAAACACTTGTGAAATTTTGCTTCAAAGACACGAAACAAAATCGGTTTTGCATCGGAATGTTACTGGCGATGAAAATGGATTTATTTTAAGAATCCTAAACGGAAAAAATCATGGGTTAATCTGGGAAAACCATCCACATCGACTGCAAAACCAGATCGATTCGGCAAGAAGACAATGCTGTGTGTTTGGTTGGACAGGAAAGGTTTGCTGTACCACGAGCTCCTAAAACCTGGTGAAACCGTTAATGCTGATCGCTATTGACAACAAATGATCAATTTGAACCATGCATTAATCGAGAAACGACCAGAATGGGCCAGAAGACACGGCAAGGTAATTTTGTTTCATGACAATGCATCTGCACACAAAGCAAAACCGGTTCAGGATACAATCAAAACACTTAGCTGGGAGCCGCTACCCTATCCGCCGTATTCACCAGACTTGGCTCCTTCCGACTACCATTTATTTTTATCGATGGGAGACGCATTGGCTGAGCAGCACTTTGATTCCTACGAGGAGGTCGAAAATTGGGTGTCGGATTGGTTTGCTTTGAAAGACGAATAATTTTATTGGCGTGGTATTCACAAATCGCCAGAAAGGTGATCATTTCACACAGCCTCCTCGCTGCGCCCACTTGGTACCAGGTATACCTAGTGGGCGCAGCGAGGAGGCTGTGTGTGGACAGGCCCATGCCCTCCTATAATTTGCTGTATTTAAATTTAAGAGGTTAAACACATTTCCTTCCACGGGCATTAACGGTACACAGTTGCTGGGCCTCTGTTGGCTCTTAGTTTGAATTTTACATGGCTTTTAAAATCCCACCATATCTTTCGATACATTAAGTATGAAAACAGACAAATGATAGTCTGTTACTAAACGTACCTGTTTCTAACCGTTAATATCACGCACAGGAGGAGCTTTGGATTTTATTTCTTCCACCAAACGTCTTGGACGCCGGTAGTGTTGCGTCTGCAGAAGGAAGAAATACTTTGACCTAAGATTTTTGACTTTTTTGAAGTTTTTGTTGTCGTTTTGAATCTGTATTTCTGAATTTAATTTTGATGTTTGTTATTAATAAACCTGATCATAAGAGCATCCAAATTCCGTATATATTTCATATACAAAGCTTATAATTTTCTAAAAAATTACAGACATTTTTCGTAATTGTAAGTGTCCCATTATAATGTTGAACCACTGTACCTTTGCAAGGCCGGAAGGGTTGCACATAAATTCCACCAAGGGCTAAAACTGTTCCGGGTTTGGTATTTCCTTTTTGGATGCAGTCCTTGTAAAATAAAATGTCTCTTATGAACTACGAACGAAATGACAAATTTACTATAGTTTATTTCATCCTTCAAAATATCAAAAATGGCTCATTCATTTCTTGAGAAAAATAAAGGAATAAAATAAGCTCGCAAACATAATCCGATAACAAAACAGATGTCGAATGAAAATCCGCAAGTGATGATGATTTTGATACATAAAATATGAAATATCCGCAAGTAAGTTGGTATTTCTTTTGATTCTCGAAAGCCGACTGTAAACAACTAAATACGGATTTTTGATTTCCGAATGAATATCCGCCTTAGCAAGGCTGGGTTTGTAGAGATGTTTCGTTACTATATTTCCTTACGAGTTGTTTATAGTATCGGAGCTAGCTCTATGCCAAACCATTGAAATTTGAGGAGAACGTGGTTTGATTATAGAAAAGAGGGTGTGGTTTTAATTACATCCCGGACAAACTTTAAAATAGAATTAGCAAGATGCAAAATTTACCATAAATTGATAAAACAAAAATGTTGTTTTCTTAAAGACTTTTATTTTCTTTATTTGGATATAGGGCAATTATATCAAACTAAAACTGACTCTATATAAAAAAATAACATGTACCATATTATCTTCAAGCTAAGAAGAGAACAGCAACATAAAAACAATCTGAATGTACAACGCAAGAAAGGCAAAAGAAAGTAAAGTGAGATTAAATCAGATCATCAGATAGCCTGATCACAACCGAATGCCAGTAAAAAGTAGGGCTTGACACCAGCGACCATTTTTTCATTTGACTTCTCCCATCCTAGAATCGAGCTAGATAGAATTAATGGCGATGGGACTATTGTAATTTATGACTTGTTATTTGGAATTTGTTGAATTTTTATTAAACTGTAATCACTTTGGCGTAAGGGAAGGTGCGCACATTCCTACTTGCATAAAAATATTGTTTCTTCTCTTATCTTGTTTCTTGCATTGTCCTTCTTTACTGTTGAAACGTATTGTTACAGCACTGTGCAAATAATAGCACCATGTTCATCTTTTTCACTAGTTTTTTATATTTTTTTATATTTTTTTTATTCATTTATTCCTTATTTGTACTTACATGATAGACAAAAAATATTTAAACTAGCTTAATAATATAATCTGTTGATCTTAACTCTAGCTTACTGACTCCTAACTAGTGATCTAAGGTAACCTAGGATAATAAATGTTTTTCTTCACCGTTCGGCTTCTTTTTGATGATTTTGCTGTTTTTTTCTTTTTAAAGTGTTTCATTTAAAATGTAATTTAACAATAACAAATATGTAACTTAACCTTAGAGTAAGAATAAAGACTAACTTAAGACTAAAAGTAAAACCTAATTATAATAAATTACGTCTACAACTAAAAGTATACCCATATGATTTTAAATGTCCGTAACATGATACGGACGCGTGGACGAGGACGTATGTATTATTTATATGCTTAACATATATATTTAATACGCCGTGGTGCATCTTTTTTTCTTGTTTTGTTTTTTTTTTTTGTTTTTTTTTTATTTTTATTTTTTTTGTTCATCTGCAATATTTATTTTTTATAAATGTCTTAATCTACCTTAACCTATGTAAGTTGGCCCGAGTTAACCACCAGTAGAACTGCCGTTCTTTGTCTGATACTGCTCTACCGCGGGCAGAAATCACTCTACTGAACCGTAGGAGATCTTCGTGACTGCGAGTGACGTCCGGTTCGTATTGTTGTTTCTACTGTTCGGCGAGCGACGTGGAAGATGGAGCAGCCTTCCCTATTTTGTATCAGGCCTTTCGAATCCAGGTAAAGGAAGCCGTTAAGACATACGATTTCATTATACTTTTCATTTGGGTAGTAAGCTTAAAAGTTCAGACTGTTGGTTGAAGTCATGGCTTGAGCAGTGTGACTCCGAATCAACTTAATAATAAAGTAATCTATCCTTATAAGGTTTGCCTCGTTATACAGGACCTCGTCGGGATAGAATTTTTTGTACTAAAACTCTGGTGTTCGATATAAACGAAGACAGGCCCGAAGCCACCGTCTCTCGAACACCCTCATCTTTTCCATTTGAAAGGACTCCACAGGACAACCGTATACCATGATTGGCCGGATAAGGGCCAAGTAGCAGATTACTTCACTCTGGTGTCAAGTTGACTGTTGCAAGACAGACCTCTTGCCATAGCGAAGGCATTCTTAGCCTTGGTCAGAGCTGTGTCTACATGGATACCACCATACCATATAGGAACTGGTCCAACCAGATGCCAAGATATCTGACTACATTTTTCACGGTCAATGGTTGTCCCAGTGGGTCAACTATGCCGAACTTTCACCAGTTCATTTTTGTGTCCCTTGAGCCTCTGGACAGCGGGGTTCTGAAAAGAATAGTTTCACACTTCTGGTAGTTGATTTTCAACTTTCAGTCGTCGCAAAATCGTTGAATCGTATTGAAGTCACTCTGCAACAAACCGTTTATTTCTTCTGCCTTAGAACCTGATCTGAACGCGATTAGTTCATCGGCAAACGCTATTATGTTAGGCATAGAACCTGTAAGAACGCTAGTGAATATAGTGAACAAGATCGTCCAACAAACCGCCCCTTGTTGGAACCAGTTTTTTATAGGGAATACTGTAGTGGAAATTTCGTTGCCATTTTTCACAACGAACTTCCTACTAGTTACCATGTCATAGATCATATATAGCAATTTTTTATGAATGCCGAGCCTGACTAACTTAAGGAAAAGACCTTCTAACCATACGATGTCGAATGCTCTTTCCATGTCAATCAGGCAGGCTCCTGTGCACTGTGTTTTGTAAATGGTGTCGTGCCCCGCTCTGAAGCCAAATTGGTTTTCCGGTATTCATTGTTTTTCCTCAACACATTCTTTTAGAGCTTGCTTGTACACGGAAGAAGACTTATAGAATGGAGATTCGCTGGGATCGAGATATCTTTGCCCAGTTTCGGAATGGACTGTCCCAGAGCTGTTTTCCAAAGCGCCGGGTAATATGCATTACTCAGCGCATTATTAGGGAGTTGTGTATACGTCCACCGCCTCAGAAGTTAGACGGCGCAGAACAATATTCGGTATCCCATCTATTCCCGCTGACTTCTTCTTTTTCAGTGAGTTGAGGATACCTTAGAGTTCGTCATTTGAAATAAGGATGGAGTTGTTTCTATCATCGGCGACGACATTATTTGCCGGAACTGAACCTGGTGAAACCAGAGTTTTCGGATTGAGTCATTGAGTTGTTTGATTTCGAAGACAGACATGGTATAACAAGGCTTTGGAAGCGAGGACTACGAGTCTCGTTGACCGTATACACTCTCTGGAAGACAGCACCAATTGCTTTTACCTTCTCGTGGGGATCCTCAACTACGAAGTAGTCGTTGTCAAGCACAGCCCTATCTGGAGCGATGCCAACTGAAGTAAGTAGGTTCGCGTTGCCTGTTGTTTTGTCTAATCGAACGCTCTGTATGTCATTATGATCTTTCCTCCGAAAGACTTTATTTACTTATTGGATCTTACTGTCCGAATCTTATTGCCCCAATGCAAGCTTACAGCTAGTCTGTAATTATGTTTGATTAACTGTTGGAGTACTTTTATCTATGACTTTAGACGGCGAATCTCCGCATCCTGCGGATCTGTAAATCTCCTATACATGAGTTTAAGTCTTGACAGGAGTCTACTTTTTTTTGCACGCATTCCGGCAAATGTCGCCATCATCGGTTAGTGCTATCTTCGGAATAGTTTTGCCCATTGTTCGTTTAATGACTTCGTCCATTTGTGTGAGGTACCCATCAACCTCTTCGTTCGTTAGGTTTCTGTTCGTAGGAGGATTGATCGCACTCTAACTTATATCCCTGGCTAAGGCTTTAGTAAAACATGGCCAGCGCGCCTTATTGTAATTATAAGAATGCATATGGACATATTCCTCTAGTTCCTCCAGCTCGTTCTCTAGCTGTATTACCGCGGCGAGGCCGCAGTGATCACTGTCGTACTCGACCATAGTTAAACAGTTCCTTGTGTGTTGTCGTTCCACGTTTAGTATCGTTTGTCGTCTGTCGAGTATTATTACATCCAGATAGGACCCGCTTCTAGGAAAGGATGGTCTATCAGTTGCAAGCAGATCTAGCCTGATCTCGATATTGTTCTGACTCATCCACTCTAAGAGAGCGCTTTCTCTCTCATTCGGAACCGTGTCACCCCATTCACCATGTTTAGCGTTCAAATCTCCGGCTAAAATGTAATAATTTTCTTCCGAATTTAAGAGGAGGCTAGAGAAGAGAGCCTCGTTTTGAGGTTCTGATGCATAGGCTGCGATGACAAACAATTTCTTTCCACTTTGGAGAAAGATGCGTGCGATCGCTGCTTCTAGTACACTTAGTCTACGCACATCGTTGCTATACATGACCTTATGATAAATGTTACTTTTAATTAAGAAGGCGACCCCGCCACCTCTGGTGGATTGAGGTCGGTCCCTTCTAATTATATGGTAATTTTTGTACGTGTATTTTTGTGTGGGATCCAACGCGAAAAAAAGTTTTTGACGGTCAAATGTTATTGCAATATTGAATGTATGCTGGTTCCACTAAAACCTAAGGTTGTTTTCATCTCACGATAGGTCACATGACGATCTTGCAATATCAGTTGGCGCACAGCATCAATGGTTTCCGGAACAACAACTGATTTTGGACGACCTTCACGAAATTCTTCTTGGAGTGAACTAGACCTCGGTTGAATTCACCATACCACCGATAAACACTGTTCTTTGATGGAGCTTCATCGCCAAAAATTTAATTATGCTCATCGATGCACTGTTGTTGAGTTAATCCACGTCGAAATTTGTAAAAAATAATCGTACGAAAATTTTTACGATTAAATTTGTTGATGTTGCTCCACATTTGCACATTCTATCATTTTTATATCAAGTAGTTGCTTGAGAAGCTTTACCTTACACACCAATTGTTAACTGCTGCCACATCGTCTTCTGGCTCTGGCTAAACACTTAAATCCGCGACAAAGTTCCATATATCTGAATGAATCAGTTCGCTTTTAACTAAAATTTTTCAGGAGTTATAATTAGCTTCGTCTAATTTCTCAATTTGATATATTGAAGACGCCATTTAAAACCGCTTGGAATCTGGGCCCATAACCTCTAGTGGATTGGGGTCGGTCTCTTCTAATTATATGTTTTATAATTTTTGTACGTCAGGTTAATGAGTTTGCTACAAATTAGAAACCAATTGTTTTCGTTCGATCTGAATCAGCGAATTTTCAATTTAATTTTTGCACGTCAGGTTTATGAGTTTGCAACAAATTAGAGAGCGGTTGTTTTCGTTCGGTCCGAATCAGCGAATTTACATTCACTGCAATGATCTTAAGGTTTCTTTCCTCGCGTGAACTCATTATACCTGAGCGCGCTTGCTTGCAGGCAGCTGAGAGAAGATGATATCTACTCTAGCCGTCTGCGTTAGGAAACTGGTCTGTAGTTCGACCATCTGTTTCTACAAGGAATCATCTGCGCTTGCATTGACTGGATGGAAGACATAACATCCCTTATTGGGGGCTCTGCCTCGGGTTGCCTGGCCATTGGAGCCGAGGCAATCTGTTCGTTGTGTCGGTTCCCTCCCTGACACCATTTAGGCGTAAGATATACTCGGCGTAACGGTGGTAGCTACAGCTCGGACTGATGGCCTGGTATCTTTTTGTTTATCCTTGCATCTTTCGCTCTCTGACGGAGTTCTTTAATTCGTGGACACCCTAAATAGGTTGCGGGGTGTCCATTTCCTCCGCAGAGTACACATTTGAGGAGCGACTTGTCCTCGACTTCTTCGGTTCCTAAAGGGCATTCCCCTTTGTTGTGGATGAATGTGCATCGTGCGCAGCGGAACTCCATATTGCTGTTCTCTGCGGCGTGGCCCAGCCTGTAGTTCGCACATTGAAGTACGTGGTTAGACTTGTTTGATTTTCCCATTTCACACTCAGACCACCTACGAATCGAATTTTTCGTAGGCTATCAATTTTGGTGCCATGGGTACTAAGAAGATGGGGAGTGCCTTCTTCTTCACTTCAAATTGGACCTCGTCGCTTTCGACTTGGCGCAGCTTGTCGAGGATAACCTTCGGGTTAGCATAGGGATAAACACCCTTAAGAAGCACCAACTGTGGCCTTTCTCCTCTGAGGGTGTACGTATTGAAGTCAGCGTTCGATGCCGCTAACTTCTCTTTCATGCATCTAAAGCTTTCCATAGTTAAACAGTGACTTAAGGTTGTTTTATATTTAATATAATATGTATTCCTATCTAGAGCCAACTCACAGTTTTTCAAGCTGATCCGTCTCCACGCCGAAGACGTTTATAGGTGGACATCGTTCAGTTTCTGTTGTTGTTGTTGCTGCTGCTTCAGTTGTCGTCGTTGCTGCTGCTTCTGCTGTTGTTGTATGCTTATTCCTATGGTCAGGCAGACGGCTCATATTTATTTCACATAATTTTTAATAAAACAGTCATAAACCCATAAACAAGATAATAAAAAATGCATCTTGTCATTAAAAAAGGTCCCTTTACCGGAAATGCAACCGCATTTAAATTGTGCAAAATAATAGCGTTTTCGAAGTGTACACCAGTGTTCCAATTTTTTTGACCTTAAACTACATCTACACATATTATTTTAGTTTCTATAAGATATGCCCGTATGAAGTGAGCGTCAACATACAAATGTCTCGATAGGGAACATTTGTTGTGAACGAGCTCTTATTTTTTTTGTTTGTTTGCTATAACATCTGCGAAAAATATTTTATTTATTTCAAGTCATTGAACAGACAACATCATATTTCTTCATCGTGTTAAAAATATCGAATTTTGTACCAGAAAGTGACGATTTGCGGAAAGCATTAATTTTTTGTTTGCATTTGAAGAAAATGAAAACATGAAATGAAAACATTGAATGAAAATGGGTGCCACATGAGTTGAATGAAAGACAGATGGAAAACCGAAAAAACACTTGTGAAATTTTGCTGCAAAGACAGGAAAGAAAATCGGTTTTGCATCGGAGTGTTACTGGCGATGAAAAATGGATTTATTTTAAGAATCCTAAATGAAAAAAATCATGGTTTAATCTGGGACAACCATCAACATCGACTGCCAAACCAGGTCGATTCGGCAAGAAGACAATGCTGTGTGACCGATCGCTACCGACAACAAATGATCAAATTGAACCATGCATTGATCGAGAAACGACTAGAATGGGCTAGAAGACACGGCAAGGTAATTTTGTTTCATGACAATGCATCTGCACACAAAGCAAAACCGGTTCAGGATACAATCAAAACACTTAGCTGGGAGCCGCTACCCCACACGCCGTATTCACCAGACTTGGCTCCATCCGACTACCATTTGTTTTCATCGATGGGACACGCATTAGTTCAGCAGCACTTTGATTCCTACGAGGAGGTCGAAAATTGGGTGTCTGATTGGCGTGGTATTCACAAATTGACAGAAAGGTGGTCAAAATGTGTAGAAAATAATGGCCAATACTTTGAATAAAATGTTTTTACTTTCCTATTAATAATTAGTTTTTTATTGTCAAAAAAAAAAAAAAAAAAAAAAATCAAAAGTGGATCGTTGTTAGCAAAGTCAAATGTTCCGTGGTGTGCATTGTTCTCCCGGGAAACGTGACTTAATAAAAAAAATTGCTTTCTGAGAGTAAAGCTTACAAATTTATAAGTGAAATTGTTGGGTGTTCAAATAAAATGATAGCAAATGCCAAAAAATACCTTCATAAGGAAGAAAAAAGAGGAAGACAACCGAAATTAACCCCCACTGATAAACGAGAAATATTAAGATTAGTCAAATATAACCCGTTTATAAACGGTATTAAAATAAAAGAGAAGAAAAAAAAGAAGACTAGTAAAGAAGAATTTACTGCCAGAAGTCCCAGAAAAGTACCACTACTGTCAAAATCCAACCTACTAGAATTAACCAAATTTGCAAAACAACACATGGGCTGCAATCGCGTAACTTTTTAAACGACTATCGTCCTGACGATTCACCAAAACGATATCGTCGATAATTTGCATCACATTACCCAACCACTATCGTCTCGCCTACGGTCTATTTTTTGTGTGTGCACATTACGAATGAACGAACGGTTGTGCGAGAGGAGCTCATAAAATGTATGAAGTTTGATTTCAGGAAATATCTTTTTAAATACATTTTCAATTTACATTCATATTTCCCTAGGCTGAGGATTATATCCAAAACATTTTGTAATTACTGATTACATTTTTTTTTTTACTTTTTTATTTAAATTTTCACCACTTTCATGCCAGCCCAATGCAAAACGAAAGTGAAAAAGCTATCGTCAAAAACCGGTCGTGAGGCAACCAAAATAATATCGTTCTGTCAATATCGTATATTGTTTGCTAACGCAATGCAAAACTCTCGTTTTAACTAATCTAATCTCTCCGTGATTAGACGCCTGAACTGGGAGCCTTCTAAATGGCGCAATATACTGTGGACGAACGAATTCAAAATAGTTTTATTTGGTACTGGACCAGGACATTTGTTTGCAGGCGAAAAAACCAAGAGTTTCAACCGGAGTTGTACTATCAAGATTGTAAAGCACGGCGGAGCAAAAATTAACGTATAGTGATATTTTTCCTATTATGATACTGGTCCAATTTTTTTTTGGTAAAACCGATGATGACCGCCAGGGTTTTTGTCAGCATAATGAGAGCAATAATGCTACCTTACGCAGAGTGAAATAGGCCGTTCAGATGGATTCTACAGCAGTATGACCCTAAATATATGAGCAAACTCGCTAAAGAAGTTTTCCAAAGCAATGGTGTTCAAGTTATGAAGTGGCCGCCTCAGTCTCCGAATCTGAATCCCATTGAAAACCTTTGGACAGATGTGAATGAAGCAAAATCCAAAAATACAAAACAGCTATGCAATGTTGTGCAGGTTGGGTGGAAGAATATCCCTGTTCAGCGATGTCAGGCCTAAACAAATAACAAAAATAAAAGCAAAAAACTTCACTATTACATTAACTTTTACTTTATATTTATGCATTTTTGCACTAGTGCCAAAATTCTGTGTCATTCCGGAGACCGGGACTTTTCTAAGTTCAGAATGCACTTTTTTCTTACCTTGTTCAGTGTTTTTATTACTGATGGAATAGGACGTTGTCCAGCAAATATGATGTGTTCGCATATGGGTAGGAAAAAGTTATAAGCAAAATAGTGACAAATTCGAACATGGTGTTATTATTTTGCACAGGGCTGCCGGTATTTATTTTTATAAAGCACCTAAGTAGATATTATGGTTACATATAACAGTCGTTTGGTTTGATTTCCTTTATATAAATACAATTTTGAAATATATGAAACTTGGTTTAATGTACATAGATATATTATTATTCATTTAATTTTAATTACGATTTTCAGTGCAGGTTTATTTATTTATTTAATTCTGACAGGGAGTTTACGTTCTGACGTTGACGTTACTGAACGTGTGCCAATTTTAGTAAGCGAATTCTATTTATTAGCGGCTTCGCCGTATAAAAATAGCAAACACCAAAAAGTGCTTTAGAGACAGTGACTCTTGTTTATTAAAAGTGTTATAAATAGTTCTAAAAATTCATCAGCTGTATGCTGACAACAAAAAATAAAATTCAGTGTACGAGCGGCAACAATGCACGTGATTCCTCGATCGATCAATTGAGTAAAAGTACTCACTCTTTCATAAGAGCAGTTCAAGTAATTTAAAGAGTGCTGGTAAAAACTCTTCCCGCCCGGTTCCCATGCTCTCTAATATCGGAAAATTGTTAACAAGAGTACTAGCCGAACATGAAGTGCAAGTTATGACGTTCAAGGTAATTCTAAAGAACACGCAATTCTTATGCTTCAAAATATAATAATCCAAAATCTGAGAGAAAATTAATGTACAGTAAGCTTAGATCTCCACCTGTAAACAGTTTTTGATTCAGTTTGGCATAACGGCCTCAAACGGCTTATCAGATTGATTGTCTCCCTGCTTCGTAAGAGTGATGCTTAGTTATTTAACAAACCGATCAGCATCGATAAGTATAGCATCTGAGCTTTTGGATACATTTATATTGGTTACATTATATTATATTATATTCGGACCGTCTCTTTTCCATATTCATGGTTTTCCTCTTTCAGACCCCATGTCGAATGTTCCAGGATCCATTCACGACGCTGACGATACTGTTGTACTAGCAACCGTAATCTGGCTAAGCTTTCAATAAAATGAAATCTAATCTAACTGAAATAAAAAATTACTTCAAAAGTGGCGACTTAAATCAATGCAAGTAAATGCGTCATTACATCACCATGAGGTGGTGTCCATAAAAATTACTACCTTTCACCATTCAATCTTATGAATACAAGTTCACTTCCTCTAGTGAGGCACATTGATGATAATCTCTCGGTTTATATGAAAGCTTCACCCTCAACGTTACGGGGGTAATAAAACAAATAATAATACGAGAAAAGTTAGTTAAACCTTTTTTTAATTTAGAAGGCCTGGAAATGTCTTTTCAATATATAGTATATATGTAAATGATTAAGAAATTTTGAGCATTACTGAAAACTTGATTTGCATGTATCATGTATTTTAAATGAATGTGTATATATACATTTATATATCATCCCTAAACTTAAAGCCTTAGGAACGACTTGAAGTGTTTATGCCGGGAGCAGGTGTACAAAATAATTAAAATTTGTAAATTACCTATATTAGATAGCCTGACTTAGATATTAAGATGTATCTTCTATATATAATTGATAAAGCTAGACATAAAGTTAGCCACAATAACTATGCTTTGTATTGTAATTGAAATTCTTTTTATTAAATGCCTATCTGCTTTATGAACAAATATATAAACATTTTATCGTACTCCTACTGTTCCCTTAATTGGGAAAAGTTTTAGCAAAATTTTCAAAATAATTTTTCAGAATATTCTGCTAAATTGTTGTCCTCCTTATACAAAACTGAAGTTTTATTTGATTCGCGATTATGTTTTATATATTTTTTTCTGTTTTTCTATAATTGATTATGCATTCAGTAAAATAGGCATGATCGTCTTGGTTTTCTCTGCCACTATGTATTGTAGCCATGTCAGACCGAGTTTCGTCATTTTTTACACTCAAGAAATCAATAAGATTGCTATCTTTTCCCCATATGAAATCATATTCATCTAAATAAATTTTTCAGGGTTGGAGCCTTGAGTTCGGTTCTTTTAGAGAGGTTGACCATACTAACGGTTGGTGGTCCGTTTGCACTATGAATTTCCTGCCAAATAAATAATGACCGAAATACGGAGTCGCACAGTTCTGGAACTAGAAGCTGCAGGATGATGGTTTTGAAAAAGAACCACTCCCAATACTGCATTGTCAGTTGTAAGAGTAAACGGTCTTACAAAATTGGTATACGCCAGAACTGGATAATAACATACGAGTTTTTTAATTTTATTAAAGGTGTGAAGATAATTTTCTTTTTCAAAATACCTTTTTATTATATTTCTACGAGTTAGTTCAAATTTAAGAAATCCATAAAATAAGATAAAAAACAATCCAAATTAGTAATGAAAATCCACTGAAAAATATATAGACATATACCATACACATGTGTGGGAAATCTACTACTCATTATTGCAGGTGAAAGAGAGTAAGTGATTGGAAATATTTTCAGTAGAAAACCTATTTTAAATCTTGTGATTTGGCAAGGTTTGGTACCAAGGCGAGTTTTACGATCGCCCGTTTAAAAAAAACCGGTGTTTTTATTGTTACAACTCGTTACATGAGTTGATGTAACGGTGATATTGCTGTAAATTCGGCGTGAATTTAGGACTGATTCAATATTAGCCAAACTGTTGAAAATTCGTCGAATTTGAGTTTTACGTTTCCGATTTCTCTGACCATCTGTCAGTCCGCATCCGTCTGTCGATTTGCCAATGCGGGATTGTTTTGCCTTTCAATTGATTGAAGTACATCCTTAGAGAATATTTTTTATCTCGTTGTTGGCGTGTAAGAACCTCAGTCGAAAATTCCTCTGCTTGAATCCAGCGAATAAGTGAATGTTCACCGTATTTAATTTCAGTCACTGTTAGCGAAAAAATTTGTTGGATGAGCTGTTTTGTCGAAGTTAAAATTGGTGATTTTGTTTATTTGAGACGGATTGATGAACGAGTATTTTGGACGAAACGAATGACATATGCAACGGCTCTTCGAAGTTGAACTGAGTTCCTTTCAATCTTCTTAAAGAATTTCGAATGGTGAATCTGGACAATCAGTTTCAGGCAAAGAAAGTCAAGATCAGCTTGGTTTTTGTGAGTACGGACATGGTGCCATTGTGAAATTTTTGTTGATGAAAGAGTCTTGTGAATTCGATTAACCCACACAAAAAAGCACACACAAACACACACACTCAAACACATACACAAAAAGAAACACCAGAATCAGTTCACAAAAAATAATTTTTAATGTTAAGTATCAGTGATTTTTTAACCAATTCAAGTAGTCTGACTGTTACTTTACTTTTACTTATTATTAAATTCACATGCATTTTTTCGTTTGAGCCAACAGTACGGAGATATTTATATTGATGCGATATGGTTTATTTAAACTCTCACAAAAAATGAGAAGTTGATTGCTTTTATTGAGTGGTGGGGTACTGTTCTAACGAGGTATACGTATTTCTTTGATGTGTGGTTGTCCATTACGATTGAAATTCCCAAAATATATATTAAAATATTTTTTTTCTTGGTGACAAAAGGATAAAATTATCCCAGTGGGTCGAATAAGCGAACAACAGTTTTTGAGACATTGCGTTTTGTCAATTGGTCTTATGTGCAGAACTTTATGAGAAACTTAATGAAGTCTTTATTTTTTCGACAATTTTCGATAGTGTCACTATTGGTTGTGGCGTCATTCACATACATTTAAAATTTAAGTGCGATATTGACATCTGAAGAAACATTTTTTATTTGTCCTGATAATGTGTGTATGGTCTTGATTGTCTCACATAATGAAGGGACATGGCCGAATGTTTCCGTTTGGAGAGCACACGTTTGAATACCGTAATTTTTCTCATTCTGCCACAAGAAAATTGAAAATTATTTAAATTGAATCAGCTTCTAAAACGAGACCAGTTGTCAAAATATCATTCAATGATTTTCCATTTAAAGAATTGCCTGAACCATCAAAAACATGCCATAGCCGTATCGTATTACTAGTTTTTTTAAGTATTAAGTCTGGTTGTAAAACGGGACCAGTTGTCAAAATATCATTTAATGATTTTCCATTTAAAGAATTGGCTGAACAATTAACCTTGTCGTAATACTATATATAATGAACTATCTTCACTTGGTTAAGCATTTTGTCTAAAGTCTTTTCGGTTGGCACTTCTTCCAGTTCGTGAAATTTTATGCCGAAGACGTTGATTGATGGTCACCGCACCTTGGACTCCTGCTGCCGTGGTTGCTGTTAGGTTTTCTGTTGGTTGGTTGGTTCTATTGTTTCTGCTGCTGTGACCGTTGTTCTTTGTCTGCCTTCAGACTTATAGACCGCGTCGCTGTTGTTGTTTTCGTTTACTGCTTTGTTGCTCCGGCTTTCGCTCAATAATCGGCACTCATTGCCTTCCGACTCACTTTCGAAGATACCAATGTCGATTCCGGTTTTGGAAGCAAATAATTTTGTTTGTTCTTACTGCTGTTGTTTTGGTCGCCACCGATCCACCAGTCACCGACTTTACTCATATTAAAGTAATGAAGAAGAACTCCTCACAAAAACACTTTCAGGCACAAAGTTAAACGAATTATTGCTGTTTACTAAAATCACGAACAATAGCAGTAGCTTTCCAACGCAAATCCCAATGAAACAATAACAATGGAATAATAGAAATTACGTTATCTATTAGCAGGGCGCACGAATTAAGTATCATTGATGTAAGTTTACATTTTAAGTAGTTTTCGTAATAAGTAATATGATATAATTAATAATAGGGAAAAATGTCATGCACTCAAGAGTTGCGGAAACTTTTGGAAGAAGCCTGGATAGGTGAAAAAGAATAAGCGATATTTGCGTTACATTCCGTTAGTTGTTCTTCAACTTTTAATCCTAGCAAAATCGTTGCATCTTCTGAAACTTACCTTGAAATTTATTACTTTGAATTTTTACCGAATTTGAACGCTATCTGATTATCAGCGTTCGCAATTAAGTACGACATAGAACCCATAAGACCGTTACTGAATATAATAAACAAAATGGGCGAACTGTGTGCTACTTTTGTTATTCGCAGCTAGATATCATTCAGGATGACTTTAAGGGCAATTGATACCGGATAAGATATAAGATAAGATAACCGTAAATATTTGCGGTCTTATATCAGTCAGCAAAAAAGAATTATGTTTACCGTCTGTTTAAAAATTAAAAATAAAAACGAACATTTTCGTCATTTCTTTATTTCTGGAAAGGAAAAAGTGCATTGGAAGCAAGTATTGATTTGCCACATTTCGTTCTGGAGATTTTTCACTCAAAGATGTCTCTGATCGTCCATTTAAAGTTGATGATGACCAAATCAAAGCAATAATGGATTCGGATCGTCGCAGACAACACGTGAAATGCAGAGAATATTCATGTATACATACATGCATTGAAAATTGCTTAAAAATGGACTCGTCTTGATTTGCAAGAACATTCATTTAACACAACGCATTAATATCTGCGATTTGTTAAAGAAACATAATGGAAATAATCCATTTTTAAAACGATGGTTAGCTAGTGATGAAAAATAGGTTGTTTACAACAACATCAATCGGAAAAGATCGTGGAGCAAGCTATCTCAAACAATATTAAAAGCTGATATTCATCAAAAGAGTTATGTTATTCAGTTGGTTGGTGTTTTTACCACCCAGCCAAACGATCACTTTAGATGTGTGCATTGAACAACTGACAAAATTGAACAATGCAGTTGAAGGAAAGAAGCAATGCTAGTAAAAAAGTTCCTTAACCGCGGAGGCAGAGTGTGATCAGTATGTAATGTCAGGGGTAAACAGGGGCTGCCCACAAGGTGGCGTCCTGTCACCTCTCCTGTGCGACTCTCACTTACGCTCAGGCTTACGTGGACGATGTTGCCGCACTGGTCATCGGACCATGCTTTGCGGCAGTTCATGCAAGGAGACGGCTCTTGACAAGTTCGATGACTGGTGTACTAGAAATGGGCTTTCAGTCAATCCTATTAAAACCGAGGTTCTCTTTATGAGGAGGGGGAATGTGATTGGTCTGACTCAACTACTACTTAAACATTTCATCATTCCATTTTTCAATGAAGCTAAATACCTAGGTTTTATCCTGGATAAAAAACTTCTTAGTTAAAAACACATTTAGATGAAAACCTCCAAGACGCTTTCAGCCGTCTGGCAGTATAAGAAAGTTTTTAGCAAAACCTGGGGCCGGTCATCAAAGAGATCTGTATGGATCTACATGGCTATAATAATTCCTGTTCTCTCCTATGCATCAGTCGTTTGGTGCAACAAGCTTTTACACAAATACGTGACTGCTTCTTTCACCAACATCAAAGAACGGTCTGCCTCAGCTGCACAGGGGTTTTCCCTAGCACGCCTGGCTCTGCTCTTAATGCACTGCTTAAACTCCCTCCCCTTGACATCCACATCATCGGGTGTACAATCAAGGCCATCTTCCAACTAAAAACAATTGGTCTTTGATTCAACTCGCACTCGAGCTTCTCCTATGACACTAGTCTTATGGACACACCGTCTGATGCGAGCTTTTTCTGGCTCTGGCCAGAAACTGAGCCCGGAAGGGAATGTAGACGAACGGAGCTTTCGTGGAAGACGACAACATTAAACTTCAAACCTCCTTAGGTAATTTCGAGTCGGTCGTTCAGGCGAAAGTGTTTGCGAACCTTATGGCCACTAACTATATTGTGAAGAATATGTGGAAGGAGCTGAAGTATCTGCGTCTGTACCGACAGTCAAGCTGTGCTTAAGACCTTACTTAAATTTTTAACTGCTTCCAAGATAGTTCAGGAATTGAAGACTGAATTCGCTTAGATTTGTCTGGGTAACGGGATATCATGGGATCATGGCGAATGAGATTGCCGATGAAATAGCTAGGCAAAGTTCGAAAGAGGCATTTTTAGGGCCCGAACCCATCTTGGGACTACTCGCATCCTTGGTTAGAGCTTCCGTCCATCTTTGAGTCTCCCAACAGCTTAGAGCACCTGCTTATGGTCAGTAAGATAGATTTAAAAAATAGTAAAAACTAGTAAGCTAGTTTTAAGTATTTTTCTAGAGTTAAGATATTATTTTCCTAGTGTTGAAAACTTGTCAATCGAAATTGAAGTCATCCAGTCTAGCAAAATTAAATTTACGGCATGCAAATCACCACAGAATTAGGTCAAATAAACCTAAATAATAAATAATCCTTATTAGTTTTGGGGTTGCGTGTGTAACAACAAGTATATCTGAATAAAACATTTGTTTCATCAAGTCAGAGACGCCTCCCACTGCCCCCTGACTTAATCCTCACAAACCGTCCCAAACTAATTATATTTTCTGGAATCACTTGTTTGTTACATATGAACTGAACAAAACTTTCTTTATTGATTATGGTAATATATTCATTGCTAACTGGAAAAGAATTTAAACAACTTCCGAACAGGAATTCAATGCCCAAACTTTTACTTTTAGGGCAGATTAACTGATGAGAAAGTTAAATAGTTCAAATATTGTATATATGAGGCCATTAGTTCTGCCTTTTGGCTGATTTTAGAAATATTATCAAAGATAGCGTAAAATAAATTTACGCGCATATTCGCACATAAACAGACGACATCAATGAGCAGAATTTCGAGCTTTCGGACTATTAGTTTGCTTAAATGTTTCAGCAAAATTTTGGAAAGAATTATCGATAGTCAGGTTTTAATGGTTTTTAAAGATAGTAACTAAATGAGCAATTCGAGTTACATTAAATAAAAAAAAATATTGGTATGGTTTCAGTCGATATCGAGAATGCACAAGGGATTACTGCATACTCATTTAAAAAAGAACAAAACTTACTGACTTGTTTAGCAGTTTATACAGTGACAGTAAATAAATTCAGATCATTAGGTCTTTATCCGGTTATAGAAGGAGTTTTCCAGGGATCTGTCCTTGGTTACCTCCTCTACAATATACATACGTATAAATAATATATTTATTATATAAAGCTGATTTTCTCAAATTAAACCACTAACTATTTCTTTTGCAGATGACCTTCGTATCCTCTCAGTCTCAGATAACTACGTAGTTATAATTTGGAAATTGCGCATAACTGAGTCTTATTTCTGTGTATGAAAAATTAATATAAATACTAGAAAGGTCAAAGCAGCACTAATCAGTAGAAAACGAACAATTCAAATTTTTCCTAATCTCGATTAAGTACTTGTATTGTAATGGGTTAATCCTTGGTCTCAGCCTAGAGAAAACATTAACTTATTTTTCGCACATCAATGCAGCAATATAAAACTGAAATTGCAATTCAAATTTGTACCCTCCTATTAACAAGAATTTAAACCTAAGTAATGAAAATAAACTTCTTATATATAAAGTGATGTTACCCACTTTTCTTTATGCTGCTTCTCGTTGTACAAATTGTGCTGGGCATCATTTAAAACGGTTTTAATTGGTTCAAAACAAATTACTTAAATGTATCCTGTACCCGACATTTTCACCCAACAAATAAAGAAAATGTTATTTGACTCTTAATCAATTTCAGAAATTAAACCAAATAAAGAAAATGTTAATTGTTAAATTTAGTAATGAACCATCAAAATCTAATAAGATGTACAAGTCCATCAATAAATAACAAAATACTTTGTATATTTTGGCTGTAAATCGAAGTGGTGTTCTAGAAACCGGCAGCAAAGGCTCTTAATGGGTTCAAAGATTTAGAAATTATTTTTTGTTTTCCTCTTTTGGGGTTGAGTCAAATTTAAAAAATTAAAGATTTCTTACGCCAACTTAAAAAATGACAATTGTTCGAACTCATAAATTCATAAATTTAATTAGATGGTTCAGATGTTTTTTCAATTATCCTCTTATATACCCTTCTATTTACTCTTCTTATAATGCTTTCTTTCTAATGCTTTGATATAAAGTGTAGTGGGGAATCAAATGTTGAGGTTCTTTGATTTGTGATTTGTAAACAACCTGTACAAGAATTTAGTCTTAAAAAGTGTTTACTCTTTCATAATTCCAATTAACATGTGATTTATGCAACATTCGAAATTGTTTTATCCACTCCATTTGCTTCATTAAATATTTTTGTTCGCTAGGTTTCTCTTCGAAGAAGAATAAATCTTTCTTGCCCTTACGTTGTCTGAGGGCTAATTAAAATTGTAAAAATGAGTTTGGACATTTTACACAGTTCCATGATATCTCCAAATTTAAAGTAATTTTTGTTCCTGTACTTACCTGTCTGGTTCAGGTGAGTTTTGATAGCCGTCAACTCATTACAATTGCGGGATAGCAAAAAGTTGAAAAGTTTTGTTTCGGACAAAACCAGAATTTACTAATATTGTAGTAGTAGAAATTTTTTCACCATAGATTCGTGAGCCTCCAGCGCTCTTCTAATGTTAGTAGTGATTTTAATTTCGTGATAAGAATCAAAACCAACGATTTTGGATCTCATTACATTCTGTTGAAGAATCTTTTCCATCGTTGATTATCCCTAAATTCACAAATAAACAAATTTCGGTTCATACCAGACCATAGTTGAACCGAATTATATGAAATATAAAGCCTTAATTTTTTATAAACTCAACTTACTTAATTTTGTATAAACTCTACTTACTTAATTTTTGTTATAAACTTTATTTATTTTGAAATTTACATATATGAATGAATCCTCTTTTTAATAGTAGCCGTTTTATTTTAAATAAGGCTATAACATATACAAATTATAATAAATTACTTTTTGTTTTGTATGTACAGGTTACAACAGGAATCAATGATTTAGATAAAAACGAGGTAAACATAATTTCAGGTGCTTTGGAACTGAGAAGGAAAACCGTTTCTGATGTAATGACTCGTATTGAAGATGCATTTATGCTATCCCTAGAAGCTGTTCTCGACTTTGAAACAGTATCAGATATAATGAAATCTGGTTTTTCCCGAATCCCAGTTTATGATGGTCATCCAAAAAATATTGTTACATTATTGTATATCAAAGACTTAGCCTTTGTAGACACCGATGATAATACTCCTTTGAAAACATTGTGTGAATTTTATCAAAATCCTTGTCACTTTGTCTACGAGGACGTTACTCTGGACATAATGTTTAACCAGTTTAAAGAAGGAAACAAGGGACATATGGCTTTTGTTCGACGAGTTAACAGTGAAGGACAAGGGGATCCTTTCTACGAAACGATAGGATTACTAACTTTAGAAGATGTTATTGAAGAGCTAATACAGTCCGAAATTATTGATGAAACTGACGTATTTGTAGACAATCGAACTAAAGTAAAGAGACAAAGAAACAAAAAACAAGATTTTAGCGTATTTGCGGAGAAAAGGGAACACCAAGCTATACGAATTTCGCCACAGCTGATATTGGCAACATTTCAGTACTTAAGTACATGTAAGTCTTTGTTGAATTTTCTTATTTTAAATTTATTAAAGTTTACTTTGATTTTCAGCCGTCGATGCATTTAAAAAAAATAACATTTCAGAATCAATATTACGACGATTACTGAATCAGGATATAATCCGTAATATCAAATATAAAGGCAAAGAAAGAGATGACCCTAGTCTACTTATATTTGAGCAGGGAAAGCCTGTTGATTTTTTCGTACTTATTCTTGAAGGGCGAGTAGAAGTTATAATTGGAAAAGAAAATTTATTATTTGAAAGTGGACCATTTACATATTTTGGAACACAAGCCTTGCTACAAAATATAGTTTTAGGTACGGTAAATAATACGTATTTTTTATATCAAAGAGTGTAAAAGTTTGATGATGTCCATTATATATCATTACAGATTCTCCTAATCAAGCCCAGCAAATAATGGGTTCCTTGCAGTCTCTTAATGTGGATTCTGCCATAAGGCAGTCTTTTATTCCTGACTATTCAGTACGCGCGGTTAGTGATGTTACTTACATAGCTGTAAAACGTGCTCTTTACTTAACTGCTAAACGCGCAACACTACTGGAAAAATCACACAAGTCTGGTCTAGAAACTGAAACAGAAGCAGTTGACGCAGAAGTAGAAAAGGTAATTTTCTAACTCTCTTTCTCTTTCACTCTAATCTTAACATACTCAAATTATTTTCAATGTAAATTAGTATTACTTTTCTAGAATTGCAGTATATTAGTACTTAAGTAAAAAAGGAAAAAAAAAAAAAGAAATGTGAAAAAAGGACTGAATATATGCTGATTGCTTATATGAACAGACTGTATAATTTTATGTTAATTTTATTTTAGTTGCTGTATTCGCTAAATGAGGAAGATCAAGTTACCAAGGACAGTGTGAAAAAGGCTATGCTAAGTGGCAGCACAACACGGTCTCCATCTCTTAATGTAAGTTAGTTGTATACATATCAATAGTATATTTAAAGCTTATAAAGACGGTTATATGTTTTATGTCTTAACTGTAGCTTATATATAAAAATACAAATGAAATGTTTATATAATATTTCTTTCATCGGATGGGAACAAAAATATATTTTTATAAATTTTTCTGAATCTCTGAATGGTTACAAACTTATCCTTATCGGCTATCCGTCCACTTATATACCTCCACAACTACAGTCGAAGGGCATGACACTTCTAGTTTTTCTGCCGATAGGCTTGGTTCACCAGATTTCTTGTCAGCTCTTACAGTAGAATTCAATAGAATACTTGCAACTGCTGGTGAGCTCAAATCTTTTCATGAAGCAACAATTTTTTCTCTCCACAAGAAAGGTGACGATGATGATCCGGCAAACTATGGAGGAATATCTTTCTCAAACACATCTGCTAAGTTGTATGCCAGTATGCTCTTCAATCTCAAGCTGGTCTTCGTAGAAACTATTCCACCATAGACCAGATATTCTCGCTGGTAAATATTGCAGAGATATACAAAATGAAACGTAAAAGATTATACGCTTTCTTCGTGGATTTTTGTGCGGCTTAAGACTCCATCCCGAATTGCTTTTTTATAATCTATATAAAAGTATGGAATCTCGTCGCAAGTCATTAATGTTTTAAGAGCTGCATATGTACAGTTATAGTAAATCATGTATCTGGGATGGTTGCCATTTATCTGAAAACTTTGAGGTCTCAATGGTTGCGAACTTAGTGCATTGCTATTTATCCTGTACATAAACGATATAACGGATAAAGCCAGAGATGGAATAAATCTCGGGGCAGTGTTGGGCAAATTTTAGTCGAATAATGACTAATTTGGTCATTAGTTGCCGGATCCATGCGAATCATAGCTAGTTTATTCATTGTTCATGAGCATAATGATTGACCAATAAATTATTCATTATATTCACAGAAATTACTCATGACTAATTCATCATTATTCATGAGTTATTCAAATAAGTTATTCATAAGTCATTTATCATTAAATAAGAGCATTTATTCAAGCTATATCACTGTTCATAAAAAAATAAGACAAACTATTGAGTTACTTCAAATGATAACGAACTTTAAATTACTGTCGAACTTTTTGTTTTTGGTGTTTTTTTACCACATAGTTTTTGTAATTTTTGTTTGGCCGCGTAAATATACACAACACTGTGCAAAATAATAGCACCATCGTCGACATTGTCACAATTATGCTAATTACTTTTTCCTATGGCCAGGCACGTGCCTCATTTTTTGTTGCACAACATCTATTACATCAGTCATAAAACCCATAACGAGGACATAAAAAACTTCATCTTGTTATTAAAAAGGGTTTCGTTACCGGAAATGCAAATATATATAAGTATATCAGGTATACCGGTATGAAATGAAATATATAGTGTAGTGTATGTATAGTATATATATAGTATAGTTTTTTTTTTGAAATAATACACTAATTATTAGTGGGAACGTAAAAACATTTTATTCAAAGTATTGGTCATTGTTTTCTACACATTTTGACCACCTTTCTGGTAATTTTTGAATTTGGATCTTTCCCATAGTTTTTAAACGGTCAGAAATTGTTTTTTGTGCAACATTTAACATTGCTGCCATTTGCTTCTGACTCAAAGTGTCATCTCCATCCAATATCGTTTGCAATTCGTCGTCTTGAAACTCTTTTGGTGATCTTCCACGTTCTTCATTTCTCACATCAGAATCATTATTTCTGAATCATTGAAACCATCTTTTGCATGCTGCTTCTGATAGAGAATGATCACCATTTTTTCAAATGAAAACAAAAATTTAATGCTTTCTGCAAATCATCACTTTCTGGTAAAAAAATTCGAAATATTTAACACGATGAAAAATATGATGCAGTCTGTTCAATGACTTTATGTATACTATATTATTTTTCACAGATGTCATAGCAAACAAACAAAAAAACTAAGAGGTCGTTCACAACAAATGTTCCCTATCGAGACATTTGTATCTTAACGCTTACTTCATACCAGTATACCAGTGTACCGGTATATAAAGATTTAAAGATTTAAGTTCTTCCAAGTAAGCATACCGTAGGAAGTATACTGGTATATATTGTGAATTTTTTTTTTGCTGAATGTCAATTTTCCCTATTCCCATTGATTTTAATTTTAGCTGAGCATTTCTGACCTAAGGGATTGAAGGCCTGATGGTTGTTTTGATTGAAAGTACTACGGAGTTGGGTCGAATGGTTTTCATTGTTGTACCCTGAATGACTTGGGTTGAAAATGTTGCGTTTAAATTGTTCGGAATTTGTCTATGTTGCCCTGGGCTGTGTCTAAATTTTCCTGAATTGTACCTAAATTGCCCTGAGTTATGCTTTGTTTTGTGTGTCTGTCGTTTATCATGGGTTTAATTTTTTTGTCCACATTGTCATGATAGTAACCCAAATTTCGTGTAAATCATATTTATACCTTATAATAATTAATAATAATAATTGTTGGCCCTACAGTCCAAAGGGGGACCAGGGCCTAGCTTGCTCATCAACTACTCGTGATGTGCGCGCTACTTTTCTCTCACGAGTAGAAGGGACCTACAGTTTTTTGCCGACTGCGAAATTTGAGAAGATTTTTTAGACAGTTATTACTCTTTGAGTGCTGTCAGTAGCTTGAAATAGGTGGTGCCGTGAAAAATTCGAAAAATTGGTGTTGATCTGGGAATCGAACCTACACCCTTCGGCGTGTGAGCGTCGCACTCTACCCACTATGCCACGGCGGCCACCTTATGCCTTATATCTCTAGATAAATTATCCGACACTATTTGTTTAATTCTATTGATTAAAATTATATTAAATGTTTTCACACGCTCGGGTTGATTGATTTCATATGTTGCAAAACTGTTAATAATATTTTCTATTTTAAAATTCAGACCGGAATTAGAACATACTTTGAGCGAAGAAATATATTCCTATTACACGATGGTCTGAAATATTGCCAGAAAAGTTATTTTGCTTCTTCCCAGTTGATCGGCAGTTCCTCCGCTATCCCGGTGGCCTTAGCGTTGTAAATCGCCTGCCCCAATTCGTTCTTCCTTACCTCGCTGATTTCTGCGTCTAACCGAGTCTGCACTACGGTGACACACTGTGTTAACTGATCCCTCCGTCCGTCACATTCCTTGATGAAGGCAATTTAATTCATGCTCGGCTGGTTGGTTCTGGATTGTTACTGGTTACCACACACTTTCACGATTCATCTCCGCACTTGGTACACTTCACTTTGTCCATTTTTTATCTTGCTGTAACTCGTAAGAGTCCAATTTAAGTTTGGTACTCGTTGGTTTCATTAACTAAGTTACTTGTGCAGCTTAAGCTTATTTTTAGTTTCACTTTCACTTTTAACAAAGTTATTTTAATTGAACTGATTTGTAGTTATAATGCTACTTTAAACCGAATTATGTTATTCGTTTAGTTATACTAAACTTGTTTGTAATTAAACTATCACTAGTATTTTGTTCGCAATAAATCCGTTCCGACGCGCGTAGATAATTTATTCACGGTTGAATGAAAAAAAATATTTTATTCTTTTATTTAAAAATTCTCAGGAGATTATCCTTGGAAAACAGGATGGAATTGAAGATTCTCAGTGAACCTGGTGAAACCAGTATTCTCGGATCGCCATGGACTTATTTTGTTCCGAAGACAAACATGCTTCAGCAAGGCTCCGTTTTCCAAGTCGTGACATGAACTACGAGTCTTCTTGACCGTGTACACTCTCTGAAAAACAGCACTCATTGCTTTCACCTTTTCCTCGGGATCCTCAACTACGAGAAAGTTGTTGTCAAGCACTGCTCTGGATCGATTCCAGATGTCCTCCATAAGAGAAGTGTCATAGGAGATGTGGTGCGCGCGGTCAACAAAGCTCCAGTTCGAGTTGAACCAAAGACCATTTGGTTTTAGTTGGGAGATGGCTTTGATTGTGCATCGCATGATGCGGATGTTAAGGGGAAGGAATTTAAGCAACACATCAAGAGCAGAGCCAGTCGTGCTAGTGAAAACCCGTGCGCAACTGAGGCAGACCGTTCCTAGAAGTTGGTAAAAACAGCAATGTTTTTTTCCAAAGAAGTGTTTTATCCAGAATAAAACCTAGGTATTTAGCTTCTTTAAAAAAGGAATAATGAGACCCTTAAATACTAGTTGATTCGGACCAGTCAAATTCCTCCTCCTTGTAAAGAGAACCTCGGTTATATTAGGGTTCACTGAAAGCCCATACCTAGTAAACCAGCCATCGATCATGTCAATAGCCACCTGCCCCCTTGTACAAACTGCCGCAAAGCATGGTATAGTGAAGAGTGCCGCTACATCATCCGCGTAAGCCCTGGCGTAGGTGGGAGTCGACCAATATGTCCACAGGAGAGGTGACAGGACGCCATTTCCGGGAAGCCCCGTTTACACCCCGATATTATAAACTGGTCACACTCCACCTTTTCCACTATTCACTAGCATCCAATGATTCTTCTATGCTGTGTTCTCTGGTCGCGTTTTATACGCCATCAAAAGTCGTATTGCTGAAAGCACCCAAAATGAAACATATAAGTAAAAGGTATTTAAAAAGAAAATGTATTAGTATGTATTCAAAATTGTATTATACAAAAAACAAAAAAAGAAACGTAATCCACAACATCAATATTTTGTAACATATTCATAAATGAGTCGCAATATTCAATAGAAACTCCAGTTTCCAATAATTGGATGTCGCATTAAGAATTGACTTCAGTTGGCTTTCTCTCTTAATTATATCCCTTTTAGGCATATTTTGGTCTCCGTTTTGAACTAGTTAATGAATGTTTTACAATAATAAACTCTTTACTCAAATTTGGTATAAATTTATATACAACTACATGTGATGGCCCAACTATTACTTTGAGGTGTCTATGCCATGCTTCTAAAGTACTTTGAGTTTTAGGAAGATTATACTCCCTTTGTTCGAAAATTGACCCATGAAGAAGCATATCTTGGTATTGTAATTTATTTTTGCTTATTTTCTGATGTAGTCTTTCTCTTTTTTACATACACGTAGTACAGGTAGTTTCTCTATATGAAGTTTTCTCCAAATGATTGCACCAGAAAAAAAAACGTCCTTTGTTTATACGATTTTGGTGCTGCAATGATACCTTTCTCAAAATCTGACGTTATATATTCAAGTTGAAGAGTTATGTTATTATCGCACGCAATCCGATGCAGCTCATAGAAGAATTCTTCATAAAGCAGTCTGCTTTTGCTGCTCATTATGAATTAGTGGGAAAGTCTGCCCTCGGATAACACTTTGTACAAGCTGTCACACATACATACATACACACCCACTCTTATACTTATGTAATAGTAATAGTATTGAAGTTGTATTGAATACGCAACCCCAATAAAAAAAGTTCAGTTCTTACTCAACTCTCGTCACTCGACACAGGCCACATTTTACATTTAGATAGAGTTTGAATATTAGATAAACTGATGATGATTTCTTCATTATTTACATCCTTCTCAGCTAGACGAAATGTTTCGTCTTCCACAACTTTCAAATTTTCTGGCACATTTATTTTATTAATGTCAAACGTTTGTTTTGTTTTCTTATTTCATATTATCCTTTAATTTTTTGTTTAAGACTTGCATTATTTTGCAAATAAACACGACCGCTTTCTTCATAAGCAATAAACTGTCATTAATAATATATGAGGGTACATTGCTTGTATTTACAGCAAGTTCTTTTACTTGTTTTATGCATTTGTGTTTTATAGTATAACGGATCGTGAGTAAAATCTATGGGCTTTTTATGCATTTGATAATTTCCATTTTTTAACTTGACCTTTACAAAATAACTCATTTCTATGCTAACAACGTCAGCGAAAAATATCACCTAGTTTTTTCTCCAAATGATAGACAAATCCTCGGATTTTTAATTTTGTGTTCCCCTTATTCGAGTCGGTGAAACTGATATCCATGTTGTTATGCTTCCATTTCACCTTTATTTATGAAATGGTTCAAATGCAATCGTAGTAAACAAGTTTATACTGCCGTTAGATAGTAGAAGAGATAAGAAATAAGTTTCAACCATACGACTTTCTCCAAGTCTGACGTGTGTTATCATTTGCGCTTGTTTATATAAACCTATCAAAATAGCCAAACGTGTTTGTTCACCTAATGTTGAAGACTCTATATCTTCCAACAGAAAACTTTTCAAAATGGATTCTATAGATCCAAGAAGAAATATGTTCCGTCCTTTACAGACGCATAAAGATACGGATATTTCTGATATAGAATGTGATGAAGTGCTGTGCCCACCAACATAAAAAAAAAGAAAAAATACCACCTGTTTGTGTTCTGCATAAGACTGCGAGTGAAGTGCATGCTCTCCTTCGTGAAATTAAAATAGAAAACTATAGTGTTAAAAAAATAAGTATTGGAATTAAAATCGATTGTAAGAGCATCGATAGCCGTACGCATTTATGTGGCCAGTTAAGCTCAAGAAACATTAAGTTCTTTACACATGGCCTTTCCTCATCAAGGTCATTTAAAGTTGTTCTATATGGACTAGAGGAATTTTCCACAGAAGAACTCAAAAATGAATTAGTGTCACTCGGTCTGAAGTGTCAAAACGTCAAAATTATTAAAAAGAACTATGTGCAATTCACAGACGTTTTTATATTGTTTTTCTTGAAGTAGGTTCAAGTCGAATAGCTGAACTCAGAAAAAACTTCAAATCAATATTCAAGACACAAGTGAAGTGGGACTTTGCAAGACGACAAATTAACAGAGTAACGCAGTGCTATAACTGCCAAATGTATGGACATGGGGAGAAGAACTACCACATTAAGACACACTGTGCTATCTGTTCTGAGTGTCACAAAACGAATGAATGCCAATCCAAGAACTTACAAGAACAAAACTCAACGTGTGAGAAACGTACATTTTAAGCAAAGGCTATGGATTTTCCCTCGCTCCCATCGCATCATAAAGCTGTAGCAACCGCTCCACCCGCGCATACGAGCAAACCTATTACATCAAACGCATGGGCTAAAGCTCCCAACAAATGTCATGACAATATGAAAAGCTGCAAAGAGCTTTTTTCTTTGGAAGAAATCAACGCACTAACTGCAGAAATGATCACCTTGCTCAGCAAATGTACCACAAAGGCGGAACAATTCAACACCATCGCACAATTAACAATTAAGTATTTATATAGTTCTAAGTAATGAATCTAAGTTCAGTAAACATAGTTTGTTGGAATGCTAGAAGCATTCGAGGGAAGCAATTAGAATTTTATACATTTCTTAATAAACATAGTTGAAATCAACCGATAGTCTTTCCAATTCTAAATACAAATGTTACCGTCTGGATAGGGAAGAGAGAAGTGGTGGCGGTGTTGCCATAGTTCTTAAACGGTCTATTAAACACAAAGTACTACGGATTCAATGTACAAAATTAATTGAAACCATTGGTATTGAAGTTCCTCTCGGAAATGGTTTATCACTAAAAATTTTCAGCAGTTATTTTCCCGGTGGAAGAAGCGCGCCACAAAAACGCATTGATCTCCATAATGACCTCATGAGATTAGTAAATACGAACGATCTATTCCTAATAGGTGGCGATTTGAACTGTAGGCATAGGAAATGGGGTTGTCTGAGAGCTAATGCGTGGGGAAATATACTTGCAGATCTGAACTCAAGGCATCCATTTGAAATCTTATACCCTCCTAGTCCTTCATATATTCCATCCAATAGCAATTGGAATCCATCGACGTTGGACATTTTCTTAACAAACATTCCTGAAATCTTCACCACACCTACAACCCTGAACGAGTTAAGCTCTGACCATTTGCCTGTTAAATGTAATATGGTATCCATGCCAGTGTCTGATACTTACCATACATTTAATTTCAAAAAAGCCAACTGGCGTTTATTCAAAAATCATATGAGGGATAAACTGGCAAATAGTATAGTCCAATGCACAGACGAAACTCATATTGACCAAAACATAAGTACATTCACCAATGCGATTCTGGAAAGCGTCGAGCATTCTGTACCAAAGAAGTCATTAAATCGTAATACTGAAGCTGTTCTTCCTACATACATCTTAGAGATGATAAAGTTAAGAAATACTTGTAGACGTAGATGGAGTCGTACGAGAAGCAATTTCTATTTAAAACAATTTAAGAAAATGAATGGTCTCATTAAAACTCTCATTTCCAACTTTAAAAACCAAGCATGGAATGACAGGCTTAAAAGCCTGGAAAAAGGTAGTAAACCATTTTGGAAGAAACACATACAGATACCTCCACTTAAGATTGGAAGTTCGATTATGCTTTCTTGCACTGAAAAGATTAATGCACTAGCTGACATCTTCCTAAATAACTTTTTGACATCCAGTACTATTATTCCACCTACTAATACACAAAATGCTGTGGAGCAATCTATAGCACTTATAAATCCTCATGCGTCCTTAGAAAACTTCGCTTCTGTACCAGTATCAGAATTAAAAGATATACTTAAAAGTCTAAAAGTGAGAAAATCTTGTGGCTTCGATAGAATAAAAAATTAATGTCTTAAAAACCTCCCAAACTTCGCTATTGTGATATTGACCTATATTTTTAACAGCTGCCTGAAGATTGGATACTTTCCCGAAAATTGGAAAGTTGCGAAAATAACTCCAATATCAAAACCCGGTAAACCGCCAAATTTGGCTAGTAGTTACAGGCCATTTAGTCTGCTTAGCTCTTGAAAAGCTGATTAAAAACAGAATTATGTCCTTTGTTGAAGAAAATAGGATAATCCCTTCAGAACAATTTGGATTTAGACCCTTCCATAGCACTGTTCACCAAGTTCATCGCATAACTAAGGATATAAAGAAACATTTTTCCCAAGGCAAAAGTACTGGATTGGTAATAGTAGACATAGAGAAAGCATTTGATACAGTCTGGTATGATGGTCTACTTCATAAACTGTTGTATGCTAGAACCCCATTATACCTGATCAAAATTGTTCAGTCGTTCCTATCATTACGTAGTTTTCAGGTATGTATTAACCACCAGAACTCGGAAAACAAATCTATCTGCGCTGGTGTCCCACAAGGATCCGTACTTGGACCAGTTATCTTTAATATATATACGTCTGACATGCCCAGATTGCCCAACTGTGATATTGCTTTATTTGCGGATGATACCTGCATTTATTCTGCTGATTCGGTTTCAATGTTGAAACTAATTTGAAATATGCTCTCAATACTCTTGATCTATAATAAAAAACGTGGAAAATTAAATTGAATGCCCTAAAGACTCAAACTATTTTCTTTTCGCGAAAAAGAAAACCTAGTTTGCTGCCAAGAAACAATCTTCTACTCAATGGCGTTCAAATTGAGTGGAAGACAAGTGTAAAATATTTAGGCATCTATTTAGATAAACGTTTAACTTTCAGTGTCCAGGTAAAGGAAATCATCAAAAAGGTTGGTATTACAATAAGAATTCTTTATCCCTTTATTTGTCGATATTCACAGCTAAGCACTGGTAACAAACTCTTAATGTTTTAGGGTATTTTCCAGGCAATAATATTTTATGGATCTCCGGTATGGGGTACATGCGCAAAAAGTCATGTACGCAAGCTGCAAATTGTTCAAAATAAGATCTTACAAATGATGCTCAATCTCCCAAGACTATTCTCCACAGAGGAACTTCATGAAATTACAAATATAGAAATGGTATCTTCTAAAATTAATAAACTTAGTCAGAAATATATGATATCCTGCATATCATCTGACAATTACTTGATTTCAAATTTAATCTCAACCCAAACGCAATAATCAGACTTTTTATTAAATAATGTGTTTATTTTTGTTTATTTATTTACTTACTTATATTTATTTATTTATCCGTATTTATTTATTTGTTTATTTATTTATTTATTTATCAATTTATTATTAATTTATTTATTTATCTATTTATTTGTTTGTTTATTTATTTATTAATATATATATATATATATATATATATATATATATATATATTTATTTATTTATTTGTTTGATTTATTTACTTATATATTTATAAATTTACTAATCTATTTAAAAACTTGTTACAATAAATGATATTATTTTTATATTTCTCTAATTTATATATTACACATTATTTATTTATTTATTTATTTATTTACCTTTTATGTATTTATTTATTTAGTTCGCGCTAGTAACACCACTGCCTTGATCTTTGACCCTTGAAATCAAATAAAAACACCACTTCTCTTTTCCCTTCCTAAACACCACAAAATTTAATGAAGGTTTTTATGGCTTTTCCTTCAAATTGATCTGTGATATATCATTTAAGGACTTGTATTAATATTTTAGTAGTAAGGTAATATGACCGCATCTCTAATAATGTAAGATTCAAACACATGAATGTAATCTATTGCCACAATAAATAAAATCTAAATCTAAATCTAAAAAATTTCACTGCAAACGAAAACAGAAAACGACAGTTGCTTTTAACATATAACATTATCATAACATTATCATATGTCAAAAGCAGCTGTCGGCTTTATGGAATCGACATTTGTTTGTCGACATTTTTATAGTCGATATTTTATTTTAGCGACATATGAATGACGACATTTTTTTATAAGTCGACATTTTCGTAATCGCCGTGGCGTATTGGGTAGAGTACGACGCTCATACGCTGAAGGTCTAGGTTCGATTCCCGGCTGAACACTCTTTCGACCTGCTGAGAGCACTCAAAGAGTAATAAGTAATAACTGTCTAAGAAAGCTTCTTAAATTTTTGCCGTTCGGAGTCGGCAAAAAAATGTAGGTCCCTTCTACTCGTGATAGACAGTAGCGCGCACAACACGTGTAGTTGATGAGCATGCTGTGGACCCCTGTGGACTGTCGCGCCATACAACTAGTATTATTATTTTGGTAATCAATTTTTTATAATGGACCTTGTGAAAAGCCATTAATCATACCCAATCCTAATCCCCTTTAACAATTTGTGGTACAAAGGCTACCACAAATGTGCGTCACGAGTTCGCAATATATGCCAGTGCAAAGCTGGCAGTGTAAATTCTTTTCAGATCCGATAGAAGTTGGTATATGCCCCTTTGCAGAGGGTACCTGGTGCCTTAAAGCCATCAAACGATGCGGCGGCGTACTTGATAGGTTAATCTGTTACCACGAGCGATTATATATATCAGCTTCTGCGGGTGGTGTTTGTTTGCTCGTCCCCAGTTTCAAATCGACCCTGGTTTTGAGCCAGTTGTGATCTAGTTCCCTGGGAAGTGAGTATCTAGCATGAGCTGGAGGGCCCCAGCTTTTGACTCAGTATTGGTACCGTCGAGAGGAAAAGCAGTCAGATTCAAGCGTTCAATCTGACTGCTTTTCCTCTCTGAAGGACTTTCACCAATCTGCTAGTTTCAACGAGTGACTCGATCTTTCCACAAAAATATCTATAGAAGGCACGAAATTGCCTCTTATAATCATTTTGTTTCGATCGGTACAAGTCCCAGTCTTCTTCCAGATTGGTCTTGACCGATTTATGTAGAAGTTTTCTGGTTTCTATGCAGTTCCATATTCCGAAAGGGAACAGGGGTTCTGCAGGGTGTGTTTTTAACTGGGCAAGCCAGTTCGAAGCATTTGGTGTCGTTCAGACATTGAACTGCCTCCTCAGCCTAACGCCTTGTTTAAGATGGTTAAGTTGAACATTGTTTTTCTTCAATGTAATAGATTTTAACAATGCTTGTATAACAAAATTTACAAAAAAAATGTGTAAGTTTACAAATGTGTATTTATCTGTACGACTAACGATAAAATTATAAGACTGTCTCCTAATTCCATAACGTTCATTAAGGGTTGAGGAACTGCTGCAGAGTAGGGTGGCTGTCCTCCTTTTTATCCTTTTGGGCTACTCAGGGGCCTCATTTCCCATCTATCACTGCGTTGCTGTCGGTAGGTGTTCACTCTTAATTTGATGCTAACTTGGTTATTGTTAGCTTTTACACACTTTTAGTTTTACGAATGTTAAATGAAATTGCTGACTTAGATGTTGTTAGCTTTTGCTTCACGCTCACTAAATGTTGTTACTAACTTGATTGTTGTCAGATTGATTGTTTACTCGCGTGATCTTACACAACGATTTAAGCAATGCTGCTCGGGCACCAGTTAACGGAAACAAGTATTACTTCACATAAAAATATTATTTCAGGCAGAATGCCTCGCCTTTATTTACTGAAACCTAAGACAAAACAAAAGAACATTTTCAACGTTCACGTATTTATTCAGTGTAAGTGTCAGCAATTCGCTTACGAATTCGGATACCCAGGTAATAGATGTAATTGGGTCATAAGCTTACGAGTATGAATTCAGCGGCCAGTGCTGACCGTTGCCAATCTTCCGTATGAGTATGAACTGGGTTATGTGAACGTCGTCAATTGAACTTTGGAAGTTCAATAATTTCTGCGTTAACTTATATTTGCGGCAATCAACCTCAACAAAGTGGAGGATTTGCTGTCAGTTCTAAACAAACAACATAAGAATATACACTGTACTGTGGAATAAGGAAAGCAAAATACCACCGCATTTCTTGACGTAAAAATCCACAGGACTATTTTCGACTGATACCAAAAGGATACAGCTAGTGAATTACAGATCCAACAAGCCAACCTCATTTTCATCAACACTGTGGCTAGTATGATAAACAAAGTGTTCAGCGTAAGTGACGAAAAGTTCCATCCCAAGAACAAGAGGATTGTGAGAGACATTTTGAGACGTAATAGATACCCTGATGAACTTACCAGGTAGCTTTTACATTGCCACGAGAGAAATGACTATCAGTCTGCTTCGACGACTAATAACGTATAAGGCTTTTTGTATAAAACATGTTTTACATACTAACTTTGTCGGTCAATTTCAAGATAATTGTATCCGCCCATTATGACAACAACAGACAAAAAGTTCAGATCACACCAGATCCCTACACTCCTCTCTTCTTCTTCTTCTTCTTGTGGCGCTACAGTCCGGGGTTGACCTGGGCCTCAACTAACACGGCTCTCCAGCCAGCACGATTTCGCCAGCTGTCTCCAGTTGCGCACTCCAAGTTGGTTGAGGTCCTTCTCCACTTGTGTGCGTCACTTTAGTCTAGGTCGTCCTCAGTTGCGTTGAGGCTCGGATTCAAAGACTTTTCGGACCGGAGCAGTGGTGTCCATACGCTCTACATGGCCTAGCCATCTTAAGCGTTGTATCCGTAGACGCTTGACCAGGCGCATGTCGCTGTACAGCCTATAGATTTCGTCATTAAATCTTCTCCAGATGCCATCAACGCAAACAGGGCAAAAAATCGCACGCAAAACTTTCCTTGACTACCTCGAAGTTTCTGTTGCCTAGTGTGACGCTCCGTCCGAGACGTCGATGTTGTGTGTCCTTCCTTGATGACAGCATATACTTCGTTTTGCCCTCATTTACTGCTGAACCCATTTTAGCCGCTTCCACTTTAATGCCAGCAAACGCCTCATTGACGGCTCGCTGTGTTCGTCCAATCACGTCAATGTCATCAGCGTAAGCTAACAATTGAACTGACTTCTGGAAGATCGTGCCTCTGGTGTTGACTTGTGAGTTACGCAAGATCTTCTCGAGGATGATGTTAAAGAAGTCACATGACAGTGAGTCGCCTTGTCTAAAACCTTTTTTGACATTGAAGGTCTCGGTGAGTTCGGTACCGACCTTGACGGAGCAGCAAGAGTTCTCCATCGTCATCCTACACTATCTGATGAGTTTGGTAGGAATGCCAAAACTAGACATGGCACTGTATAGCTCGTCTCTATGCGCACTGTCATATGCAGCCTTGAAATCGACGAATCGGTGGAGAGTGTCAATTTGCATTTCTTGGGTCTTTTCCAGGATATGCCGTAATGTGAAGATCTGGTCTATTGTGGATTTCCCTGGCCTGAAACCACACTGATAGTTACCTATCAGGTCATGGACAAATGGTTTCAGACGCTCACACAATACGGCAGAGAGGATCTTGTATGCGATGTTCAGGAGACTAATCCCTCTGTAGTTGGCGCAGTCAAAAGGGTCTCCTTTCTTGTGGACCGGGCAAATGACGCTGAGATTCCACTCATCGGGCATGCTTCCCTCCGACCATATCTTACAGATGAGCTGGTGCATGCGCCCAACCAGGCCATCTCCAGTTGCTTTAAATAGTTCTGCGGACAGTCCGTCCGCTCCAACAGCTTTGTTCGACTTCAGCTTGGATATTGCTATCTTCAGCTCGTCTAAGTCGGGGGGACGGAATGCTTGTCTGTCATCGTCCACATTGAGTGGACCATTCTGCCTAACAGCGGGATTTGGGTCTTCATCGCCGTTTATGAGTCTGCAGTTCGCCCCGAGGCGAAGTTCAAAGGCCTGACTCCGTTTCCGGATGTGTTGTTGTGCAGGCTGTGTTTACCGATGACTCCAGCAAAGATGTCCTCCTTTCCCAGCTGAGCGTTGAAATCTTCTAGAACGATCTTGGTGTCATATCTGGGGCATCGATCGTATGTTCTTTCTAGAAGATCATAGAAGTCATCCTTGATGTTGTCATCTTTCTCCTCTGTTGGGGCGTGAGCGCATATTAGTCTGATGTTCTCGAATTTAGCCTTGATGCGGATTGTCATGAGGCGTTCGCTGACTGTGTCGTAGTTCAAGACTTTTTGCCTAAGTCTGCCTCGAACAACAAATCCGCATCCGAATAAGCGCTGCCTTCTCTCTCTATAGCAATTGCTGTAGTAGATATCGCAGTTCTTCATCGCTTTTATGCCGGTCCCATCCCATCGCACTTCCTGGATGGCGGTTATGTCAGCTTTGTAGCTGTCAAGGGCCTCCGCAAGCTGTTCGGCTGCACGTGGCCTGTTAAGGGACCTTACATTCCACGTGCAAAACGTTTGCTGGGGTCGTCAACAGTTGATCCTTCACTATCCGAGGCATGATGTTGTCTCTGAACTTCTGGTTTTTACGTGGTGAGGAAGTTACCCTCACGCACAACCCACAGACAGGTAGGCCAGGCCCATTATTTAAATCCTCGGGCAGAGGGTATTGCTGCATACATTAGTTCACCATACAGCGGGTGTTGTGATGGCTATCCAGGGGGCGCCGCGTGGAGGCTGTATGTCAACTTGACCTGTGCACTAACGAGGATTGCCTTGGCCGCTCGCCATGTTGAGCGCAATCAACGACGTTACCTCGCGTGCATAGGCCCATGCCCACCCTACACTCAAATCCGAGAATTGACAAGGAAAATAAAACGGACATCATACACGGAATTAACTGTAAAAAAATGACAAAGTTAGGTTGGCCACAAATCACGGGGTACGTACCCCCGATTATTGACTTTTATATTTTGTCATGTTGGCAGTATCGTCTCAAAGATATGTTTCAGTTTCAGATGTTTAGCACATTGATTTTGCTTGAAATCGCCGAATACGCAAAACCCGTATAACTTTGAATCCTCTCACAAACAAAATAAATATACAGCTGAAACTGTAAACATTTTAACTCGAGACGAGTGTACCAACATAATCAATTAAGCGATTACTTGGCCTGCGAAATTTGAATCTCACCTTAGTTTTTGAACAGACCTCGTAGACGTAGGGATGAGATAGGCAAATGCTGTAAATTTTGATTTTTCGGCGTATTTTTCATAAGATTCAACATAATAATGTCTTAATTCTAGGAAAATATTTAAAACTAGCTTACTTCTCTTCTTCTTTCTATCTAAACAACAGTTCCTAAATCTAATTTACTGACTCATTAACAGGTGTTATAAGCTAATCTATCTTCTTCTTCTTTTTTTGGCTCTACGGTCCGGGGTGAACCTGGGTCTCAACCAATATGCCTCTCCAGCCAGCACGATCTTTCGCCAGCTGCCTCCAGTTGACCACTCCAAGTTGGCTGAGGTTGTTCTCCACTTGTGTGCGCCACCTTACCCTAGGCCGTCCTCTGTTGCGATGTCCCAATGACTTAGATTAGAATACTTTCCGGGCCGGAGCAGTGATGTCCATACGCTCTACATGGCCTTGCCATCTTAAGCTTTGTATCCGTAGACGCTTGACCAGGCACATGTCACTGTACAGCCTATAGAGTTCTTCGTTTAATCTTCTCCTTCAGATGACATCAACGCGAACACGACCAAAAATCGCGCGCAAAATTTTTCTCGGTGGTGAGTGTCAATTTGCGCTTCTTGAGTCTATTCCAGGATCTGCCGCAAAGTGAAGATCTGGTCTATCGTGGACTTCCCTGGCCTGAAACCACACTGATAGGGACCTATCAGGTTACGGACAAACGGTTCGTAACGATAACAGACGCTATCACAATACGGCAGAGAGGATTTTGTATGCGATGTTAAGAAGACTAATCCCTCGGAAATTGGTGCAGTCAAAGGGGTCTCCTTTTTTGTGAACCGGGCAAACGACGCTGAGATTCTACTTGTCGGGCACCCTTTCCTCCGGCCATTTCTTACAGATGAGTGGGTGCATGCGCCCAACCAGGTCATCTCCAGCTGCTTTAAATAGTTCTGTGGGCAGTCCGTCCGCTCCAGCGGAATGGGGATGAGGACGGAATTCTTGTCTATCATCGTCCAAATCGAGTAGAACATTCTGTCTAACAGCGGAATTTCAGCCGTCATCGCCGATAAGGAGTCTACAGATCCTTCCACATTCTCAGCATAGACTGCGACTCTACCTAGAGCTGTCCACTTTGATCCCGGCAGGCTTCAGTCAGAGTCTTGTATCCTCCGGATAGCTGTTTTACCTTTCGGTAAAACATTCGGACTTCATTCCTGCCATAACACCTTTCCATTTCCTCGACCGCGCGCTTCTCATACTCCTTCTTTTTCCTTCTGAGAAGCCGGTGCTCTTCATGCAGAGTTGCCTAATAGGCGATTTGTTTGGCTGCATGCGCTTGCCTGCACACGTTGTCAAACCATGGCTTCCTTCTAGTTAGTAACGTGAAACCCAACACATCAGTGGCAGTCTTCTTCTACGGTTAGTGTAGGTAGAGTCGAACTTTAAGCGAGTTTCAGGAAGACTCAGTCGGCAAAGTTCCTAGTGATTAGTTGTGATTGTAACTTACCGTAGTTAAACCCTATTGGCCTGTCTCGACTCCGCTTCTCTCGATATCCGGGTGCTTACCTTGGCTACAACGGTGATGATCCGAGTCGATGTTTGCACCTCAGAAGGCTAAAATGTATTAGCCTGTCTCGGCTCCGTTGCTCTCTCGATATCCGTGTTCTTACCTTTGCTATAACAAGATGTTGATCCGAATCGATGTTATCTTCTTCTTCTTCTTCTTCTTCTTCGGATGGCGCTACAGTCCGGGGTGGACCTGGGCCTCAACCAACATGCCTCTCCAGCTAGCACGATCTCTTGCCAGCTGTCTCCAATTGCGCACTCCAAGATGGTTGAGGTCCTTTTCCACTTGTGTGCGCCATCTCAGTCTAGGACGTCCTCTGTTGCGTTGTCCCTGTGGTTCGGATTCGAAAACTCTTCGGGCCGTAGAAGTGCTGTCCATGCGCTCTACATGGCCTAGCCACCTTAAGCGTTGTATCCGTAGACGCTTGACTAGGCTCATGCCGCCGTACAGCCCATACAGTTCGTGGTTGAATCTTCTCCTCCAGATGAGATCAACGCAAACAGGACCAAAAATCGCACGCAGAACTTTTCTGTCGAAGAGACCAATGGCTTCCTCATCCGCTTTTAGTAGCGTCCAGGTTTCTGCGCCGTAAAGCAGGACTGGGATGATCAAGGTATTGTACAAAGTCACTTTGGTCGTTCGGGAGAGGGCTTTATTACTCAATTGCCTCCTAAGCCCAAAAGAAACAGCGATTGGCAAGAGTGAGTCTGCGCTTGATTTCGGTACTGATGTTGTTGTCCCTATTCACCGCGGAGCCGAGATAGACGAAGTCCTTCACTACCTCGAAGTGTCTGCTGCCCATCGTGACGCTCTGTCCGAGACGTCGATGTTCTGCGTCCTTCTTCGATGACAGCATATACTTCGTTTTGCCCTCGTTTACCACCAGTCCCACTTTAGCCGCTTCCGCTTCAATGCTAGCAAACGCCTCATTGACGGCTCGCTGAGTTCGGCCGATCACGTCAATGTCACCCGCATAAGCTAGCAATTGAACGGACTCGATGTTATCACCTCGGAAAATTCGGACATCGAGAATACTATAGGAGTGTCTGACGTCGAACGCAACGTGCATTTTGATTGATGGTTCATTGGTCAGGGGATCGTCAGCATCTCTTATGGATGTTGAGGTGAGTGATACCGCGTGCTAGTCACATGGAGTTTCTGCCCCGAGGAGAAGTTTAACAGCTTGAGTCTGTGTCAGGGTGTGAGATAGTGCAGACTGTGTTTCCCGATGATTCTAGCAAAAAAGTCCTTCTTTCCCAGTTTAGCGTTAAAGTTTGCTAGAACCAGCTTGGCGTACGCAGCTGGAGACAGCTAACAAAAATCGTGCTAGCTGGAGAGGCATATTGGTTAAGCCCGAGGTCTACCCGGACTGTAGCGCCACAACAAGAAAAATAACAAGGTACACAGTAAGGGAATTATAATACTTTATCCGAAATTAAATCCTTTTAATTGCTACCGTCAATAACATCTTGTCACTAAATAGAGGCCACTTGTTATAATGCACTCCATTCCGAAAGAGTAAGCGATGATATCAGTGAAAAGATATCAACGCAGAAATCTTGACTACCACAACAGGAGCAGGACTAGAGTTTTTGAGCCAGGAGAAAGGGTGTGTGTTCAAGCAAATAAGCGCATTAATTTGGGAAGTTGTTTTCGAAAAAAGTTATTGGAGAGATTTGGGAACTACGGTTCTCATAGAAAATAAAAAGTGTCACGAATCTAAGATAGTTTTGTAAAAGTACACAATTAATTGTATTATGGGCCAATATAATTGAGATCGAAGAGGTAATTTCTTAATACAGTACAATTTAGAATTTAACATTTTTTTTACCGATTGAAGAAATTTTGTTAACCAATAATCGAGAGTTATTTCGTACTTATCACCTGGCATTGTGATTTAAATATAATTTTTATTATATCTAGTCTGAAGATTATATAACTTTTCTAAACATTTTAGGTCGTATGTATGTGTGTATAATGTGGAGGATATTGTGTTCCAAATGGGCAATCAGTTCGTGTCCATCTGCGTTAAACAAAACTGCACATTTTGTATCATCATTTTTAAGAAGTTCGGAATATTTTTCCTTTGTGAATGTTCAGGTGTGTGAACCGCGTGCTAGCCACAGAGAAGTTCACCCTGAGGCGGAGTCCAACAGTCTACCTCAGACAACAAATCCGCATTCGAACAAGCGCTGCCTTCGCTCTCTGCAGCAATCGCTGTAGCAGGCATCGCAGTTTTTCATGTTTTTTTGCCGGACCCATCTATGTAGCAATTTGGGGGCTATGCAAGTTGTTCGGATGCACGTGACCTGTTAAGAGATCTCGCATTCCACGTTCAAAAGCGAAAATAATTATCCTTAAAACTTTTGCATTGGTCGTCAACAGTTAGTCCGTCCTTATCCGAGGCATATCGGTGCTCCTCAACTATATATTTTTTACGTGGTGAGGAAGCTAAACTTACGCACAACCCGCAGACTTGTATGTCAAGCCCATTATATAACCCTCGAGAGAGGGGTTCGCTGCATACATTGGTTTACTAGACAACGGGTGTTGTGATGGCTATCCAGAGGGCGCCGCAAGGCGGCTGTATGTTAACTTGACCTGTGCACTAACGAGAATAGTGTTGGCAGCTCGCCTTGTTGACCGCTATCAACAACGCTACCTCATGTGGAAATCGCCTCACTACTTTACGTGTCATCCTTGCGCAGGGGGCATGCTAGTTTTCATTTCTGCAGACTTCTAAACGGCGATGACGATCCATATTCCCCTATTAGGCAGACTGTTATACTCAATTTTGACGATAATAGACAAGAATTCCGTCCAAGAAGGAGATACCCGAGAAAAATCTAAGACAGATTTGTATTAGTTTTTTTTTTTTTTGCATTTTATTATAACTAAGGGACACTTAAATTCTAGACCAGTCTCCGTCTAGCTCTCTTAGAGCAAACATCGTGGTGACTATTTGACAGTTGATTTATTCAGTGCGCTCAAATCGAGTAGTGTTTCTTTCTCGCTCACTCGCTGACTGTTTTTTGCGTTGTTCATAAACCGCGTGTTCATACTTCCCACGTGTAAGACAATTTCGTCCGCCCCCAACATGGCCCCGGGGCCTAATAAAACAAAACCCGGGAACAGACTTAGCGAGTTGGCGGATGCTGATACGCTTCCGTTTGAACCCCGTCCAAAAAAAATAAAACAATATCTCTTGTAGACTTCCCTGCCCTCCCCACTTGTACCAATAATAAAAACCCGCGTTTCGTATTTATATCGTCCAAAGGCGAAAACCAACCACCATCCGAAATAAGCATTTTTGTTTTGAACAAAGCCATAGACGCTATAAGCACCGAGTACGAGAACATCTCTCATCTGAGAGATGGTAACCTTTTAATCCTTGCCAAATCTCAAAGAGTTGCAGGCAAATTCTTGCGCATCACAAATATTGCAAATCAATGCCCGGTGTCCGCAAAATTACACGCCAATTTGAACTCGTCCAAGGGTATTGTTTGTTGTATTGTTTCGGAAATGAAACCTCAAGGTGTGATCGACGCGTACAAATTCACTAAAAATATTGAAGGCAAACAACGCCCTACAGGCTTAGTTCTGTTAACCTTTGATCTCTATCAGCCTCCCACTACTTTAAGTATAGGTTGGTATAAAGCGAAAGTGCAAGAATACATACCTAACCCGATGAGATGTCGTAACTGTCAGCTACTCGGACACACGACAAAAAGGTGCTCTAAAAACAAAGTCTGTGCAAATTGTAGTCTCCCCCCTCATGAACCGGAACTGTGTTCGCGTACTCTGTGCGCCAATTGTGCAGAAGCCCACCCTTTTTCTTCCACCTCTTGCCCAAAATATCTGCAAGCCAAAGAAATCTTGAAAATCAAAACTAAAACCAATTACATTCTCCTGTCTCTAATCAATCATACGCTGATAAAACCAAGCAACTGAGCAAATCAGTAGTAGACATAAGCCGCCCATCAGTCGTGACCATCTCCAGCGCGCCCTATACCTTTGCCGCAAGCAATCCAATAGGTAACAATACCAACAACAACCTCAGCTAACTCTCAACAAACTGCAACTTCTTCAGTATCAAAAATCAATACTAGCACACTACAAAACCGTCCACTTCCATCTCCTAAACCTCTTAACCCCTCTTCTTTCGATTCACCTCTTAGTTCTATTACCAACAATTTAATCCACAGTAATTCTTACTCCATTTCCCCCTCTGACTCAGATGACAACCTATAATCCTACTCACAATAGTCCAGCTATAGGGTCGCAGTCCATACCGGTCGAGTTGCGGACGGAATCGTTTGTATTCAGTGATCCCCGCCCTCACCACGACCGATCTGAACTGCGACCTCATTATCAGTCAACCATAAATCTATCAGCACATTCTAACAGCACTTTTAAAATCCTTCAATGGAACATTAAAGGTTTCGTCAACAACTACGACGAATTAAACCTTTTAACCAAAGAACAAAGACCATGTGTTGTGTCTCTTCAAGAGACCCACTGTGCGTATTTCTTCACACCGCAGACACCTCGTGGCTTCACTGGATATTTCCACAACTACTACCATAATACCTCTTCAAAACAAGGAATAGCGGTCTCAATCAAGAACAACATACCTCATAAAAAAATTCCCATCAGCACAAATATATTAGCACTCGCTTTCGAATTCGAACTCAAAATCAAATTTACACTGGTGTCAATTTACATCCTGCCCGACCAAATTTTCACAAAAGATGAGTTGGAAAACATAACTCTCCAAATCCACTCCCCGTTTATCCTAGTGGGTGATGTTAACGCCTGGAGTGCCTTATGGGGCTCAAATAACACCAATACTAGAGGCAGGGAGGTTGAATCCTTCATTAATAACTCTAACCTAATCATCCTAAACGATGGTTCTCCCACTCACCTCTCCACCCGTGGAACCCTTACTAACGTGGACATTACATGTTGTTCTCCTGAGCTTTACACAAAAGTTTCTTGGGAAATACTGGATGATCTCTATAACAGCGACCATTTTCCAATTATTTCCACTATTGTTCTTGGCCCGGGAAACGGCAACCCACCTTCTAACCCGAAATTAAAAACTGACAATGCTAACTGGGCTTGTTATAACAAGCACATCTTAGATTTTCTGTCACGTAATACCATCTCTGCTAATATCAATAAAGAGGCCGCTACGCTTCACAAAGCCATAAGAACAGCCGCAAACATTTCCATCCCACAAATCTCTCCACGCCTCCAAAACCGGGTAGTGCCATGGTGGAGCTCCTTAATTGCCACCTTAAGAACCGAAAAGCAGACAGCGTGGAAAATGTTTAAAAGACACCCCAGCACCACAAACCTAATATGTTACAAAAAGGCGAATGCAAAATTTCGTAGAGCAATTAAGTAGAGCAAAGGGAAATGCCTACACGATTTCACTTCTACCATAAACCCCAAGTCAACACCAGAAAAACTGTGGCATACCATCCGTTGCCTTACTGGAAACGCTGTTGCTAATTCAATAAAATCAATATCAACACCAGAAGGTTGTAAAACTTCACGACAAGATATAAGTAACTTTCCTTCCTACACTCCTGCTGACTCCGCCAGACAAATTGAAACAGATATTACCCTTCTGGAACTAGAATGTTGTCTGGCCAAACTCAAAGGTAAAACACCCAGTAGAGATCGAGTATCATACCCCATGCTCAAAAATCTTCCACTTGAAGCAAAATCCAGACTTATTGCCCTTTACAATACCATCTTGCACACTGGTACAATCATTCAGTACTGGAAAACAGCAACAGTACTTCCCCTTCCCAAACAAAACAGAAATATAAGTGTAATAGAAGGTTTCCGACCCATATCCCTTGTGCCTCGTATTTCTAAGGTTTTAGAAAAAATAATTGCCAAACGCTTAATGTGGTTCATTGAATCCAAAGAACTTCTTAGCCAAAACCAAGTTGCGTTCAGAGCCAACAAGGGTTGTGCTGATGCACTCATCCACCTAGATTTCCACATAACCAAACCACTCTCCGCCGGAAACAACGCAACAATTCTTTCCCTCGATTTCGAAAAGGCATTTGACAGAGTTGGGATTCACCTAGTCCTAACAAAACTAAAATCCTGGGGTATTGGCCCGGAAAATTTGTGTGAGAGTCAACAACTGTTTCTCTTCAAACCTTCCCCTCTTTAACGGCATACCCCAAGGCTCCCCATTTTCGGTCGTGTTATTCATAATCGCTTTTGACGAACTATCAAACATAATAAATAAGCATAAACACCTCGACCATTTCATATATGCAGACTATGTTTTCGTCACAGTCGTTCACAGACCTCAGTGGAGTGCATACGTGTTTCGGCTTCATAATAAAATCAGTAAGTGTGCTTAGTTCGCAAAAGGATAAAGTTCAATTAGGTGGAGCGGTAGCTCAAGTGGTAGAACACCGGTGCGGTGATTCCAGTAATCCGGGTTCAAATCCCGGTTGCGGAAAAATTAAAATCTTTTTTTTTTTTAATTAATACAAAGTGAAAAGACACTAAGTGGAAGTGAGGGACATGGAGAGTGACGAGCGACCCGAGCTCAGCAAATCGGGTGATTTTAAAACACCGGTGGCGGGGACATCAGGCCACCAAAGTAGTGACGGAAGCATCCGCGTGGCTAGCCCCACGAGTCGGACGACCGAAATTAAAAAGAGAAGAAAGAAGCTGCAGCCGCAGCCCACTGTCACAAAGCGTCGGACGACAGCTATGACGTCAGACGAGGAAGTGGTCGCACCGAGCAGAGGCGGATCGGTGGCGGCCAGGAAAACACCGCCAAAGACAAAGGCAACAACAACGGCTGCAATCGATATAGATGCCCTCCAATGCGAATCAGAGGGCAACGAATGTCGATTCTCGTATAGGGGGAGCGACAATTCGTTCCAAGTTCTCGCCACATCCGATGCTGACGATGAGGCAGAACTAATAAAGGAGAAGGAGCAAAAACTGCAGAGGCTCGACGAGGAAAGGGCAAAGCTCGACGCCCACATTAAGTTTCTCTACGACAGGTCGACTGCAAGAAGAGCTGCTGAGAAAATAGCCAAAGAGAATGCACAACATAAAGAGCTTCTGGAGCTGCAACAAAAAAGGCAGCAATTGAAGAAGAAGGAACAGCAGTTAGAACCTACACCTTCAACTTCTAAAGCAGCGCAAGAGTTGCAAAAAGCGCAACAGACACAAAGAGTGCAACAACATCAGCAGCAGCAAAAGCAAACGCGATCAACAACATTAAAAGCAGCTCAACAAAAACAACAAGCGCAGCAGAAACAACAGAAGCAGGAAGAACACCAGCAGTCACAACGAAAACAACAACAAAAGCAACAGGAGCTACAGCAACAGCAGCAGAAGTCCAAGGTACGCTGCCCACCGATCAACGTCTTTGGTATGGGGACTGACGAGTTGGAGACACTATGTGAGTTGGCCCTAGGGAAAAATAATTTTTGTATTAAATATAAGACTCCACAAACACACACAGTCCATTGCCTAACAATGGATGGGTTTAAGTTTTTAAAAGAGAAGTTAGCGGCATCGAACGCTGACTTCTACACGTACACTCCCAGAGGGGAGAGGCCACAGACCTTGCTCCTCAAAGGTGTAAATCCCTCTACTGACCCGAAGGTCCTCCTCAACAAGCTGCGCCAAGTTGAGAGCGACGAGGTCCAATTCGTAGGGGTTAAGCCTTTTAACACTGCGGCTGCGAAAGCGAAGAAGAAGGCACTTCCCTTCTTCTTAGTTCAGGTATCCCACGGCACTAAAATTGACAACCTACGGAAAATCCGTTTCGTAGGTGGTTTGTGCGTAAAATGGGAAAAATTAAATAAAACTGACCACGTACTCCAATGTGCGAAGTGTAGAAGGCTGGGTCACGTCGCGGAGAACTGCAATATGGAGTTCCGCTGCGCACGATGCACATTCAGCCACAACAAAGGGGAATGCCCTTTAGGGACGGAAGAAGTAGAGGACAAGACGCTCCTCAAATGTGTACTCTGCGGAGGAAATGGACACCCCGCAACCTATTTGGGGTGTCCGCGAATCAAAGAGCTCCGCCAGAGAGTAAAGGATGTAAGGAACAAAAAAAAAGTAGAAGCCAGGCCAGTAGCCCGCGCTGTAGCTACTACTGTTACGCCTGGTATCTCCTACGCCCAAATGGTGTCAGGCAGACAACCGGCACAACACACAGTGCCGAAGGTTGCCCCGGCTACTATGGCCAGGCAATCTGAAGCTGAGCCCTCCATAAGGGAGGTAATGTCTTCCATCCAGTCGATGCAAGCGCAGATGATTGCCTTGCAGAAACAGATGGTCGAACTACAGACCAGTTTCCTTACGCAGACGGCTAGAGTAGATTTCCTCTTCTCTCAGCTGCCTGCAGACAAGCGCTCTCAGATATAATGGGCTCACGCGAGGTAAGAACCCTTAAAATCCTTGCAGTGAATGTAAATTCGCTGATAAGGATCGAGCGAAAACTATCGCTCTCTAATTTGTTGCAAACTCACAAACCTGACGTGCTGATGGTTAGCGAAACTAAGCTAAGCCAGACGCGCAATCTCAGGTACAAAAATTACCATATAATTAGAAGAGACCGACCCCAATCCACTAGAGGCGGCGGGGTCGCCCTCTTGATAAAAAGTAACATTTATCATAAGGTTATATATAGCAATGAGGCGCGTAGATTTAGTGTGCTAGAAGCAGCGATTGCACGCATCTCTCTCCAAGGTGGAAAGAAGTTGTTCGTGATCGCTGCTTACGCATCAGAACCTCGAAACCCTAACTTTCTCTCTGAGCTCGAGGCTCTCTTCTCTAGCCTCCGATTAAATTCGGAAGAAAATTATTATATTTTAGCCGGGGATCTGAACGCTAAACATGGTGATTGGGGTAACACTGTTCCGAATGAGCGAGGAAGCGCTCTCTTAGAGTGGATGGAGCAGAATAATATCGAGTTCAGGCTAGATCTGCTTGCAACTGATAGACCATCCTTTCCTAGAAGCGGGTCCTATCTGGATGTGATGATAATAGACAGACGACTTACGTTACTAAACGTGGATCGACACACGAGGAACTGTTTAACTACGGTCGAGTACGACAGTGATCACTGTGGTCTCGCCGCGGTAATACAGCTCCCGAATAAGCTGGAGGAACTGGAGGAATATGTCCAAACGCATCCTTATAATTACAATAAGGCACGCTGGTCACGTTTCTCTAGAACCTTAGCCAGAGAAATAAGTTCGAGTGTGATCAATCCTCCTACGAACAGAAACCTTACGAACGAAGAGGTTGATGGGTACCTCATACAAATGGACGAAGCTATTAAACGTACAATGGACAAAACTATTCCGAAGATAGCACATACCGATGATGGCGACATTTATCGGAATGCTACCATCGATGCACTTCACGTGCAAAAAAGTAGACTCTTGTCAAGGCTTAAACTCTTGTACAGGAGGTTTACAGATCCACAAAATGCGGAGATTCGCTGTCTGAAGTCACAGATCAAAGCACTCCAACAGTTAATTCGGCAAAATTACAGTCTTTCTGTAAGCTTGCATTGGGGCAATAAGATTCGGGCTGTAAGAACCAACAACCCGAGCATGTTCCCGCAAGTAAATAAAATCTTTCGGAGGAAAGATCATAACGATATTCAGAGCGTTCGACTTGAAAGAACAACAGACAACGCGAACCTACTGACTTCAGTTGGCATCGATCCTGATAAGGCAGTGCTTGACAACGACTATTTTGTAGTTGAGGATCCCCAGGAGAAGGTGAAAGCAATTGGTGCTGTTTTTCAGAGAGTGTATACGGTGAACGAGACTCGTAGTCCGAATCACGACCTGGAAAACGGAGCCTCGCTGAACCATGTCTCTCTTCGCAATGAAATAAGTCAATGGCGATCCGAGAACTCTGGCTTCACCAGGTTCAATGACGATCTTCCGGCAAATAATGTCTTCGCCGATGATGGAAACAACTCCATCCTTATTTCTAAAGACGAACTCCAAGGTATCTTCCACTCACTGAAAAAGAAGAAGTCAGTTGGAATAGATGGGATACCAAATATTGTTCTGCGACATTTACCCTCTGAGGCGGTGGACGTATACACAACTTTGTTCAACAATGCGCTGAGTAATGCATATTACCCGGTGCATTGGAAAACAGCTGTGGTACAGCCCATTCCGAAACGGGGCAAAGATACCTCCATCCCGACGAATCTCCGTTCTATAAGTCTTCTTCCGTGTATAAGCAAGGTATTTGAGAAGATAGTCATTAGAGCTCTGAAAGAATGGGTTGAGGAAAAACAATTAATACCGGAAAACCAATTTGGCTTCAGGGCGGGGCACGACACCATTCATGCCGCGTCTAAATTGGTTTCCGACATTCAGTGGAATAGAAACAAAACACAGTGCACAGGAGCCTGCCTGATTGACATGGAAAAAGCATTCGACACCGTATGGTTAGAAGGTCTTTTCTTTAAGTTAGTCAGGCTCGGCATTCATAAAACATTGCTATATATGATCTATGACATGGTAACAGGTAGGAAGTTCGTTGTGAAAAATGGCAACGAAATTTCCACCACTGTGTTCCATATAAAAAATGGGTTGCAACAAGGGGCGGTTGGTTCGCCGATCTTGTTCACTATATTCACTAGTGATCTTATAGGTTCTATGCCCAACTTAATAGCGTTTGCCGATGATCTAATCGCGTACAGATCAGAGCCAAAGGTAGAAGAAATAAATGGTTTGTTGCAGAGTGACTTCGATGCAATTCAACGATTTTGCGACGACTGGAAGTTGAAAATCAACTACCAGAAGTGTGAAACTATCCTTTTCAGAACCCCGCTGTCCAGAGCCTCAAGGGACACGAAAATTAACTGGCGCAAGTTCGGCATAGTTGACCCACTGGGACAGCCCTTGACCGTGAAGAATGTAGTAAGATACCTGGGCATCTGGTTGGACCAGTATCTATATGGTGGTATCCATGTGAATACAGCTCTGACCAGAGCTAAGAATGCCTTCGCTATGGCAAGAGGGCTGTTTTACAGCAGCCAACTTGACACCAGAGTGAAGGTAATCTGCTACATGGCCCTTATCCGGCCGATCATGGTATATGGTTGTCCTGTGTGGTTCAACGTGAGTCCTTCCCAAATGGAAAAGATGAGGGTATTCGAGAGGCGGTGCCTTCGGGCCTGTCTTCGTTTATATCGAACACCAGAATCGCAGTACAAGAAATTCTATCCTAACGAGGTTCTGTACAACGAGGCAAACCTTATAAGGATAGATAATTTTATTATTAAGTTGATTCGTAGTCACACTGCTCGAGCTATGGCTTCAACCAACAGCCTGATCTTTGGGGCTTACTACCCTAATGAAATGTATCATGAACGAGTGCGTCTTAAGGGCTTCATTCCACCTGAAGCTTTCCCCTACTTGGACACTAAAGGCCTGATTCAAGATAGGGAAGGCTGCCCTATCATCTTCCATGTCGTACGCCGAACAGTGGAAAGGCGACTTCAATACGAGCCGGACGTCGCTCGCAGCCACGAGGAACTCCTACGGTTCAGTAGAGCGATTTCTGCCCGCGACAGAGCAGTCTCCGCAAAGGAACGGCTATTTTATTGGTGGTTGCACCAGAACCAGCCTTCGGCGCCGCTAAGTTCTTAAAATAAAAGACGGGGTAGTTGAGTCTGCAGGGCCAACTCGTATAGGTTAAGTTAGATCTAAGGCATTTTATAGAAAAAAAAAAAAAAAAAATTAAAAATAAGAAAATTAACAAAAAAAATAAAAAATACAAAAAAAAAAAAAAAAAATACAAAAAATACAAAAAAACAAAAAAAATACAAAAAAACAAAAAACAATAAAAAACTTTAAAAAAAAAGGTGCTCCACGGCGTATTAGATATATATGTTCAGCATATAAATAACATATACGCCCTGGGGTATGCGTCCGTAACGTTATACGGACATAGTTAAGATTATAGTTACAGTTATCTGTAAATAGTTAAATAGATTTAAGTTTTAAGTTATTATTGTATATATTTAAGTTAAGTTTTGTTAATTTTTAAGGTCACATAGTTAGGATATAAGGGTTTAGTTACGTTAAGAATAATATATTTCTGAATTCCAAGTTTTTTTTTTTTTTTCAATTTTCTTGGATAAAATTCAAAATTGATATACTATAAACTTTAAAAATAGAAGAAGCCGAAAGGCATAACGCAAAAAATCTAGATTAGCTTAGAGTACTCATGAAGAGTCAGTAAGTTAGAGTTAAGATCATTTGATTGTACATGTAAGCTAGTTTAAGTATTTTTGTCTAGCATGTAAGAAAATGAATTAAGGAAAATAAAAATACACTGAAATAATAAACTATGTTTTCGTGCTTTGCAAACACAATGATATGTGTAAGACAAGAAGTATGCTCATAGCATTACTTGAAGACATCTTAATATGGTCGAATTCCTCTGGGGCAAATCTTTCTCTTGACAAATGCAAACTTTTGCACATCTATCGGAAAAAGAATTGCAGCAGCGATATTTCTCTTAGAGTTAATAATGTAGTTATCACTAGTGTAAATAACCTAGGTATTCTTGGCCTAATTGTTAACAACAAATATAATTGGTATAATCATTGTGTTAGTCTTAACAAAAACCTAGCTGCCAGGGCAAATATTATTAACTTCTTAGCAAACAAAAAATGCAACACTCATTCCAATACATTAAGTAAGATTTCTAAATCATTATTGCTTAGCAAGATTGACTACGGGTTGTGTATCTACGGAAATGCACCTAAATCAACTATCAACATCATCAAGGCCCCATACCATCAAGCCGCCCGTCGTAGCATCAACGCCTTTCGTACCACCCCTATCATGAACATCCTTGTGGAGACAGGTCTACCCTCTATTGAAGAGCGATTAGAACTCGCACAAGCGAAGCTGTACTTAAAACTCCTTCATACCAAGAGCTCCATCACAAGTAGAGACTTTGCTACAGCTAAAAACATGAAATACTCAAAACGAGTGCAGTCCTCGCTATCAAAATCTCTGATAGTTGCTGGAAATCTGAACCTTCCGAAGAAAATCTTAACCCAACACACTCCTACCGTGCCACCATGGACATTAAAGCCAAATTCACTAATTCTGAACTTAACGCTATTGGATAAAAGCACACGCCGAAAGAGTCTTATCTTAGTGCATTTCGGCGTATTTCCTCATCCCTGAAAACAAAGGGCTGGCAATTTATCTTTACAGATGGCTCTAAAACCAATAACAGTACCTCTTTTGCTGTCACAAAGGAAAATGGATTTATGATCATCGGAGGTTTACTGCCTACCCATGCCTCGATCTTCACAGCAGAAGCCCTAGCTATATATAAAGCCATTACCATCGCCACTAAGCAGAAGGGGAAATTTGTGATCTGCTCGGACAGCTTGTCTACAATTAACGCGGTTGGAAATCCCAATCAAGACTCAGCAATCATATCGGATATCCGTAACTCCATCGCCAAGTCCCCAAATAAAGCTAAAATTATGTGGGTCCCAAGCCACGTAGGGATAAAGGAAAATGAACTAGCAGACCATGAAGCATGACTTGCTCACCGTGCTCCAACGTACCAGTTTGACGCCACTACCAAATCTGACGCGTTACGGTTACTAAAGCGCAACCCGTCTTATGTCAAGCTGGCAAAACTACCACCATCACTACACCCTATTTAATCCAGATCGCAGCAGTCCATCTTATCCCACCACCACCTTAAAAGCTCAAAACACCATCTTCGCTAAATTACGACTAGGGCACACAGTCCATACACACCAACATCTTCTCAAAGGCACCCCTCCACCCACATGCAACACTTGCCACGGATGGTATGACGTCGACCATACTGGGTTCTGCACACAACAGCACCACAAACCCACCAGTTCATCTCCTGCTCAAATCTCCAACTCATCATAACATTTCCGCAATTTTTACCTATATAAAAAAACTTAGCATAGATATCTAATTTAACCGAAGAGCCGAAAGCCTGGCAGCTAGTGCTCACTGTTTTACTTCTTATTAGTGTATAATTTAAATTATATCCTTATAATTTGTAATAATAATAATAATAATAAATTCTAGACAAATAAGCTTAAAACTAGTTTACATTACATTGTATGACCATAATCTTACTGGCCCTTCGCAGGCTCTCTAAGATTAACTGAATTTTATGTGTTATGTGTTTTTCAACATCCTTATGTATTATTTATAAGAACATCAATTCATACTTACACCTATTATCTATTAAGAAAAGAAAAAAAAAAACTTAAAACTTTAAAACTTAAAAACTGAACCATTTTACTAAAAAATAAACTAAACTAAAGCTACGACTACAACTAAAGCTAAGAACTAGAACTAATACTAATACTTAAACTATTCTATTACTAACTTAAACTACGTACGCACATGTGCATGGATACTTTCATATAGTTTATCGGTATATGTTCATGTATACATGCACAGGTGCGTCTATGTACACCTATATATGTGTGTATAATCTAATATACACTCACATATATTTTTGTTTTTTTTTTTTTTGTTTTTTTATTTAATTTATTTGGGTTTTTTTGTATTTTAATTTTTTTTGTATTTTTAAATTTTTTGTATTTTTTTATATTTTATTTTTGCTATCTTAAAACCTAACTCTATCCTAAAATCTAAAGCTAAAGCTAAAGATATGTAAGTCGGCCAAAGATTGCAGCTGGTATTTGGTCCGTTGCAAAACAATAGCCGACCACCCCCGTTGGATTCCCTACCCAGTGTTTGGAGGTTCGTCGAAGGAGTTTGATTCGCCTCGTAGCCACCAGAACCATTTATGCTGCTTCGCAACATTCCGCATATCCCATTTCGATACCGCTGTACTGAAGCGGAGGAGATTGTCCTCAGCTCATCGTGCAACGGAACGGTCATAGTTGAGCCGCCCATCCACAGCAGAACGGGCGAAATGAAAGATAAGCGGTACCACTTTCTTGTCTTGTAACAGACCTAGCTTATCAAAATAGACGAATGCTTCTGGAGGAACGAAACCATTATGGCGCACTCTTTCATGGTATTGTGTGTTGGGATAGTAAGCTCCCGAAATTAGATTGTTATCGGAGTCCATTGCTCTAGCAGTATGTCTCCGAATCAGCTTCAGGATGAAATTATCCACTCTGATCAGTTTAGCCCTGTTGTATAAGACTTCATTAGAGTAGAATTTCTTGTACTCGGACCAAGGAGTTCGGTAAAGTCGAAGACAGGCCCGAAGGCATGCCCTCTCGAACAACCGCATCCTTTCCATCAGACTGGCTCCCACATTGAACCACACGGGACAGCCATAGGTAAGCATAGGCTTGATTAGGGCCATGTAGCAGATTACCTTCACCCTCGCATCGAGTTGGCTGTTGTAAAACAGTCTCTTTGCAAGGGCAAAGGCGCCTCGAGCCCTGGTCAGAGCAGCATCTATATGTTTGTTGAAATACAAAAACTGATCCAACCAGATCCCGAGGTATCTAACTACCGTCCTCTGCGCCAGTGGTTGTCCGTGTTGTCCAATGATTACGAGCTTGCGCCAATTCTTTTTTGTGTCCGTCGAAGCCTTATGCAATGGCGTCCTAAACAGGATGGTTTCCGACTTTTCGAAGTTAATTTTTAACTTCCAGCTGTCGCAATCTCGTCTGAAGGAGTCAAAGTCACCCTGCAAGAGAGTGGCAATTTCCTCAATCTTTGAACCTGATCTGTACACTATTAAGTCATCTGCGTACCCAATTGCATTATGAAGAGAACTTCAAAGATCGCTCAAATAAATGTTAAATAGGATTGGCGAGTTTACGGCACCCTGTTGGAGACCATTTTTAACATGGAATATGCCCACCGAAGTTACGTTGCCATATTTGACTACGAAACGTCTGCCAGGAAGCATACTAAGCAGTAGGTATAGTAGCGATATATGCATGCCGAGCCGACTGAGCTTGTAAAAAAGTCCTTCTAACCAAACGGTGTAGAAGGCCTTCTCCAGATCAATCAGCACCACACCTGTGCACTGTTTCTTGCACTTGTTCCATTGAATGTCAGAAACTAGTTTCGTCGCGGCATGTATGGTATCATTGAAACCGAACTGGTTTTCTGGTATGATATTTTTATTCTCTACCCAGTCAAGCAGAGCTCTGTTAATCACCTTTTCGAAAACCTTGCTAATATTCGAAAGGAGACTTATCGACCGAAGGTTGCACGGATCAGATGAATCCTTTCCTTTTTTGGATATGGGGTGCACTATCGCTGTCTTCCAATGCTCCGGATAATGTGCATTATTCAGGGTATTCTTAACAGGACCGTGTACATCTTTACCACTTCTTGAGGAAGATGTCTCAGCATAATGTTTGAGATCCCATCAATTCCCACAGACTTTTTCTTCTTCAGTGATTCGAAGATCGCTTGAAGCTCCGTCACTTATGAATGGGGCTGTACCCCTTCAATGGCGATGGCATTATCTGCCATGTTATCATCACTGAACACAAAAAGCCAGTGTTCTCAGATCGCCATTGTTGCAGATCATACCGGAGACGGGAGTTATTGACCAGAACACGGTTTTCAAGATTGTAGTTAGGGCGAATGCTTTCACCTTATACGCTTCTTGGAAAGTCGCGCCTAGAACTTCCGCTTTTTCTTGCGGGGGTTCGATCACGAATAGATAATCGTCTAGAATAGCGTTATCTGGATTAACTCCTGCTGTTGTCAGTATGCGTTCGTTGTCTGTTGTTCTGGGGAGCTTAAGACACGGAAGATCGTCTTGCCCGTTACTCCTGAAGAACTTATTTATTTGTGGAAACATGCTCGGGTTGTTAGACTTCACAGCCCGAACCTTGTTGTTCCAGTACGAATTTATACAAAGTCTACAATTTTGAGCTATTAAAGCTTGAATGTTCTTAATAAGCGCCTTCAGTGTCCTAATCTCCTCGTTCTGTCGGTCTGTAAAGCGCCTGAATAAGGTTTTCAACCTTGATAGGAGTCTGCTTTTATGTCGGTGAAGTGCGTCAATTGTCGCATTGCGGTAGCAGTTCTCAATTTCCGTTTGTCTATACCGTGGTAGAGTGCAGTCCATTGTTTGTTTAATTGAGTCGTCCAACTGTAGCAGATACATGTCGATCTCCTCATTAGACAAGTATCTGTTGGATGGTATGTGGAGAACGTTTGAGGAAATTGTTCTTAACAAATGTCAGGAGAAGCGTGGCCAGCGCGCCCTACGGTAGTTGTAGGGATACGTTTGGATAAACTCTCCTAATTCCGCAATGTCGTTGGGAACCTTGATTTCGGCACTTAGTCCGCACTGGTCGCTGAGATATACAAACGTGTTCAGGCAATTGACAGTATGTCCAATATTGTCGGTCAGATGCAGTCTTGCGTCTAACAGCATGAGATCCAGAAACGAACCACTTCGTGGGAAAGACGAAATCTCAGTTGCTTTCAGATCAAGCCTATACTCGACACTGTGCAAACAGAACCAGCTGTAAAGCTGATCCCCTCGAGGATTGGAGAGTGTATTACCCCAATATCCATGTCGGGCATTTAAGTCTCCGGCTAAAATGTAATAGTTTTCTTCCGAATCAAGCCTAAGGCAATGAAAGAGTGAATCGAGCTCTGAAATAGTCGATCTGGCGTCGATCTGGGATCCGGAGGCATAGACCGACAATGACCCTCCCGCTACATAGAGAGATGCACGCAATGCAGGCCTCTATCCCCTGAAACCGACGTACTTCGCTACTGTACACTATTTTATGTTTTATTTTGTTCTTAACGAAGATCGCGACGCCGCCCCTACTTTGGGAGTTGGGCCTATCTCTTCTGATAATATTATATTTACTGTGCACCATTTTGTTTCTCTGAGTTAGCTTAGTTTCGTTAACCAGTAGAAAGTCTGGGCTCTGGTCGTCCAACAATTTAAATAGCTCTAATCTTCTTTCGCTTCCTACTAGTGAGTTCACATTCACTGCAAGGATCTTGTAAGTTGCCCCCATAGGCGTACCCATTATGACTGGAGACGTGCTTGGCTCTGCAGGAGTGCCAGAATTTGGCCAACCTGCTCCTCTAGCCGAGTCATGCGCCTTTCCATGGTGACTTTCCATTCGGGCGATGACTCGGGAGCATTTGACACCACAGTTTTTGCAGCTGGAACCTGCGCCGCGTTCAACTGTTGTTGTTGATTTGCCGTCGCCCTCCGACCAGACACCATATTGGCAAACGTCATTTGAGGGGTGACGGGTATGGTTGCGCCGAGCGGATGTTTCACTGGGGCTGCTTCTGCAGAGCCATCTTTGCTTTCCGCTCTTGGAATTTAGGGCAACCTCGATAATTTGCGGTGTGCCCCGCATTCCCGCAGAGTACGCATTTGAGTTGATTTTTGTGAACTGCTTCGCCTTGCCCCAGAGAACATTTGTCTGCATTGTGGTCTCCGCTGCACTTCACGCATCGAGGCTGCATTCGGCAGTTCGACGCCGTGTGTCCGAACCTTTGGCAGCGGTAGCACTATGGTGTGCCCTCGCTTCTTCTTATACTTTCCCATGTGCAATGCCAGCAATCTAAAAATCGAATTTTATTTAGATTGTCGAGCTTGCTGTTGGGTGTAACCTGTACAATATAGAAGGGTAATTTCCGCCCCTCTCTATTGGCCCTTGCTGTGGTGAAAGGCTTGACCCCTACGAACTCAAGACCATTACACACTTGCTCTCTGAGCATTTGGAGAACCGCCTCCGCTTCCAGCAGCTGAGGGAGTTTCAATAGAACGGCGCGAAGCTTTTTGCCTTTTGGCGTGAATGAAAAAACCTCCGTCGTCGAATTCTCCAGACACTTTTTGATTTTATTGTACTGATCTACTGTTTTGCAATAGATCGAAAATTTATCATAACCATTGCCTTTTTTAAAAATGAAATTGCCTACACCTATGGCCGACTTACATACCTTAGCTGTTTTGGTAATATCCGTACTAAATACATTTATTGGTGGCACTCTGTCCTTTTTTGGGGGCCGCTGCTGTTGCTGAAGTTCCTGCGTTTTTGACTGCTGTTGCTGGAACGTTTCGTGCCGTTACAGGAACATTAGCTGTTGTTGCTGTACTGGCAGCTTTACTTTGTTGCTGCCGTTGTTGCAGTTTTTGTTTTTTGTTGTTTTTAGTGTGTTGCACTTTTGGTGTGCTCTGACCTCGTTCTGATTGCATGTTTTGTTTTTTTTTTGACTGTTCGCTTCCCTCAGTTCTCTGAGTTCTAGGAGGAGAGCTTTTGTCTTCTCTCTCAACCTAGAGACGTCGAGTTCCTTATCGAAAATAATTTTTTCGGCCTCATCTTCAGTGTCTGTTGTCGCTAGTGATCCAAAGCTGTTGCTGCTCACCGCGAAAAGCCCTTCGCCACCATCGGACACATAGTCGATGGTTTCGTCGACAGTGGAAACCTCGGCTGTATTTGAAGTTGCCGCCGCTTCAACGTGTCCTTCCCCCTTCAGACCTTTGGGGGAAGCCTTTGTGTTGCGGCGTTTGGTTTCCTCCGACTTTGTGCTGCTGGTGGAATTCGTTTTCAGTGCCTTCTTGCACCGTAGGCCAGTGGACTGATTCCGCCACCGGTTCATTATTGTCATTTGGGAGCGACGCGCGCTCGCGCGTTTCCATTACTCACACTCACTCACTTCACTGGTTGAGTCATTGTTTGAAATCTTATGGCAAATAAGAAAAAAAACACGTTACCGCACTGCGTCTCGAGCATTGGTCCTACGCACCAGACCAAACGATACTTATAAAATTTGTTGACAACAACACTATGTATGGCTTTAATATTAAGCTTTCTGTTTTTCTTAAAGCACTCGCGAGAATGAACCACTCTCTGGGGAGGTCTGTTAAAGACGAGATTTGTATTAGTACACAGTTAATTGTTTCTTTTGTCCAGTTTAGGTGAGGGGGAATAGTTAAACATCCTAATTTCTTAACGCCAGCTGGACTTAGAATTTAGCAAGTTTTTCACCGCTTGAAGAAATTTCGATAACTAAAACAATTAAAAGTAATTTCATGATAACCGTCTGGCATTTTGATTTAAATATGATTTTTTTACATCTAATCTGGAGATTATGATAACTTTTCTAAACAATTTTGGTCGTATATCAGCATAACTTGATGAATATTGTCTTCCAAATGTGCAATCGTTTCGGGCTTATCCGCGTTGGCTAGAGACCTTACATATTGCCACAAAAAATATTCAAGCTGAGTTTAATCACACGATTTCTCAAAAATCAAAACTGCACATTATTATTTGACTAGAAAAAAAGTCTGTTATTATAGTTCTTTAGCATTCTGAGCATTCTTTAGCATTGCTGTAAGTAATGCGGAAAAATTATTCCAACCAACCAACGCACCAATACAAAAGTGTATTAGATCAAGTTGGTATTGTGATGACAAATATAAATTGCATTAATAATAATTGGGTGGCGCGACAGTCCACAAGGAACCAGAGCCTAGCGTGCTCATCAACTACTCTTGTTTTGCGCGCTACTGTCCCCTGTGAATGTTGCACTCTCCCCACTACGCCACGGCGGCCACATAAACTATATTACTTAACATTTACTATAGGCAGTTCAATGAACGTACGCTTTTCTTTCTTTGTTTGCGCTAATAGAGAAAGTAGAACTTGTTTTACTATTTTGAGTAATGATGCCGATAGACACCTTACAGTTTACATTAACAGGTTATTCATATTAATACACACTATAAAGTTACTGAAACAAAAATAAAGTAAAGCCTCTCCGATATTTTTTTTTTAAAGCTTCACTATTTTAATGTAAACTCCGAAATTAATGAAGCTTTAGACGAAATACAACATATTGTGTAAGCGTACCGACTAATTATTATGCTCTTGTACAACAGATGCTGCACTATATAGTTTGTAATGGTATAAAACCAAGGCAACTTTGCAAATGTGCAAAAAAAAAAAAAATTGATAATGTTGTAACTTTAAAAAAAGAAAATAAATACAAATAAATATACACATACATTTATCACGATCGAATGCCTGTATATCTTCCTGCTGCTGCCGATCGGCTCTCGTTTTGTCTTATTCTCTTTTGTTTTTTCGCGTTTAGTGTGCCTATACGGCCGTGTTTGTGTTTCTTCGTTCTTTGTGGCGTGTTATGATAACTGTCGCCGGGTGGCCTAATCAAACGGTTGTCTCATCGCCAACTCTTTATCCCCGGTTGGCTCCGGAGGAAAAGCTTGGCGATTCCCCTAAGCATTTGCATAACGTAGACATACTTTTGAATTTCGTCCCAGTTTACGGTGGTGATGGTTTCTTCAAATTTCTTCAGACACAGATTGACGCTCATTCCACCAGACCCGTCGAACTGAGTCATTTACTCCTGGATGTCACAGAGAGTGAAATTAATAATTTAAGTTTCTGATTGTATTACAATTTAAATTCCAATAAATGACAATTTCACGTAACAATCTGAATACAATCTACTTTTGATGAAGTAATGCAGCAGGAAGACTTAAAGCTAGTTACCCCTACAATTTTTTTTCTTCTCAACATTCTTCAAACATTGAATAAATGTTTGAGTACATCTCTTATACTTTATATTAGCTCCTGGTATAATTTTCACTTTTTACTTGACATAATTCGGTATCAAGTGTCACATAACATAACATAAAAAACAAAAAAAAAAAAAAACAAAAAAAAAATAACAAAAAAGAAAAAAAAAATAGAAAAATATATGTGAGTGTATATTCGATTATACGCACATATATAGGTGTCGTCGTTCACAGACTACCGCGGAGTACGCTTGTGTTTCGACTTCTGCAAAAATATATAGTGTGTTATTAAAATCAGAAAAGACATTAAAATTTAAGTCAAGTCGGTAGCTCGGGTGTAGAGCACTAGCGTAGTGACTGGTAAACCCGGGTTCGAATCCCGTGGGGGAAAGTAAATTTAATTTTTTTTTTTTTTTTTTTTAATTAACAAAGACACTTAAGTGTGAGTGAAAACATGGAGAGTGAAGAGCAACCCGAGCTCAGCAAATCGGCTAAATCGGGTGATTTTAAGACACCGGTGGCTGGGGCGTCAGGCCATCTTACAAGTGACGGTAGTATCCGTCTGGCTAGTCCCACCAGCCAAAATACAGAAGTGAAGAAGAGGAGGAAAAGACTGCAGCCGCAGCACGTTCAAAACAAGCGTCGGACGACAACAATGACGTCGGACGAAGAGGTGGTCGCACCTAACAAAGGCAAGACAGTGGCGGCCAAGAAAACACCGCCAAAAAAAAAATCAACAGCAACATCGGAGATCGACATTGATGCCCTCCAATGTGAATCAGAGGGTAACGAATGCCGATTCTTCTACAAAGGGAGCGAGAACTCCTTCAATGTGCTCGCAACGACGGACGCTGACGATGAGGAGGAGGAAATCAAGGAGAAAAAAACAAAGCTCATGAGACTTGATGAGGAAAGAGCAAAACTAAATGCTCACATCAAGTTTCTCTATGAGCAGGCTACAGCTAGGAAGGCTGCTGAGAAAGCAGCAAAAGAAAAAGAGCAGCTTAGCGAAATTCTTAAGCTACAGCAAAAGAGGCAGCAAAAGAAACAGGAGAAGGAAAACCTGCAAAAACCTCAAGATTCGCTGCCTTCTACATCAAAGGCAGCGCAACGTCTGCAGACAGCTCAACATGAGCACAAGCTGCAGCAACAAAAACAAACGCAACAACACCAACAGCAGAAACAGAAGGCACTGCAACCTCAACTCCCGGTAAAGCAGCAGCAACAGAAACACCAGCAAACACTCCAGCAAAAACAACAGCAGCCACAATTGCAGAAACATCAGCGACCACAGCAGAAACAACAAAAGCAACAGGAACAGCATCAGCCACAACAACATCAAGAGCAACAGGAGCCACAGCAACAGCGCCAGAAGCCCAAAGTACGCTGCCCACCTATCCATGTCTTTGGCATGGGTACCGACGAGCTGCAGACATTATGTGAGTTGGCCCTAGACAATAAGACTTTTTATATTAAATATAAAACACCCACAACTCATACCGTCCACTGCCTCACAATGGACGGCTTTAGATTTTTCAAAGAGAAGTTAGCGACATCGAACGCTGATTTCTATACATATACCCCAAGAGGAGAAAAACCACAGACCTTGCTCCTCAAAGGCATAAATCCCTCAACTGACCCGAAGGTCCTCCTCGACAAGCTGCGCCATGTTGAGAGCGACGAGGTCCAGTTTGTAGGGGTCAAGCCCTTTATCACTGCGGTAGCGAGAGCGAAGAAGAAGGCACTCCCCTTCTTCTTAGTACAGGTAACCCATAGCACCAAAATTGACAGCCTACGAAAAATTCGTTTTGTAGGCGGTCTGAGTGTGAAGTGGGAAAAATTAAACAAGTCTGACCACGTACTCCAATGTGCGAGATGCAGAAGGCTGGGGCACGTCGCGGAGAACTGCAATATGGAGTTCCGCTGCGCACGATGCACCTTCAGTCACAATAAAGGGGAATGCCCTTAAGGGGCGGAAGAAGTCGAGGATAAGGCGCTCCTCAAATGTGTACTCTGCGGAGGAAATGGACATCCTGCAACTTATTTAGGGTGTCCACGAATTAAAGAGCTCCGTCAGAGAGTAAAGGAGGTAAGGAACAAAAAAAAAGTAGAAGCCAGGCCAGTAGCCCGCACTTTAGCTACTTCTGTTACGCCTGGTATCTCCTACGCCCAAATGGTGTCAGGCAGACAACTGGCACAACGGACAGTGCCAAAGGTTGCCCCAGCTCCTATGGCAAGGCAACCTGAGGTAGAGCCCTCTATAAGGGACGTTATGTCTTCCATCCAGTCAATGCAAGCGCAGATGATTGCCTTGCAGAAACAGATGGTCGAACTACATACCAGTTTCTTAACGCAGACGGCTAGAGTTGATTTCCTTTTCTCTCAGCTGCCTGCGAAGCAACGCGCACAGATATAATGGGCTCACGCGAGGGAAGAACCCTTAAGATCCTAGCGGTGAATGTAAATTCGCTGATAAGGATCGAACGAAAACTAACGCTCTCCAATTTGTTGGAAACCCACAATCCTGATGTGCTAATGGTTAGCGAAACTAAGCTAAACCAGACGCGCAATCTCAGGTACAAAAATTACCATATAATTAGGTACCACTCGAGGTGGTGGGGTCGCTCTCTTGATAAAAAATAACATTTATCATAAGGTAGTATATAGCAGTGATGTACGTAGATTTAACGTGCTAGAAGCAGCGGTCGCACGCATCTCTCTCCAAGGTGGAAAGAAATTGTTTGTGATTGCTGCCTATGCATCAGAAACTCAAAATCCTCACTTTCTTTCGGAGCTCGAGGCTCTCTTCTCTAGCCTCCGATTAAATTCGGAAGAAAATTACTATATTTTAGCCGGAGATTTGAACGCTAAACATGGTGATTGGGGTAACACTGTTCCGAATGAGAGAGGAAGCGCTCTCTTAGAGTGGATGGAGCAGAACAATATCGAGTTCAGGCTAGATCTGCTTGCAACCGATAGACCATCATTTCCTAGAAGCGGGTCCTATCTGGATGTGATGATAATAGACAGACGACTTGCGTTACTAAACGTGGATCGACACACGAGGAACTGTTTAACTACGGTCGAGTACGACAGTGATCACTGTGGTCTCGCCGCGGTAATACAGCTCCCGAATAAGCTGGAGGAACTGGAGGAATATGCCCAAACGCATCCTTATGATTACAATAAGGCGCGCTGGCCACGTTTCTCTAGAACCTTAGTCAGAGAAATAAGTTCGAGTGTGATCAATCCTCCTACGAACAGAAACCTAACAAACGAAGAGGTTGATGGGTACCTAAGACAAATGGACGAAGCCATTAAACGAACAATGGACAAAACAATCCCTAAGGTAGCACGAACCGATTATGGCGACATTTATCGGAATGCTACTATCGATGCACTTCACGTGCAAAAAAGCAGGCTCCTGTCAAGACTTAAACTCTTGTACAGACGGTTTACGGACCCACAGAGTGCAGAAATTCGCTCTCTGAAGTCTCAGATAAAAGTACTCCAACATTTAATCAAATATAACTACAGACTAGCTGTAAGCTTGCACTGGGGCAATAAGATTCGGGCTGTACAATCCAACAACCCGAGCATGTTCCCGCAAATAAATAAAATCTTCCGGAGGAAAGACCATAATGACATCCAACGTGTTCGACTTAACAGAACAATGGATAACGCGAATCTACTGACAACAGTTGGGATCGATCCAGATAGGGCAGTGCTTGACAACGACTATTTCGTTGTCGAGGATCCCCAGGAGAAGGTGAGAGCAATTGGTGCTGTATTCCAGAGAATGTATACGGTCAACGAGACTCGTAATCCAAATCACGAACTGGAAAACCGGGCCTTGCTAAACCATGTCTGCCTGCGAAATGAAATAAATCAATGGCGATCCGAGAACCCTGGTTTCACCAGGTTCAGTGACGATCTTCTGGCAAACAATATCGTCGCCGATGATGGAAACAACTCCATCCTTATTTCCAAAGACGAACTCCAAAGTATCCTCAACTCACTGAAGAAGAAGAAGTCAGTGGGAATAGATGGGATACCAAATATTGTTCTGCGCCATCTACCCTCTGAGGCGGTGGACATATACACAACTCTGTTCAACAATGCGCTGAGTAATGCTTATTACCCGGCGCATTGGAAAACAGCTGTGGTACAGCCAATTCCAAAACGGGGCAAAGATACCTCCATCCCGACGAATCTCCGTTCTATAAGTCTTCTTCCGTGCATAAGCAAGGTATTCGAGAAGATAGTCATTAGAGCTCTGAAAGAATGGGTTGAGGAAAAATAAATAATACCGGAAAACCAATTTGGCTTCAGGGCGGGGCACGACACTATTCATGCTGCGTCTAAACTGGTTTCCGACATTCAATGGAATAGAAACAAAACACAATGTACAGGAGCCTGCCTGATTGACATGGAAAAAGCTTTTGACACCGTATGGCTAGAAGGTCTTTTCCTCAAGTTAGTCAGTCTCGGCATTCATAAAACATTGCTATATACGATCTATGATATGGTTACAGGTAGAAAATTCGTTGTGAAAAATGGCAACGAAATTTCAACAACTGTTTTCTACATAAAAAATGGGTTGCAACAAGGGGCGGTGGGTTCGCCGATCTTGTTCACTATATTCACTAGCGATCTTATAGGTTATAGGTGCCTAACATAATAGCGTTTGCCGATGATTTAATCGCGTACAGATCAAGTCCGAAGGTAGAAGAAATAAACGGTTTGTTGCAGAGTGACTTCAATGCAATTCAACGATTTTGCGACGACTGGCAGTTGAAAATCAACTACCAGAAGTGTGAAACTATCCTTTTCAGAACTCCGTTGTCCAGAGCCTCAAGGGACACGAAAATGAACTGGCGCAAGTTCGGCATAGTTGACCCACTGGAACGGCCATTGGCCGTGAAAAGTGTAGTAAGATATCTAGGCATCTGGTTGGACCAGTATCTGTATGGTGGTATCCATGTAGATACAGCTCTGACCAGGGCTAAGAATGCTTTCGCTATGGCAAGAGGGCTGTTCTACAGCAGTCAACTCGACACCAGAGTGAAGGTAATCTGCTACATGGCCCTTATCCGGCCAATCATGGTATATGGTTGTCCTGTGTGGTAGAGTGCAGTCCATTGTTTGTTTAATTGAGTCGTCCAACTGTAGCAGATACATGTCGATCTCCTCATTAGACAAGTATCTGTTGGATGGTATGTGGAGAACGTTTGAGGAAATTGTTCTTAACAAATGTCAGGAGAAGCGTGGCCAGCGCGCCCTACGGTAGTTGTAGGGATACGTTTGGATAAACTCTCCTAATTCCGCAATGTCGTTGGGAACCTTGATTTCGGCACTTAGTCCGCACTGGTCGCTGAGATATACAAACGTGTTCAGGCAATTGACAGTATGTCCAATATTGTCGGTCAGATGCAGTCTTGCGTCTAACAGCATGAGATCCAGAAACGAACCACTTCGTGGGAAAGACGAAATCTCAGTTGCTTTCAGATCAAGCCTATACTCGACACTGTGCAAACAGAACCAGCTGTAAAGCTGATCCCCTCGAGGATTGGAGAGTGTATTACCCCAATATCCATGTCGGGCATTTAAGTCTCCGGCTAAAATGTAATAGTTTTCTTCCGAATCAAGCCTAAGGCAATGAAAGAGTGAATCGAGCTCTGAAATAGTCGATCTGGCGTCGATCTGGGATCCGGAGGCATAGACCGACAATGACCCTCCCGCTACATAGAGAGATGCACGCAATGCAGGCCTCTATCCCCTGAAACCGACGTACTTCGCTACTGTACACTATTTTATGTTTTATTTTGTTCTTAACGAAGATCGCGACGCCGCCCCTACTTTGGGAGTTGGGCCTATCTCTTCTGATAATATTATATTTACTGTGCACCATTTTGTTTCTCTGAGTTAGCTTAGTTTCGTTAACCAGTAGAAAGTCTGGGCTCTGGTCGTCCAACAATTTAAATAGCTCTAATCTTCTTTCGCTTCCTACTAGTGAGTTCACATTCACTGCAAGGATCTTGTAAGTTGCCCCCATAGGCGTACCCATTATGACTGGAGACGTGCTTGGCTCTGCAGGAGTGCCAGAATTTGGCCAACCTGCTCCTCTAGCCGAGTCATGCGCCTTTCCATGGTGACTTTCCATTCGGGCGATGACTCGGGAGCATTTGACACCACAGTTTTTGCAGCTGGAACCTGCGCCGCGTTCAACTGTTGTTGTTGATTTGCCGTCGCCCTCCGACCAGACACCATATTGGCAAACGTCATTTGAGGGGTGACGGGTATGGTTGCGCCGAGCGGATGTTTCACTGGGGCTGCTTCTGCAGAGCCATCTTTGCTTTCCGCTCTTGGAATTTAGGGCAACCTCGATAATTTGCGGTGTGCCCCGCATTCCCGCAGAGTACGCATTTGAGTTGATTTTTGTGAACTGCTTCGCCTTGCCCCAGAGAACATTTGTCTGCATTGTGGTCTCCGCTGCACTTCACGCATCGAGGCTGCATTCGGCAGTTCGACGCCGTGTGTCCGAACCTTTGGCAGCGGTAGCACTATGGTGTGCCCTCGCTTCTTCTTATACTTTCCCATGTGCAATGCCAGCAATCTAAAAATCGAATTTTATTTAGATTGTCGAGCTTGCTGTTGGGTGTAACCTGTACAATATAGAAGGGTAATTTCCGCCCCTCTCTATTGGCCCTTGCTGTGGTGAAAGGCTTGACCCCTACGAACTCAAGACCATTACACACTTGCTCTCTGAGCATTTGGAGAACCGCCTCCGCTTCCAGCAGCTGAGGGAGTTTCAATAGAACGGCGCGAAGCTTTTTGCCTTTTGGCGTGAATGAAAAAACCTCCGTCGTCGAATTCTCCAGACACTTTTTGATTTTATTGTACTGATCTACTGTTTTGCAATAGATCGAAAATTTATCATAACCATTGCCTTTTTTAAAAATGAAATTGCCTACACCTATGGCCGACTTACATACCTTAGCTGTTTTGGTAATATCCGTACTAAATACATTTATTGGTGGCACTCTGTCCTTTTTTGGGGGCCGCTGCTGTTGCTGAAGTTCCTGCGTTTTTGACTGCTGTTGCTGGAACGTTTCGTGCCGTTACAGGAACATTAGCTGTTGTTGCTGTACTGGCAGCTTTACTTTGTTGCTGCCGTTGTTGCAGTTTTTGTTTTTTGTTGTTTTTAGTGTGTTGCACTTTTGGTGTGCTCTGACCTCGTTCTGATTGCATGTTTTGTTTTTTTTTTGACTGTTCGCTTCCCTCAGTTCTCTGAGTTCTAGGAGGAGAGCTTTTGTCTTCTCTCTCAACCTAGAGACGTCGAGTTCCTTATCGAAAATAATTTTTTCGGCCTCATCTTCAGTGTCTGTTGTCGCTAGTGATCCAAAGCTGTTGCTGCTCACCGCGAAAAGCCCTTCGCCACCATCGGACACATAGTCGATGGTTTCGTCGACAGTGGAAACCTCGGCTGTATTTGAAGTTGCCGCCGCTTCAACGTGTCCTTCCCCCTTCAGACCTTTGGGGGAAGCCTTTGTGTTGCGGCGTTTGGTTTCCTCCGACTTTGTGCTGCTGGTGGAATTCGTTTTCAGTGCCTTCTTGCACCGTAGGCCAGTGGACTGATTCCGCCACCGGTTCATTATTGTCATTTGGGAGCGACGCGCGCTCGCGCGTTTCCATTACTCACACTCACTCACTTCACTGGTTGAGTCATTGTTTGAAATCTTATGGCAAATAAGAAAAAAAACACGTTACCGCACTGCGTCTCGAGCATTGGTCCTACGCACCAGACCAAACGATACTTATAAAATTTGTTGACAACAACACTATGTATGGCTTTAATATTAAGCTTTCTGTTTTTCTTAAAGCACTCGCGAGAATGAACCACTCTCTGGGGAGGTCTGTTAAAGACGAGATTTGTATTAGTACACAGTTAATTGTTTCTTTTGTCCAGTTTAGGTGAGGGGGAATAGTTAAACATCCTAATTTCTTAACGCCAGCTGGACTTAGAATTTAGCAAGTTTTTCACCGCTTGAAGAAATTTCGATAACTAAAACAATTAAAAGTAATTTCATGATAACCGTCTGGCATTTTGATTTAAATATGATTTTTTTACATCTAATCTGGAGATTATGATAACTTTTCTAAACAATTTTGGTCGTATATCAGCATAACTTGATGAATATTGTCTTCCAAATGTGCAATCGTTTCGGGCTTATCCGCGTTGGCTAGAGACCTTACATATTGCCACAAAAAATATTCAAGCTGAGTTTAATCACACGATTTCTCAAAAATCAAAACTGCACATTATTATTTGACTAGAAAAAAAGTCTGTTATTATAGTTCTTTAGCATTCTGAGCATTCTTTAGCATTGCTGTAAGTAATGCGGAAAAATTATTCCAACCAACCAACGCACCAATACAAAAGTGTATTAGATCAAGTTGGTATTGTGATGACAAATATAAATTGCATTAATAATAATTGGGTGGCGCGACAGTCCACAAGGAACCAGAGCCTAGCGTGCTCATCAACTACTCTTGTTTTGCGCGCTACTGTCCCCTGTGAATGTTGCACTCTCCCCACTACGCCACGGCGGCCACATAAACTATATTACTTAACATTTACTATAGGCAGTTCAATGAACGTACGCTTTTCTTTCTTTGTTTGCGCTAATAGAGAAAGTAGAACTTGTTTTACTATTTTGAGTAATGATGCCGATAGACACCTTACAGTTTACATTAACAGGTTATTCATATTAATACACACTATAAAGTTACTGAAACAAAAATAAAGTAAAGCCTCTCCGATATTTTTTTTTTAAAGCTTCACTATTTTAATGTAAACTCCGAAATTAATGAAGCTTTAGACGAAATACAACATATTGTGTAAGCGTACCGACTAATTATTATGCTCTTGTACAACAGATGCTGCACTATATAGTTTGTAATGGTATAAAACCAAGGCAACTTTGCAAATGTGCAAAAAAAAAAAAAATTGATAATGTTGTAACTTTAAAAAAAGAAAATAAATACAAATAAATATACACATACATTTATCACGATCGAATGCCTGTATATCTTCCTGCTGCTGCCGATCGGCTCTCGTTTTGTCTTATTCTCTTTTGTTTTTTCGCGTTTAGTGTGCCTATACGGCCGTGTTTGTGTTTCTTCGTTCTTTGTGGCGTGTTATGATAACTGTCGCCGGGTGGCCTAATCAAACGGTTGTCTCATCGCCAACTCTTTATCCCCGGTTGGCTCCGGAGGAAAAGCTTGGCGATTCCCCTAAGCATTTGCATAACGTAGACATACTTTTGAATTTCGTCCCAGTTTACGGTGGTGATGGTTTCTTCAAATTTCTTCAGACACAGATTGACGCTCATTCCACCAGACCCGTCGAACTGAGTCATTTACTCCTGGATGTCACAGAGAGTGAAATTAATAATTTAAGTTTCTGATTGTATTACAATTTAAATTCCAATAAATGACAATTTCACGTAACAATCTGAATACAATCTACTTTTGATGAAGTAATGCAGCAGGAAGACTTAAAGCTAGTTACCCCTACAATTTTTTTTCTTCTCAACATTCTTCAAACATTGAATAAATGTTTGAGTACATCTCTTATACTTTATATTAGCTCCTGGTATAATTTTCACTTTTTACTTGACATAATTCGGTATCAAGTGTCACATAACATAACATAAAAAACAAAAAAAAAAAAAAACAAAAAAAAAATAACAAAAAAGAAAAAAAAAATAGAAAAATATATGTGAGTGTATATTCGATTATACGCACATATATAGGTGTCGTCGTTCACAGACTACCGCGGAGTACGCTTGTGTTTCGACTTCTGCAAAAATATATAGTGTGTTATTAAAATCAGAAAAGACATTAAAATTTAAGTCAAGTCGGTAGCTCGGGTGTAGAGCACTAGCGTAGTGACTGGTAAACCCGGGTTCGAATCCCGTGGGGGAAAGTAAATTTAATTTTTTTTTTTTTTTTTTTTTAATTAACAAAGACACTTAAGTGTGAGTGAAAACATGGAGAGTGAAGAGCAACCCGAGCTCAGCAAATCGGCTAAATCGGGTGATTTTAAGACACCGGTGGCTGGGGCGTCAGGCCATCTTACAAGTGACGGTAGTATCCGTCTGGCTAGTCCCACCAGCCAAAATACAGAAGTGAAGAAGAGGAGGAAAAGACTGCAGCCGCAGCACGTTCAAAACAAGCGTCGGACGACAACAATGACGTCGGACGAAGAGGTGGTCGCACCTAACAAAGGCAAGACAGTGGCGGCCAAGAAAACACCGCCAAAAAAAAAATCAACAGCAACATCGGAGATCGACATTGATGCCCTCCAATGTGAATCAGAGGGTAACGAATGCCGATTCTCCTACAAAGGGAGCGAGAACTCCTTCAATGTGCTCGCAACGACGGACGCTGACGATGAGGAGGAGGAAATCAAGGAGAAAAAAACAAAGCTCATGAGACTTGATGAGGAAAGAGCAAAACTAAATGCTCACATCAAGTTTCTCTATGAGCAGGCTACAGCTAGGAAGGCTGCTGAGAAAGCAGCAAAAGAAAAAGAGCAGCTTAGCGAAATTCTTAAGCTACAGCAAAAGAGGCAGCAAAAGAAACAGGAGAAGGAAAACCTGCAAAAACCTCAAGATTCGCTGCCTTCTACATCAAAGGCAGCGCAACGTCTGCAGACAGCTCAACATGAGCACAAGCTGCAGCAACAAAAACAAACGCAACAACACCAACAGCAGAAACAGAAGGCACTGCAACCTCAACTCCCGGTAAAGCAGCAGCAACAGAAACACCAGCAAACACTCCAGCAAAAACAACAGCAGCCACAATTGCAGAAACATCAGCGACCACAGCAGAAACAACAAAAGCAACAGGAACAGCATCAGCCACAACAACATCAAGAGCAACAGGAGCCACAGCAACAGCGCCAGAAGCCCAAAGTACGCTGCCCACCTATCCATGTCTTTGGCATGGGTACCGACGAGCTGCAGACATTATGTGAGTTGGCCCTAGACAATAAGACTTTTTATATTAAATATAAAACACCCACAACTCATACCGTCCACTGCCTCACAATGGACGGCTTTAGATTTTTCAAAGAGAAGTTAGCGACATCGAACGCTGATTTCTATACATATACCCCAAGAGGAGAAAAACCACAGACCTTGCTCCTCAAAGGCATAAATCCCTCAACTGACCCGAAGGTCCTCCTCGACAAGCTGCGCCATGTTGAGAGCGACGAGGTCCAGTTTGTAGGGGTCAAGCCCTTTATCACTGCGGTAGCGAGAGCGAAGAAGAAGGCACTCCCCTTCTTCTTAGTACAGGTAACCCATAGCACCAAAATTGACAGCCTACGAAAAATTCGTTTTGTAGGCGGTCTGAGTGTGAAGTGGGAAAAATTAAACAAGTCTGACCACGTACTCCAATGTGCGAGATGCAGAAGGCTGGGGCACGTCGCGGAGAACTGCAATATGGAGTTCCGCTGCGCACGATGCACCTTCAGTCACAATAAAGGGGAATGCCCTTAAGGGGCGGAAGAAGTCGAGGATAAGGCGCTCCTCAAATGTGTACTCTGCGGAGGAAATGGACATCCTGCAACTTATTTAGGGTGTCCACGAATTAAAGAGCTCCGTCAGAGAGTAAAGGAGGTAAGGAACAAAAAAAAAGTAGAAGCCAGGCCAGTAGCCCGCACTTTAGCTACTTCTGTTACGCCTGGTATCTCCTACGCCCAAATGGTGTCAGGCAGACAACTGGCACAACGGACAGTGCCAAAGGTTGCCCCAGCTCCTATGGCAAGGCAACCTGAGGTAGAGCCCTCTATAAGGGACGTTATGTCTTCCATCCAGTCAATGCAAGCGCAGATGATTGCCTTGCAGAAACAGATGGTCGAACTACATACCAGTTTCTTAACGCAGACGGCTAGAGTTGATTTCCTTTTCTCTCAGCTGCCTGCGAAGCAACGCGCACAGATATAATGGGCTCACGCGAGGGAAGAACCCTTAAGATCCTAGCGGTGAATGTAAATTCGCTGATAAGGATCGAACGAAAACTAACGCTCTCCAATTTGTTGGAAACCCACAATCCTGATGTGCTAATGGTTAGCGAAACTAAGCTAAACCAGACGCGCAATCTCAGGTACAAAAATTACCATATAATTAGGTACCACTCGAGGTGGTGGGGTCGCTCTCTTGATAAAAAATAACATTTATCATAAGGTAGTATATAGCAGTGATGTACGTAGATTTAACGTGCTAGAAGCAGCGGTCGCACGCATCTCTCTCCAAGGTGGAAAGAAATTGTTTGTGATTGCTGCCTATGCATCAGAAACTCAAAATCCTCACTTTCTTTCGGAGCTCGAGGCTCTCTTCTCTAGCCTCCGATTAAATTCGGAAGAAAATTACTATATTTTAGCCGGAGATTTGAACGCTAAACATGGTGATTGGGGTAACACTGTTCCGAATGAGAGAGGAAGCGCTCTCTTAGAGTGGATGGAGCAGAACAATATCGAGTTCAGGCTAGATCTGCTTGCAACCGATAGACCATCATTTCCTAGAAGCGGGTCCTATCTGGATGTGATGATAATAGACAGACGACTTGCGTTACTAAACGTGGATCGACACACGAGGAACTGTTTAACTACGGTCGAGTACGACAGTGATCACTGTGGTCTCGCCGCGGTAATACAGCTCCCGAATAAGCTGGAGGAACTGGAGGAATATGCCCAAACGCATCCTTATGATTACAATAAGGCGCGCTGGCCACGTTTCTCTAGAACCTTAGTCAGAGAAATAAGTTCGAGTGTGATCAATCCTCCTACGAACAGAAACCTAACAAACGAAGAGGTTGATGGGTACCTAAGACAAATGGACGAAGCCATTAAACGAACAATGGACAAAACAATCCCTAAGGTAGCACGAACCGATTATGGCGACATTTATCGGAATGCTACTATCGATGCACTTCACGTGCAAAAAAGCAGGCTCCTGTCAAGACTTAAACTCTTGTACAGACGGTTTACGGACCCACAGAGTGCAGAAATTCGCTCTCTGAAGTCTCAGATAAAAGTACTCCAACATTTAATCAAATATAACTACAGACTAGCTGTAAGCTTGCACTGGGGCAATAAGATTCGGGCTGTACAATCCAACAACCCGAGCATGTTCCCGCAAATAAATAAAATCTTCCGGAGGAAAGACCATAATGACATCCAACGTGTTCGACTTAACAGAACAATGGATAACGCGAATCTACTGACAACAGTTGGGATCGATCCAGATAGGGCAGTGCTTGACAACGACTATTTCGTTGTCGAGGATCCCCAGGAGAAGGTGAGAGCAATTGGTGCTGTATTCCAGAGAATGTATACGGTCAACGAGACTCGTAATCCAAATCACGAACTGGAAAACCGGGCCTTGCTAAACCATGTCTGCCTGCGAAATGAAATAAATCAATGGCGATCCGAGAACCCTGGTTTCACCAGGTTCAGTGACGATCTTCTGGCAAACAATATCGTCGCCGATGATGGAAACAACTCCATCCTTATTTCCAAAGACGAACTCCAAAGTATCCTCAACTCACTGAAGAAGAAGAAGTCAGTGGGAATAGATGGGATACCAAATATTGTTCTGCGCCATCTACCCTCTGAGGCGGTGGACATATACACAACTCTGTTCAACAATGCGCTGAGTAATGCTTATTACCCGGCGCATTGGAAAACAGCTGTGGTACAGCCAATTCCAAAACGGGGCAAAGATACCTCCATCCCGACGAATCTCCGTTCTATAAGTCTTCTTCCGTGCATAAGCAAGGTATTCGAGAAGATAGTCATTAGAGCTCTGAAAGAATGGGTTGAGGAAAAATAAATAATACCGGAAAACCAATTTGGCTTCAGGGCGGGGCACGACACTATTCATGCTGCGTCTAAACTGGTTTCCGACATTCAATGGAATAGAAACAAAACACAATGTACAGGAGCCTGCCTGATTGACATGGAAAAAGCTTTTGACACCGTATGGCTAGAAGGTCTTTTCCTCAAGTTAGTCAGTCTCGGCATTCATAAAACATTGCTATATACGATCTATGATATGGTTACAGGTAGAAAATTCGTTGTGAAAAATGGCAACGAAATTTCAACAACTGTTTTCTACATAAAAAATGGGTTGCAACAAGGGGCGGTGGGTTCGCCGATCTTGTTCACTATATTCACTAGCGATCTTATAGGTTATAGGTGCCTAACATAATAGCGTTTGCCGATGATTTAATCGCGTACAGATCAAGTCCGAAGGTAGAAGAAATAAACGGTTTGTTGCAGAGTGACTTCAATGCAATTCAACGATTTTGCGACGACTGGCAGTTGAAAATCAACTACCAGAAGTGTGAAACTATCCTTTTCAGAACTCCGTTGTCCAGAGCCTCAAGGGACACGAAAATGAACTGGCGCAAGTTCGGCATAGTTGACCCACTGGAACGGCCATTGGCCGTGAAAAGTGTAGTAAGATATCTAGGCATCTGGTTGGACCAGTATCTGTATGGTGGTATCCATGTAGATACAGCTCTGACCAGGGCTAAGAATGCTTTCGCTATGGCAAGAGGGCTGTTCTACAGCAGTCAACTCGACACCAGAGTGAAGGTAATCTGCTACATGGCCCTTATCCGGCCAATCATGGTATATGGTTGTCCTGTGTGGTAGAGTGCAGTCCATTGTTTGTTTAATTGAGTCGTCCAACTGTAGCAGATACATGTCGATCTCCTCATTAGACAAGTATCTGTTGGATGGTATGTGGAGAACGTTTGAGGAAATTGTTCTTAACAAATGTCAGGAGAAGCGTGGCCAGCGCGCCCTACGGTAGTTGTAGGGATACGTTTGGATAAACTCTCCTAATTCCGCAATGTCGTTGGGAACCTTGATTTCGGCACTTAGTCCGCACTGGTCGCTGAGATATACAAACGTGTTCAGGCAATTGACAGTATGTCCAATATTGTCGGTCAGATGCAGTCTTGCGTCTAACAGCATGAGATCCAGAAACGAACCACTTCGTGGGAAAGACGAAATCTCAGTTGCTTTCAGATCAAGCCTATACTCGACACTGTGCAAACAGAACCAGCTGTAAAGCTGATCCCCTCGAGGATTGGAGAGTGTATTACCCCAATATCCATGTCGGGCATTTAAGTCTCCGGCTAAAATGTAATAGTTTTCTTCCGAATCAAGCCTAAGGCAATGAAAGAGTGAATCGAGCTCTGAAATAGTCGATCTGGCGTCGATCTGGGATCCGGAGGCATAGACCGACAATGACCCTCCCGCTACATAGAGAGATGCACGCAATGCAGGCCTCTATCCCCTGAAACCGACGTACTTCGCTACTGTACACTATTTTATGTTTTATTTTGTTCTTAACGAAGATCGCGACGCCGCCCCTACTTTGGGAGTTGGGCCTATCTCTTCTGATAATATTATATTTACTGTGCACCATTTTGTTTCTCTGAGTTAGCTTAGTTTCGTTAACCAGTAGAAAGTCTGGGCTCTGGTCGTCCAACAATTTAAATAGCTCTAATCTTCTTTCGCTTCCTACTAGTGAGTTCACATTCACTGCAAGGATCTTGTAAGTTGCCCCCATAGGCGTACCCATTATGACTGGAGACGTGCTTGGCTCTGCAGGAGTGCCAGAATTTGGCCAACCTGCTCCTCTAGCCGAGTCATGCGCCTTTCCATGGTGACTTTCCATTCGGGCGATGACTCGGGAGCATTTGACACCACAGTTTTTGCAGCTGGAACCTGCGCCGCGTTCAACTGTTGTTGTTGATTTGCCGTCGCCCTCCGACCAGACACCATATTGGCAAACGTCATTTGAGGGGTGACGGGTATGGTTGCGCCGAGCGGATGTTTCACTGGGGCTGCTTCTGCAGAGCCATCTTTGCTTTCCGCTCTTGGAATTTAGGGCAACCTCGATAATTTGCGGTGTGCCCCGCATTCCCGCAGAGTACGCATTTGAGTTGATTTTTGTGAACTGCTTCGCCTTGCCCCAGAGAACATTTGTCTGCATTGTGGTCTCCGCTGCACTTCACGCATCGAGGCTGCATTCGGCAGTTCGACGCCGTGTGTCCGAACCTTTGGCAGCGGTAGCACTATGGTGTGCCCTCGCTTCTTCTTATACTTTCCCATGTGCAATGCCAGCAATCTAAAAATCGAATTTTATTTAGATTGTCGAGCTTGCTGTTGGGTGTAACCTGTACAATATAGAAGGGTAATTTCCGCCCCTCTCTATTGGCCCTTGCTGTGGTGAAAGGCTTGACCCCTACGAACTCAAGACCATTACACACTTGCTCTCTGAGCATTTGGAGAACCGCCTCCGCTTCCAGCAGCTGAGGGAGTTTCAATAGAACGGCGCGAAGCTTTTTGCCTTTTGGCGTGAATGAAAAAACCTCCGTCGTCGAATTCTCCAGACACTTTTTGATTTTATTGTACTGATCTACTGTTTTGCAATAGATCGAAAATTTATCATAACCATTGCCTTTTTTAAAAATGAAATTGCCTACACCTATGGCCGACTTACATACCTTAGCTGTTTTGGTAATATCCGTACTAAATACATTTATTGGTGGCACTCTGTCCTTTTTTGGGGGCCGCTGCTGTTGCTGAAGTTCCTGCGTTTTTGACTGCTGTTGCTGGAACGTTTCGTGCCGTTACAGGAACATTAGCTGTTGTTGCTGTACTGGCAGCTTTACTTTGTTGCTGCCGTTGTTTCAGTTTTGTTTTTTGTTGTTTTTAGTGTGTTGCACTTTTGGTGTGCTCTGACCTCGTTCTGATTGCATGTTTTGTTTTTTTTTTGACTGTTCGCTTCCCTCAGTTCTCTGAGTTCTAGGAGGAGAGCTTTTGTCTTCTCTCTCAACCTAGAGACGTCGAGTTCCTTATCGAAAATAATTTTTTCGGCCTCATCTTCAGTGTCTGTTGTCGCTAGTGATCCAAAGCTGTTGCTGCTCACCGCGAAAAGCCCTTCGCCACCATCGGACACATAGTCGATGGTTTCGTCGACAGTGGAAACCTCGGCTGTATTTGAAGTTGCCGCCGCTTCAACGTGTCCTTCCCCCTTCAGACCTTTGGGGGAAGCCTTTGTGTTGCGGCGTTTGGTTTCCTCCGACTTTGTGCTGCTGGTGGAATTCGTTTTCAGTGCCTTCTTGCACCGTAGGCCAGTGGACTGATTCCGCCACCGGTTCATTATTGTCATTTGGGAGCGACGCGCGCTCGCGCGTTTCCATTACTCACACTCACTCACTTCACTGGTTGAGTCATTGTTTGAAATCTTATGGCAAATAAGAAAAAAAACACGTTACCGCACTGCGTCTCGAGCATTGGTCCTACGCACCAGACCAAACGATACTTATAAAATTTGTTGACAACAACACTATGTATGGCTTTAATATTAAGCTTTCTGTTTTTCTTAAAGCACTCGCGAGAATGAACCACTCTCTGGGGAGGTCTGTTAAAGACGAGATTTGTATTAGTACACAGTTAATTGTTTCTTTTGTCCAGTTTAGGTGAGGGGGAATAGTTAAACATCCTAATTTCTTAACGCCAGCTGGACTTAGAATTTAGCAAGTTTTTCACCGCTTGAAGAAATTTCGATAACTAAAACAATTAAAAGTAATTTCATGATAACCGTCTGGCATTTTGATTTAAATATGATTTTTTTACATCTAATCTGGAGATTATGATAACTTTTCTAAACAATTTTGGTCGTATATCAGCATAACTTGATGAATATTGTCTTCCAAATGTGCAATCGTTTCGGGCTTATCCGCGTTGGCTAGAGACCTTACATATTGCCACAAAAAATATTCAAGCTGAGTTTAATCACACGATTTCTCAAAAATCAAAACTGCACATTATTATTTGACTAGAAAAAAAGTCTGTTATTATAGTTCTTTAGCATTCTGAGCATTCTTTAGCATTGCTGTAAGTAATGCGGAAAAATTATTCCAACCAACCAACGCACCAATACAAAAGTGTATTAGATCAAGTTGGTATTGTGATGACAAATATAAATTGCATTAATAATAATTGGGTGGCGCGACAGTCCACAAGGAACCAGAGCCTAGCGTGCTCATCAACTACTCTTGTTTTGCGCGCTACTGTCCCCTGTGAATGTTGCACTCTCCCCACTACGCCACGGCGGCCACATAAACTATATTACTTAACATTTACTATAGGCAGTTCAATGAACGTACGCTTTTCTTTCTTTGTTTGCGCTAATAGAGAAAGTAGAACTTGTTTTACTATTTTGAGTAATGATGCCGATAGACACCTTACAGTTTACATTAACAGGTTATTCATATTAATACACACTATAAAGTTACTGAAACAAAAATAAAGTAAAGCCTCTCCGATATTTTTTTTTTAAAGCTTCACTATTTTAATGTAAACTCCGAAATTAATGAAGCTTTAGACGAAATACAACATATTGTGTAAGCGTACCGACTAATTATTATGCTCTTGTACAACAGATGCTGCACTATATAGTTTGTAATGGTATAAAACCAAGGCAACTTTGCAAATGTGCAAAAAAAAAAAAAATTGATAATGTTGTAACTTTAAAAAAAGAAAATAAATACAAATAAATATACACATACATTTATCACGATCGAATGCCTGTATATCTTCCTGCTGCTGCCGATCGGCTCTCGTTTTGTCTTATTCTCTTTTGTTTTTTCGCGTTTAGTGTGCCTATACGGCCGTGTTTGTGTTTCTTCGTTCTTTGTGGCGTGTTATGATAACTGTCGCCGGGTGGCCTAATCAAACGGTTGTCTCATCGCCAACTCTTTATCCCCGGTTGGCTCCGGAGGAAAAGCTTGGCGATTCCCCTAAGCATTTGCATAACGTAGACATACTTTTGAATTTCGTCCCAGTTTACGGTGGTGATGGTTTCTTCAAATTTCTTCAGACACAGATTGACGCTCATTCCACCAGACCCGTCGAACTGAGTCATTTACTCCTGGATGTCACAGAGAGTGAAATTAATAATTTAAGTTTCTGATTGTATTACAATTTAAATTCCAATAAATGACAATTTCACGTAACAATCTGAATACAATCTACTTTTGATGAAGTAATGCAGCAGGAAGACTTAAAGCTAGTTACCCCTACAATTTTTTTTCTTCTCAACATTCTTCAAACATTGAATAAATGTTTGAGTACATCTCTTATACTTTATATTAGCTCCTGGTATAATTTTCACTTTTTACTTGACATAATTCGGTATCAAGTGTCACATAACATAACATAAAAAACAAAAAAAAAAAAAAACAAAAAAAAAATAACAAAAAAGAAAAAAAAAATAGAAAAATATATGTGAGTGTATATTCGATTATACGCACATATATAGGTGTCGTCGTTCACAGACTACCGCGGAGTACGCTTGTGTTTCGACTTCTGCAAAAATATATAGTGTGTTATTAAAATCAGAAAAGACATTAAAATTTAAGTCAAGTCGGTAGCTCGGGTGTAGAGCACTAGCGTAGTGACTGGTAAACCCGGGTTCGAATCCCGTGGGGGAAAGTAAATTTAATTTTTTTTTTTTTTTTTTTTAATTAACAAAGACACTTAAGTGTGAGTGAAAACATGGAGAGTGAAGAGCAACCCGAGCTCAGCAAATCGGCTAAATCGGGTGATTTTAAGACACCGGTGGCTGGGGCGTCAGGCCATCTTACAAGTGACGGTAGTATCCGTCTGGCTAGTCCCACCAGCCAAAATACAGAAGTGAAGAAGAGGAGGAAAAGACTGCAGCCGCAGCACGTTCAAAACAAGCGTCGGACGACAACAATGACGTCGGACGAAGAGGTGGTCGCACCTAACAAAGGCAAGACAGTGGCGGCCAAGAAAACACCGCCAAAAAAAAAATCAACAGCAACATCGGAGATCGACATTGATGCCCTCCAATGTGAATCAGAGGGTAACGAATGCCGATTCTCCTACAAAGGGAGCGAGAACTCCTTCAATGTGCTCGCAACGACGGACGCTGACGATGAGGAGGAGGAAATCAAGGAGAAAAAAACAAAGCTCATGAGACTTGATGAGGAAAGAGCAAAACTAAATGCTCACATCAAGTTTCTCTATGAGCAGGCTACAGCTAGGAAGGCTGCTGAGAAAGCAGCAAAAGAAAAAGAGCAGCTTAGCGAAATTCTTAAGCTACAGCAAAAGAGGCAGCAAAAGAAACAGGAGAAGGAAAACCTGCAAAAACCTCAAGATTCGCTGCCTTCTACATCAAAGGCAGCGCAACGTCTGCAGACAGCTCAACATGAGCACAAGCTGCAGCAACAAAAACAAACGCAACAACACCAACAGCAGAAACAGAAGGCACTGCAACCTCAACTCCCGGTAAAGCAGCAGCAACAGAAACACCAGCAAACACTCCAGCAAAAACAACAGCAGCCACAATTGCAGAAACATCAGCGACCACAGCAGAAGCAACAAAAGCAACAGGAACAGCATCAGCCACAACAACATCAAGAGCAACAGGAGCCACAGCAACAGCGCCAGAAGCCCAAAGTACGCTGCCCACCTATCCATGTCTTTGGCATGGGTACCGACGAGCTGCAGACATTATGTGAGTTGGCCCTAGACAATAAGACTTTTTATATTAAATATAAAACACCCACAACTCATACCGTCCACTGCCTCACAATGGACGGCTTTAGATTTTTCAAAGAGAAGTTAGCGACATCGAACGCTGATTTCTATACATATACCCCAAGAGGAGAAAAACCACAGACCTTGCTCCTCAAAGGCATAAATCCCTCAACTGACCCGAAGGTCCTCCTCGACAAGCTGCGCCATGTTGAGAGCGACGAGGTCCAGTTTGTAGGGGTCAAGCCCTTTATCACTGCGGTAGCGAGAGCGAAGAAGAAGGCACTCCCCTTCTTCTTAGTACAGGTAACCCATAGCACCAAAATTGACAGCCTACGAAAAATTCGTTTTGTAGGCGGTCTGAGTGTGAAGTGGGAAAAATTAAACAAGTCTGACCACGTACTCCAATGTGCGAGATGCAGAAGGCTGGGGCACGTCGCGGAGAACTGCAATATGGAGTTCCGCTGCGCACGATGCACCTTCAGTCACAATAAAGGGGAATGCCCTTAAGGGGCGGAAGAAGTCGAGGATAAGGCGCTCCTCAAATGTGTACTCTGCGGAGGAAATGGACATCCTGCAACTTATTTAGGGTGTCCACGAATTAAAGAGCTCCGTCAGAGAGTAAAGGAGGTAAGGAACAAAAAAAAAGTAGAAGCCAGGCCAGTAGCCCGCACTTTAGCTACTTCTGTTACGCCTGGTATCTCCTACGCCCAAATGGTGTCAGGCAGACAACTGGCACAACGGACAGTGCCAAAGGTTGCCCCAGCTCCTATGGCAAGGCAACCTGAGGTAGAGCCCTCTATAAGGGACGTTATGTCTTCCATCCAGTCAATGCAAGCGCAGATGATTGCCTTGCAGAAACAGATGGTCGAACTACATACCAGTTTCTTAACGCAGACGGCTAGAGTTGATTTCCTTTTCTCTCAGCTGCCTGCGAAGCAACGCGCACAGATATAATGGGCTCACGCGAGGGAAGAACCCTTAAGATCCTAGCGGTGAATGTAAATTCGCTGATAAGGATCGAACGAAAACTAACGCTCTCCAATTTGTTGGAAACCCACAATCCTGATGTGCTAATGGTTAGCGAAACTAAGCTAAACCAGACGCGCAATCTCAGGTACAAAAATTACCATATAATTAGGTACCACTCGAGGTGGTGGGGTCGCTCTCTTGATAAAAAATAACATTTATCATAAGGTAGTATATAGCAGTGATGTACGTAGATTTAACGTGCTAGAAGCAGCGGTCGCACGCATCTCTCTCCAAGGTGGAAAGAAATTGTTTGTGATTGCTGCCTATGCATCAGAAACTCAAAATCCTCACTTTCTTTCGGAGCTCGAGGCTCTCTTCTCTAGCCTCCGATTAAATTCGGAAGAAAATTACTATATTTTAGCCGGAGATTTGAACGCTAAACATGGTGATTGGGGTAACACTGTTCCGAATGAGAGAGGAAGCGCTCTCTTAGAGTGGATGGAGCAGAACAATATCGAGTTCAGGCTAGATCTGCTTGCAACCGATAGACCATCATTTCCTAGAAGCGGGTCCTATCTGGATGTGATGATAATAGACAGACGACTTGCGTTACTAAACGTGGATCGACACACGAGGAACTGTTTAACTACGGTCGAGTACGACAGTGATCACTGTGGTCTCGCCGCGGTAATACAGCTCCCGAATAAGCTGGAGGAACTGGAGGAATATGCCCAAACGCATCCTTATGATTACAATAAGGCGCGCTGGCCACGTTTCTCTAGAACCTTAGTCAGAGAAATAAGTTCGAGTGTGATCAATCCTCCTACGAACAGAAACCTAACAAACGAAGAGGTTGATGGGTACCTAAGACAAATGGACGAAGCCATTAAACGAACAATGGACAAAACAATCCCTAAGGTAGCACGAACCGATTATGGCGACATTTATCGGAATGCTACTATCGATGCACTTCACGTGCAAAAAAGCAGGCTCCTGTCAAGACTTAAACTCTTGTACAGACGGTTTACGGACCCACAGAGTGCAGAAATTCGCTCTCTGAAGTCTCAGATAAAAGTACTCCAACATTTAATCAAATATAACTACAGACTAGCTGTAAGCTTGCACTGGGGCAATAAGATTCGGGCTGTACAATCCAACAACCCGAGCATGTTCCCGCAAATAAATAAAATCTTCCGGAGGAAAGACCATAATGACATCCAACGTGTTCGACTTAACAGAACAATGGATAACGCGAATCTACTGACAACAGTTGGGATCGATCCAGATAGGGCAGTGCTTGACAACGACTATTTCGTTGTCGAGGATCCCCAGGAGAAGGTGAGAGCAATTGGTGCTGTATTCCAGAGAATGTATACGGTCAACGAGACTCGTAATCCAAATCACGAACTGGAAAACCGGGCCTTGCTAAACCATGTCTGCCTGCGAAATGAAATAAATCAATGGCGATCCGAGAACCCTGGTTTCACCAGGTTCAGTGACGATCTTCTGGCAAACAATATCGTCGCCGATGATGGAAACAACTCCATCCTTATTTCCAAAGACGAACTCCAAAGTATCCTCAACTCACTGAAGAAGAAGAAGTCAGTGGGAATAGATGGGATACCAAATATTGTTCTGCGCCATCTACCCTCTGAGGCGGTGGACATATACACAACTCTGTTCAACAATGCGCTGAGTAATGCTTATTACCCGGCGCATTGGAAAACAGCTGTGGTACAGCCAATTCCAAAACGGGGCAAAGATACCTCCATCCCGACGAATCTCCGTTCTATAAGTCTTCTTCCGTGCATAAGCAAGGTATTCGAGAAGATAGTCATTAGAGCTCTGAAAGAATGGGTTGAGGAAAAATAAATAATACCGGAAAACCAATTTGGCTTCAGGGCGGGGCACGACACTATTCATGCTGCGTCTAAACTGGTTTCCGACATTCAATGGAATAGAAACAAAACACAATGTACAGGAGCCTGCCTGATTGACATGGAAAAAGCTTTTGACACCGTATGGCTAGAAGGTCTTTTCCTCAAGTTAGTCAGTCTCGGCATTCATAAAACATTGCTATATACGATCTATGATATGGTTACAGGTAGAAAATTCGTTGTGAAAAATGGCAACGAAATTTCAACAACTGTTTTCTACATAAAAAATGGGTTGCAACAAGGGGCGGTGGGTTCGCCGATCTTGTTCACTATATTCACTAGCGATCTTATAGGTTATAGGTGCCTAACATAATAGCGTTTGCCGATGATTTAATCGCGTACAGATCAAGTCCGAAGGTAGAAGAAATAAACGGTTTGTTGCAGAGTGACTTCAATGCAATTCAACGATTTTGCGACGACTGGAAGTTGAAAATCAACTACCAGAAGTGTGAAACTATCCTTTTCAGAACTCCGTTGTCCAGAGCCTCAAGGGACACGAAAATGAACTGGCGCAAGTTCGGCATAGTTGACCCACTGGAACGGCCATTGGCCGTGAAAAGTGTAGTAAGATATCTAGGCATCTGGTTGGACCAGTATCTGTATGGTGGTATCCATGTAGATACAGCTCTGACCAGGGCTAAGAATGCTTTCGCTATGGCAAGAGGGCTGTTCTACAGCAGTCAACTCGACACCAGAGTGAAGGTAATCTGCTACATGGCCCTTATCCGGCCAATCATGGTATATGGTTGTCCTGTGTGGTAGAGTGCAGTCCATTGTTTGTTTAATTGAGTCGTCCAACTGTAGCAGATACATGTCGATCTCCTCATTAGACAAGTATCTGTTGGATGGTATGTGGAGAACGTTTGAGGAAATTGTTCTTAACAAATGTCAGGAGAAGCGTGGCCAGCGCGCCCTACGGTAGTTGTAGGGATACGTTTGGATAAACTCTCCTAATTCCGCAATGTCGTTGGGAACCTTGATTTCGGCACTTAGTCCGCACTGGTCGCTGAGATATACAAACGTGTTCAGGCAATTGACAGTATGTCCAATATTGTCGGTCAGATGCAGTCTTGCGTCTAACAGCATGAGATCCAGAAACGAACCACTTCGTGGGAAAGACGAAATCTCAGTTGCTTTCAGATCAAGCCTATACTCGACACTGTGCAAACAGAACCAGCTGTAAAGCTGATCCCCTCGAGGATTGGAGAGTGTATTACCCCAATATCCATGTCGGGCATTTAAGTCTCCGGCTAAAATGTAATAGTTTTCTTCCGAATCAAGCCTAAGGCAATGAAAGAGTGAATCGAGCTCTGAAATAGTCGATCTGGCGTCGATCTGGGATCCGGAGGCATAGACCGACAATGACCCTCCCGCTACATAGAGAGATGCACGCAATGCAGGCCTCTATCCCCTGAAACCGACGTACTTCGCTACTGTACACTATTTTATGTTTTATTTTGTTCTTAACGAAGATCGCGACGCCGCCCCTACTTTGGGAGTTGGGCCTATCTCTTCTGATAATATTATATTTACTGTGCACCATTTTGTTTCTCTGAGTTAGCTTAGTTTCGTTAACCAGTAGAAAGTCTGGGCTCTGGTCGTCCAACAATTTAAATAGCTCTAATCTTCTTTCGCTTCCTACTAGTGAGTTCACATTCACTGCAAGGATCTTGTAAGTTGCCCCCATAGGCGTACCCATTATGACTGGAGACGTGCTTGGCTCTGCAGGAGTGCCAGAATTTGGCCAACCTGCTCCTCTAGCCGAGTCATGCGCCTTTCCATGGTGACTTTCCATTCGGGCGATGACTCGGGAGCATTTGACACCACAGTTTTTGCAGCTGGAACCTGCGCCGCGTTCAACTGTTGTTGTTGATTTGCCGTCGCCCTCCGACCAGACACCATATTGGCAAACGTCATTTGAGGGGTGACGGGTATGGTTGCGCCGAGCGGATGTTTCACTGGGGCTGCTTCTGCAGAGCCATCTTTGCTTTCCGCTCTTGGAATTTAGGGCAACCTCGATAATTTGCGGTGTGCCCCGCATTCCCGCAGAGTACGCATTTGAGTTGATTTTTGTGAACTGCTTCGCCTTGCCCCAGAGAACATTTGTCTGCATTGTGGTCTCCGCTGCACTTCACGCATCGAGGCTGCATTCGGCAGTTCGACGCCGTGTGTCCGAACCTTTGGCAGCGGTAGCACTATGGTGTGCCCTCGCTTCTTCTTATACTTTCCCATGTGCAATGCCAGCAATCTAAAAATCGAATTTTATTTAGATTGTCGAGCTTGCTGTTGGGTGTAACCTGTACAATATAGAAGGGTAATTTCCGCCCCTCTCTATTGGCCCTTGCTGTGGTGAAAGGCTTGACCCCTACGAACTCAAGACCATTACACACTTGCTCTCTGAGCATTTGGAGAACCGCCTCCGCTTCCAGCAGCTGAGGGAGTTTCAATAGAACGGCGCGAAGCTTTTTGCCTTTTGGCGTGAATGAAAAAACCTCCGTCGTCGAATTCTCCGGACACTTTTTGATTTTATTGTACTGATCTACTGTTTTGCAATAGATCGAAAATTTATCATAACCATTGCCTTTTTTAAAAATGAAATTGCCTACACCTATGGCCGACTTACATACCTTAGCTGTTTTGGTAATATCCGTACTAAATACATTTATTGGTGGCACTCTGTCCTTTTTTGGGGGCCGCTGCTTTTGCTGAAGTTCCTGCGTTTTTGACTGCTGTTGCTGGAACGTTTCGTGCCGTTACAGGAACATTAGCTGTTGTTGCTGTACTGGCAGCTTTACTTTGTTGCTGCCGTTGTTGCAGTTTTGTTTTTTGTTGTTTTTAGTGTGTTGCACTTTTGGTGTGCTCTGACCTCGTTCTGATTGCATGTTTTGTTTTTTTTTTGACTGTTCGCTTCCCTCAGTTCTCTGAGTTCTAGGAGGAGAGCTTTTGTCTTCTCTCTCAACCTAGAGACGTCGAGTTCCTTATCGAAAATAATTTTTTCGGCCTCATCTTCAGTGTCTGTTGTCGCTAGTGATCCAAAGCTGTTGCTGCTCACCGCGAAAAGCCCTTCGCCACCATCGGACACATAGTCGATGGTTTCGTCGACAGTGGAAACCTCGGCTGTATTTGAAGTTGCCGCCGCTTCAACGTGTCCTTCCCCCTTCAGACCTTTGGGGGAAGCCTTTGTGTTGCGGCGTTTGGTTTCCTCCGACTTTGTGCTGCTGGTGGAATTCGTTTTCAGTGCCTTCTTGCACCGTAGGCCAGTGGACTGATTCCGCCACCGGTTCATTATTGTCATTTGGGAGCGACGCGCGCTCGCGCGTTTCCATTACTCACACTCACTCACTTCACTGGTTGAGTCATTGTTTGAAATCTTATGGCAAATAAGAAAAAAAACACGTTACCGCACTGCGTCTCGAGCATTGGTCCTACGCACCAGACCAAACGATACTTATAAAATTTGTTGACAACAACACTATGTATGGCTTTAATATTAAGCTTTCTGTTTTTCTTAAAGCACTCGCGAGAATGAACCACCCTCTGGGGAGGTCTGTTAAAGACGAGATTTGTATTAGTACACAGTTAATTGTTTCTTTTGTCCAGTTTAGGTGAGGGGGAATAGTTAAACATCCTAATTTCTTAACGCCAGCTGGACTTAGAATTTAGCAAGTTTTTCACCGCTTGAAGAAATTTCGATAACTAAAACAATTAAAAGTAATTTCATGATAACCGTCTGGCATTTTGATTTAAATATGATTTTTTTACATCTAATCTGGAGATTATGATAACTTTTCTAAACAATTTTGGTCGTATATCAGCATAACTTGATGAATATTGTCTTCCAAATGTGCAATCGTTTCGGGCTTATCCGCGTTGGCTAGAGACCTTACATATTGCCACAAAAAATATTCAAGCTGAGTTTAATCACACGATTTCTCAAAAATCAAAACTGCACATTATTATTTGACTAGAAAAAAAGTCTGTTATTATAGTTCTTTAGCATTCTGAGCATTCTTTAGCATTGCTGTAAGTAATGCGGAAAAATTATTCCAACCAACCAACGCACCAATACAAAAGTGTATTAGATCAAGTTGGTATTGTGATGACAAATATAAATTGCATTAATAATAATTGGGTGGCGCGACAGTCCACAAGGAACCAGAGCCTAGCGTGCTCATCAACTACTCTTGTTTTGCGCGCTACTGTCCCCTGTGAATGTTGCACTCTCCCCACTACGCCACGGCGGCCACATAAACTATATTACTTAACATTTACTATAGGCAGTTCAATGAACGTACGCTTTTCTTTCTTTGTTTGCGCTAATAGAGAAAGTAGAACTTGTTTTACTATTTTGAGTAATGATGCCGATAGACACCTTACAGTTTACATTAACAGGTTATTCATATTAATACACACTATAAAGTTACTGAAACAAAAATAAAGTAAAGCCTCTCCGATATTTTTTTTTTAAAGCTTCACTATTTTAATGTAAACTCCGAAATTAATGAAGCTTTAGACGAAATACAACATATTGTGTAAGCGTACCGACTAATTATTATGCTCTTGTACAACAGATGCTGCACTATATAGTTTGTAATGGTATAAAACCAAGGCAACTTTGCAAATGTGCAAAAAAAAAAAAATTGATAATGTTGTAACTTTAAAAAAAGAAAATAAATACAAATAAATATACACATACATTTATCACGATCGAATGCCTGTATATCTTCCTGCTGCTGCCGATCGGCTCTCGTTTTGTCTTATTCTCTTTTGTTTTTTCGCGTTTAGTGTGCCTATACGGCCGTGTTTGTGTTTCTTCGTTCTTTGTGGCGTGTTATGATAACTGTCGCCGGGTGGCCTAATCAAACGGTTGTCTCATCGCCAACTCTTTATCCCCGGTTGGCTCCGGAGGAAAAGCTTGGCGATTCCCCTAAGCATTTGCATAACGTAGACATACTTTTGAATTTCGTCCCAGTTTACGGTGGTGATGGTTTCTTCAAATTTCTTCAGACACAGATTGACGCTCATTCCACCAGACCCGTCGAACTGAGTCATTTACTCCTGGATGTCACAGAGAGTGAAATTAATAATTTAAGTTTCTGATTGTATTACAATTTAAATTCCAATAAATGACAATTTCACGTAACAATCTGAATACAATCTACTTTTGATGAAGTAATGCAGCAGGAAGACTTAAAGCTAGTTACCCCTACAATTTTTTTTCTTCTCAACATTCTTCAAACATTGAATAAATGTTTGAGTACATCTCTTATACTTTATATTAGCTCCTGGTATAATTTTCACTTTTTACTTGACATAATTCGGTATCAAGTGTCACATAACATAACATAAAAAACAAAAAAAAAAAAAACAAAAAAAAAATAACAAAAAAGAAAAAAAAAATAGAAAAATATATGTGAGTGTATATTCGATTATACGCACATATATAGGTGTCGTCGTTCACAGACTACCGCGGAGTACGCTTGTGTTTCGACTTCTGCAAAAATATATAGTGTGTTATTAAAATCAGAAAAGACATTAAAATTTAAGTCAAGTCGGTAGCTCGGGTGTAGAGCACTAGCGTAGTGACTGGTAAACCCGGGTTCGAATCCCGTGGGGGAAAGTAAATTTAATTTTTTTTTTTTTTTTTTTTAATTAACAAAGACACTTAAGTGTGAGTGAAAACATGGAGAGTGAAGAGCAACCCGAGCTCAGCAAATCGGCTAAATCGGGTGATTTTAAGACACCGGTGGCTGGGGCGTCAGGCCATCTTACAAGTGACGGTAGTATCCGTCTGGCTAGTCCCACCAGCCAAAATACAGAAGTGAAGAAGAGGAGGAAAAGACTGCAGCCGCAGCACGTTCAAAACAAGCGTCGGACGACAACAATGACGTCGGACGAAGAGGTGGTCGCACCTAACAAAGGCAAGACAGTGGCGGCCAAGAAAACACCGCCAAAAAAAAAATCAACAGCAACATCGGAGATCGACATTGATGCCCTCCAATGTGAATCAGAGGGTAACGAATGCCGATTCTCCTACAAAGGGAGCGAGAACTCCTTCAATGTGCTCGCAACGACGGACGCTGACGATGAGGAGGAGGAAATCAAGGAGAAAAAAACAAAGCTCATGAGACTTGATGAGGAAAGAGCAAAACTAAATGCTCACATCAAGTTTCTCTATGAGCAGGCTACAGCTAGGAAGGCTGCTGAGAAAGCAGCAAAAGAAAAAGAGCAGCTTAGCGAAATTCTTAAGCTACAGCAAAAGAGGCAGCAAAAGAAACAGGAGAAGGAAAACCTGCAAAAACCTCAAGATTCGCTGCCTTCTACATCAAAGGCAGCGCAACGTCTGCAGACAGCTCAACATGAGCACAAGCTGCAGCAACAAAAACAAACGCAACAACACCAACAGCAGAAACAGAAGGCACTGCAACCTCAACTCCCGGTAAAGCAGCAGCAACAGAAACACCAGCAAACACTCCAGCAAAAACAACAGCAGCCACAATTGCAGAAACATCAGCGACCACAGCAGAAACAACAAAAGCAACAGGAACAGCATCAGCCACAACAACATCAAGAGCAACAGGAGCCACAGCAACAGCGCCAGAAGCCCAAAGTACGCTGCCCACCTATCCATGTCTTTGGCATGGGTACCGACGAGCTGCAGACATTATGTGAGTTGGCCCTAGACAATAAGACTTTTTATATTAAATATAAAACACCCACAACTCATACCGTCCACTGCCTCACAATGGACGGCTTTAGATTTTTCAAAGAGAAGTTAGCGACATCGAACGCTGATTTCTATACATATACCCCAAGAGGAGAAAAACCACAGACCTTGCTCCTCAAAGGCATAAATCCCTCAACTGACCCGAAGGTCCTCCTCGACAAGCTGCGCCATGTTGAGAGCGACGAGGTCCAGTTTGTAGGGGTCAAGCCCTTTATCACTGCGGTAGCGAGAGCGAAGAAGAAGGCACTCCCCTTCTTCTTAGTACAGGTAACCCATAGCACCAAAATTGACAGCCTACGAAAAATTCGTTTTGTAGGCGGTCTGAGTGTGAAGTGGGAAAAATTAAACAAGTCTGACCACGTACTCCAATGTGCGAGATGCAGAAGGCTGGGGCACGTCGCGGAGAACTGCAATATGGAGTTCCGCTGCGCACGATGCACCTTCAGTCACAATAAAGGGGAATGCCCTTAAGGGGCGGAAGAAGTCGAGGATAAGGCGCTCCTCAAATGTGTACTCTGCGGAGGAAATGGACATCCTGCAACTTATTTAGGGTGTCCACGAATTAAAGAGCTCCGTCAGAGAGTAAAGGAGGTAAGGAACAAAAAAAAAGTAGAAGCCAGGCCAGTAGCCCGCACTTTAGCTACTTCTGTTACGCCTGGTATCTCCTACGCCCAAATGGTGTCAGGCAGACAACTGGCACAACGGACAGTGCCAAAGGTTGCCCCAGCTCCTATGGCAAGGCAACCTGAGGTAGAGCCCTCTATAAGGGACGTTATGTCTTCCATCCAGTCAATGCAAGCGCAGATGATTGCCTTGCAGAAACAGATGGTCGAACTACAGACCAGTTTCTTAACGCAGACGGCTAGAGTTGATTTCCTTTTCTCTCAGCTGCCTGCGAAGCAACGCGCACAGATATAATGGGCTCACGCGAGGGAAGAACCCTTAAGATCCTAGCGGTGAATGTAAATTCGCTGATAAGGATCGAACGAAAACTAACGCTCTCCAATTTGTTGGAAACCCACAATCCTGATGTGCTAATGGTTAGCGAAACTAAGCTAAACCAGACGCGCAATCTCAGGTACAAAAATTACCATATAATTAGGTACCACTCGAGGTGGTGGGGTCGCTCTCTTGATAAAAAATAACATTTATCATAAGGTAGTATATAGCAGTGATGTACGTAGATTTAACGTGCTAGAAGCAGCGGTCGCACGCATCTCTCTCCAAGGTGGAAAGAAATTGTTTGTGATTGCTGCCTATGCATCAGAAACTCAAAATCCTCACTTTCTTTCGGAGCTCGAGGCTCTCTTCTCTAGCCTCCGATTAAATTCGGAAGAAAATTACTATATTTTAGCCGGAGATTTGAACGCTAAACATGGTGATTGGGGTAACACTGTTCCGAATGAGAGAGGAAGCGCTCTCTTAGAGTGGATGGAGCAGAACAATATCGAGTTCAGGCTAGATCTGCTTGCAACCGATAGACCATCATTTCCTAGAAGCGGGTCCTATCTGGATGTGATGATAATAGACAGACGACTTGCGTTACTAAACGTGGATCGACACACGAGGAACTGTTTAACTACGGTCGAGTACGACAGTGATCACTGTGGTCTCGCCGCGGTAATACAGCTCCCGAATAAGCTGGAGGAACTGGAGGAATATGCCCAAACGCATCCTTATGATTACAATAAGGCGCGCTGGCCACGTTTCTCTAGAACCTTAGTCAGAGAAATAAGTTCGAGTGTGATCAATCCTCCTACGAACAGAAACCTAACAAACGAAGAGGTTGATGGGTACCTAAGACAAATGGACGAAGCCATTAAACGAACAATGGACAAAACAATCCCTAAGGTAGCACGAACCGATTATGGCGACATTTATCGGAATGCTACTATCGATGCACTTCACGTGCAAAAAAGCAGGCTCCTGTCAAGACTTAAACTCTTGTACAGACGGTTTACGGACCCACAGAGTGCAGAAATTCGCTCTCTGAAGTCTCAGATAAAAGTACTCCAACATTTAATCAAATATAACTACAGACTAGCTGTAAGCTTGCACTGGGGCAATAAGATTCGGGCTGTACAATCCAACAACCCGAGCATGTTCCCGCAAATAAATAAAATCTTCCGGAGGAAAGACCATAATGACATCCAACGTGTTCGACTTAACAGAACAATGGATAACGCGAATCTACTGACAACAGTTGGGATCGATCCAGATAGGGCAGTGCTTGACAACGACTATTTCGTTGTCGAGGATCCCCAGGAGAAGGTGAGAGCAATTGGTGCTGTATTCCAGAGAATGTATACGGTCAACGAGACTCGTAATCCAAATCACGAACTGGAAAACCGGGCCTTGCTAAACCATGTCTGCCTGCGAAATGAAATAAATCAATGGCGATCCGAGAACCCTGGTTTCACCAGGTTCAGTGACGATCTTCTGGCAAACAATATCGTCGCCGATGATGGAAACAACTCCATCCTTATTTCCAAAGACGAACTCCAAAGTATCCTCAACTCACTGAAGAAGAAGAAGTCAGTGGGAATAGATGGGATACCAAATATTGTTCTGCGCCATCTACCCTCTGAGGCGGTGGACATATACACAACTCTGTTCAACAATGCGCTGAGTAATGCTTATTACCCGGCGCATTGGAAAACAGCTGTGGTACAGCCAATTCCAAAACGGGGCAAAGATACCTCCATCCCGACGAATCTCCGTTCTATAAGTCTTCTTCCGTGCATAAGCAAGGTATTCGAGAAGATAGTCATTAGAGCTCTGAAAGAATGGGTTGAGGAAAAATAAATAATACCGGAAAACCAATTTGGCTTCAGGGCGGGGCACGACACTATTCATGCTGCGTCTAAACTGGTTTCCGACATTCAATGGAATAGAAACAAAACACAATGTACAGGAGCCTGCCTGATTGACATGGAAAAAGCTTTTGACACCGTATGGCTAGAAGGTCTTTTCCTCAAGTTAGTCAGTCTCGGCATTCATAAAACATTGCTATATATTACGATCTATGATATGGTTACAGGTAGAAAATTCGTTGTGAAAAATGGCAACGAAATTTCAACAACTGTTTTCTACATAAAAAATGGGTTGCAACAAGGGGCGGTGGGTTCGCCGATCTTGTTCACTATATTCACTAGCGATCTTATAGGTTATAGGTGCCTAACATAATAGCGTTTGCCGATGATTTAATCGCGTACAGATCAAGTCCGAAGGTAGAAGAAATAAACGGTTTGTTGCAGAGTGACTTCAATGCAATTCAACGATTTTGCGACGACTGGAAGTTGAAAATCAACTACCAGAAGTGTGAAACTATCCTTTTCAGAACTCCGTTGTCCAGAGCCTCAAGGGACACGAAAATGAACTGGCGCAAGTTCGGCATAGTTGACCCACTGGAACGGCCATTGGCCGTGAAAAGTGTAGTAAGATATCTAGGCATCTGGTTGGACCAGTATCTGTATGGTGGTATCCATGTAGATACAGCTCTGACCAGGGCTAAGAATGCTTTCGCTATGGCAAGAGGGCTGTTCTACAGCAGTCAACTCGACACCAGAGTGAAGGTAATCTGCTACATGGCCCTTATCCGGCCAATCATGGTATATGGTTGTCCTGTGTGGTTCAACGTGAGTCCTTCCCAAATGGAAAAGATGAGGGTGTTCGAGAGGCGGTGCCTACGGGCGTGTCTTCGATTATATCGAACGCCAGAATCCCAGTACAAGAAATTCTATCCCAACGAGGTTCTGTACAACGAGGCAAACCTTATAAGGATAGATAATTTTATTATTAAGTTGATTCGGAGTCACACTGCACGAGGTATGACTTCAACTAACAGCTTGATCTTTGGGGCTTACTACCCTAATTACATGTACCATGAACGGGTGCGTCTTAACGGCTTCATTCCACCTGAAGCTTTCCTCTATTTGGACACTATAGGCCTGATACAAGATATGGAAGGTTGCCCTATCATCTTCCATGTCGTACGCCGAACAGTAGAAAGGCGACTTCAATACGAGCCGGACGTCGCTCGCAGCCACGAGGAGCTCTTACGGTTCAGTAGAGCGATTTCTGCCCGCGACAGAGCAGTGTCTGCAAAGGAACGGCTTTTTTACTGGTGGTTACACCAGAATCAGCTTTCGATGCCGCTAACTTCTTAAAGCAAAGGTCAGGATAGTTGATTCACTAGGGTCAACTCACATAGGTTAAGGTAATTTTAATTTTTAAATGTAAAAAAAAAAAATTTAAAAAAATTAAAAAATTAAAAAAATTTAAAAAAAAACAAAAATACAAAAAAAAAAAACAATAAAAAACAAAAACCAAAAAAAAGGTCCACCACGGCGTATCATATATATATGTTAAGCATATAAATAACACATATGCCCTGGTGGACACGTCCGTATAGTTTTACGGGCATAGCTAAGTTTAATTGAGTTAAGTAGAGTTAAGTTTTAGGATGTTTTTAGTTTTATATAGTTAAAAGCTTAGGTTTAATTAGATTACATAGTTACGTAAGTTAGGTTAAGAACAAGAACAATCACATATCCAAGTTTTTACAATTTTCTTGGAGGAATTAAAAAAAATATATATAGATTTAAGTACTGAAATGAAATGCATATACAAGAACCCGAAAGGCACAAAGAAAAAACCATAGATTAGCTTAGAGTACTCGGGAAGAGTCAGTAAGTTAGAATTAAGATCAGTAGATTATATTAGTAAGCTAGATTTAAGTATTTTTGTCTAGAAACTAAGAAAATGGATTAAAAAGAATAAAAATGCATTAAAAACAACATATATAGGTGTAAATAGGCGCACCTGTGCATGTATGCCTGAACATATATTAATGGACTATATACATGCACATGTGCGTAATTAGATTAAGTTAGTAATAGAATAGTTTTAGTTTTAGGTTTAGTTCTTAGTTTTAGTTGTAGTCATAGCCTTAGATATAAGTTCTCTTTTAGTAAAATGGTTAAGCCTTTAAGTTTTTTTTTTCCTTTTCTTAATACATAATGCGTCTTAGTATGAATCAATGTTCTTATAGTAAATAATAAAGTCGTTGAAAAACATATAAAATTAGGTTAGTCTTAGAGAGCCTGCGAAGGGCCAGTAAGATTATGATTACACAATGTTAAGTGTGTAAGCTTTAAGCATTTTAAAATGCAAGAAAAAAAAAGTGTCACATAACATGGAGTGATCTTGCTTTGGGCTTTTTCATTATTGAAACTCTCTGCGAAGTCGTAGTAACCTTATCTGAATCGCCAGAGTTCTCCATCGCCAAAAGTAGTGTAGAACTTTTTTTTGGCTGGTCCCGTCCCACTTCTGAAATGCTGGATTGTACCCTTTGTAGCATTCTGGATCATAACTATTTTTTTAAATTGTTTATTATGTTATTGTTAATTTAATTATCTTACAATAACGATGGACAATTTGTGGGCCAGTGTGTATAATGTTTGTCGTGATTTCCATTTGATTCTAAACGAGAATATGATTTTACTTAATATTAATAGAAGTAATCTGAATTTTTTAGTTTTTAAACATTAACCGTATTGTTGGAATTGTTAATTAAATTAAATTTAATTTAATTAAATAAAAGTCCCTTGCAAATAGTACCTGAATAGCAGCCACATTTTTTTGTCAACACACATACACCAAAGTTTTGTTCTAAACTTTTTACTGCCTATCTACTAAAGAGAGAATTACGACCAAAAATTAAAGTTTAGTTTGCGATGTTGGTTGTCTGTGTTATTTGCCGACTAAATTAACAATGAGAGGATGATAACTTTTGGAGAAACTCATACCCAAATATGGTGTGATTGGGTAAAAGCTCACTTTCTCATTTAAATCTCGTTGAATGGCATATTTTATATTTATTTACTATAAAGTTTGCCTGTTTTATTCAGAAAAGTTAATTTTGACTGTGTTATTTATTTGTTAAATATCCAAATCACAAAAAGTAATATTCGATAATTAAAAATTTCAACTTGTTTGCTATTTATTTATTTAATATTCCATTGTAGTTACTAATTATTAAAAATATTATCAAAATTGTGGGCTTCTTGTCACAGTGTATTGTAACTAACGCACCGATGGGCTCAGGTTCGATTCAAGGACTAAATACTTCGCACTAAAAACTCGTTTTCTCTTATAGTATACTGGATACTTATTTCATATTATTATGTATTTATATTATACTTTGTATACACACAATATATTTATATGAATATGGTCTTAAATTGCTTTTTTATTTTACAGGACCCACATTTTAATGAACGCCTTGCCTCTTCTGGAAATAGCAAAACCAACAACTGCGAATTTGAAGCTACTCAAATTGAGACAACACAAAATTTCGTTGAAGAAACTGCATTAACAGACAATTTAAAAGTCGATGTTGATATGTCAGAGAAATGTTCTTTTGTTACAGCGCCATTGCTTCCAAAAGTAAGCACCGCTTCCAAGTAAATCGTAATAAAGTTCAGTAGTAAATTGTTTCTTAGGCATACAACTAATCAGTTCTCTGAGTACATAATTTGGCCTTAAAACTTATTATTGACATAGCACTACATTTAATTGCCTTTGTACTTAATTGTATAATTATGTTTCTTATATATTACAATATGTTTTCACTTGTAAAATTTTTGATGGATCTATTGAAATATAAACAATAATTATTTACATAAGTTACCTGAAAAATGTTACTGCACATTATACATACGATTTTCTGTTAAAATATTGAAAAAAGAGAGATAAGTAAGTATGCGTATATAATATTGTTGCTTTCAAAGTTGTCCCAATTTCCTACTTTACCTAGAAAGACCCTCAGTTAAACAAAAATATGTCCTTATTTTATGCAACATTTAGGTTATATGAATCAATCATACCTTTTAATCCTAAAGAACTAAAAAAAAACAAAAAAATATATACATATATATAAAAATTAATAAATGGATTGGCGCCGTGGATGGACTTTATTTCGATATCAGCAAACTTGTTTTCGTTGAAAATTTCAAATATATAGGTTGTAAAAGTAGATGCTGAGTAGATATTCGAAATACATTTTTGGTTCTTAATGTTATGTTTTTCAGATAATTTTAAAATAATGTAAAATAAAGATGCTTTTTGAATTGATATTAATTTATCCTTATCCGAAAGATAATGGTCTAGCGTTATAATTTACATATAATCTTTTCCAAACATTTTTGGTCGTATATCTGCATAACGTGGCGGGCATTGTCTTCCAAATGGGCAATCGTTTCGCATTAAACCAAGCCAACTTAACCAAGAAGAAATTTGAACAAAATAATAATTATAACATGACTAACCCTTTGTAAAAAAGTATCGTTTACATACCAACGTTTTCGGACAATTTCAAGAAAATCATATCCGAACATTGTGGCAACATTAAGTTAGCCTTCAGATCACACCACATTCTTACAACCCTCTTTACCAACCTCAAATCGTAAATTGACAAAGAAAATAATACAGATGTCATATACAAATTCAGCGGCTTACTCAGCAATGGCAACGGCCTGCCAATTCAGAAATATTAATGTCATATTGCCACAATCAACATGACTGATCTTCGCCCAACTAAGTGCCAACAATATGTGCAGTAATAGTTTTTGGTTTAAAGAGTATAGTTTCAATTTTATTATCTGAAGCGTTGTATCCAAAGGCGCTTTAATAGATGCGTGCCTATGTACAATCCGTTATATTGGTGGAAGAATATTTCCCCCGGCACCATCAATCCATACAAGACCAAAGATCACACACGCTTTGTTTTTTTGCCTAAAACTACCTCAATTTATGTGAGTTGCCTCTACTCTCTACTCTACCCCGCTTCCACTTCCAAATAAATTGTAATAAGGTTTCGAAGTAAATTGTTTCTTAGGCATAAAACTAATTAGTTTTATGAGTATATAATTTGGCCTTAAAACTTATTATTGCTTTTGTACATAATTGTTTAATAAAGTTTCTTATATAATACAATATGTTTTCACTTGTAAAATGTTTGATTTATCTATTGAAATATAATTAATAATTATTTACATAAGTTACCAGAAAAATGTGTAGTAAACATACGATTTTCTGTTAAAATACTGAATAAAAAAACTTTATATCAGTTTTACCATGGTATTCTATTCCAGCCCATATCATAACAGTTCTTACACCATACTGCCGACTACTCAATATTGTCTCCTCTTTTCTTAAGTCGTGATAGTAATTTGCAGGTCATCGAAACCGTTGAGATTAAACCTATTTTCGTCCGTAAATAATACCCGATGCCATCGTTTTTTCCAATGAATATGCTCCATGGGGAAGTTTACCCTGTGTTTTGCCGTAAGTGGTGGTTTCTTCTTATTTTTTTGCGCTGAATAACTGGAGACTCCTTTAATAGTATTTAGACGATTCTTACATTGGTCGTGACACCTGTTTGTTCAGCGATTTTGCGAGCCGTTAAGAATTGCACGCCTATCCCTGTTTTCCGTAATTTTCAGGGAATTTGAAATCACTTTTCGGCTTCTTTCAAGTTTTTCGGCACTTGGTGCAGTTTTGTAATAACATTTATTTCGGCACCAGTTAATTTTTTTCCTCTACCCATTTTACAGCTTTTGGCACTCTAAAAAAAATCACACTATGGGCCTTTTTCTTTGATTTCCTTCACAGTTATTTATGCAAAGATCACCAAAACGCGACTAAAATTCCGTTTTTGTGAAAATGTGCTATCTTTTTTCGGGGTGGGATACCACATCAATAGTGAAGGTATACGACCACCACCCAACACCATCAAGGCCATCACCGAGTTTCCGCAACCTACAACTGTAGCAGAATTACGTCGCTTCTTAGGAGCCATGAATTTCTTCCGTTCTACCACATGCAGCAGCAAACCAGGCACCACTCATCCAAATGCTACAGGGCGTCAACAAGAAGAACAACACGCCTCTCGCTTGGACCTCAACATCACAAGCCGCCTACCAACGTTGTCGAGCCGCACTCATGGAAGCTGTTTCACTCACCCACCCCCTCCCAGACGCGGAACTACGGCTGATGTGTGACGCATCAAATACCGCAGTAGGATCTGTGCTTCTTCAAGTCGTTCAAGGAAAACCCGAACCGCTTGGGTACTTTTCTAAATCATTGACGCCAGCGCAACAGCGCTACAGCACTTTCGATCGGGAACTTTTGGCGATTAAGCTGGCGATTCAACATTTCCGACGCTTTGTGGAAGGTCGAGAATTCGCAATCTTTACCGACCACAAGCCGTTGACTTTCGTCTTCAAAAACGCTCCATCACCCGCTGAAACACCACGACGTCAACGACACTTGGAATATTTAGCACAGTTCTCATTCTGTCACCGACATTCGTACAGTGCAGACGTGTTGCAGTCTAAGAACAATAAAACCGTCAACTAAGTGAAGTATATTACCTAGAAATATCATTGAAACCAAGTGGGGCATTAGCCTAGTGGTAAGGGTTTCTGTTGCAGGATGCGGAGGGATGTCCACTTCTCTACCATGTCATGAGACGGACGGTGGACAAGCGAGTGCTCTACGAGAGCAATATTGGAACTGAAAATCCGGGTGATCTTCGGTTCAGCACATCCATCCCTATTCGCGACATTAAGGATCGGGAGCGGGATAGGCACTTTTACTGGTGGCTAGAGCCACATCTGGTTGCCCAGCTGCCGTCAGCTGAAGCCGATATTGGTCCTACGGACAACTTACATTTAGGATAAGGTAGAATAAGTTAGGATTATGTTATAAATTAACATGAAAAAAAAAAAAAAAATATTTGTGAATTTAATTAGTTTAAGATAGTTATATGTAGGTTAAGTGTTATAATTAGATTAAGGTACAAAAAAAAGAAATTAGTTGCTAAGTTTTTTTATACAAGTTTTCTTAGTATTAAGTAAGTAGAATTATGTAAATATTGTAAACATTTACAAAATAATATCCAGATGCTGAAAAGCAATAAAAATTAAAAAACATATAAACTTAGAGTGCCCGTCTAGGGCCAGTAAGATAGATTTGTAAGTTTTTAATACATTATAAACTAGTTAAGTATTTTGTCTAGATTTAAGAAAATTAACTGAAAAATAAAAAATACATTTGAAACTAAACTAAAAAAGGGTTTCTGTTTGAGAATACGGCGTCCCGGGTTCGAATCCCGCGGCCGAAATAAAAAAACAAAAAAAAAAAACAAATTTTTATTTTTTAAAAAGACACAAAGTGTGAACAGAATGAGTAGTGAAGAGCGACCCGCGCTCAACAAATCGGGTGACTTTAAGACACCGTTGCCATACAGATCTGCTGATCTTAGTGACGACAGCAGTGTATGGTCAGAGAGCCCAGGCGGACAACTATACGATGCAAAGAAGAGGAGGAGGAGGTTGCAGATGCAACCGACTCCGAACAAGCGCCGAACCACAACAACAACGGCATCATCTGAAGAGGAAGCAGCCAGAGGCAAGGAAACGCCTAACCGAGCAACACCCACTCGGAAAACCACAAAAACAACGCCAACAACAGCATTGAAAAAGGACAACGACATTGAAACCCTCCAATACCAATCGGAGGGTAACGAAGGACGGTACATGGGGAGCAACAACTCCTTCCAGCTCCTCGCCTCCTCTGATAATGAAGACAGAGCGGAGGACATTAAGGAGCTGGTGGAAAGTACGAAGAGGCGTGATGAGCTCACCGCTCACATCGAATTCCTCAAATCAAAAATCGCGGCTGATGAGGATGCCGAAGTAAAAAGGCGTAAAATCCAAAAACTGGAGCAACAACAGCAGCAACAACAAATGCAGAAGCAGCAGCAGGCCCAGTCCCAGGTGGAGCTGCCATCCACTTCTAAAGCAGCTCAAATGCTGCAGCAGCAACAACATCAACAGCTACAAAAGCAAAGACAACAACCACAGCGGAGACAACAACAAGTTCAGAAACAGCAACATCAGCAGAGACAGCAGCAACACCCATCTCAACAGGCACAAAGGCAGCAACAGAAATCTGTAGAGAAAAAAGAAAGGTGTCCGCCTATAAACATCTTTGGACTAGGGACGAAAGACATTGATAAAACGTGTAAGTTGGCCACAAAAAATTCATTTGTTCTTAAATATAAGGGTACAAATAGAATGTCGGTCCACTGCAGTTCAGTGGCCGACTTTAGAAAAGTAAAAGAGGCTTTAACGGCGGCTGGGGTACGTTTCTATACATACACCCCTGAAGGGGAAAAAGGGCGCACTGTACTCCTCAAGGGTGTTGATCCTTCAATTGACCCGAAGGAGATCTTCGAGGAACTACAATGCCATAATAGCGACGAGGTCCAATTCGTAGGAGTAAAGCCCTTCACCACTCCGGCTACGAGGAAGAATAAGGACGTTAAACTTCCGTTCTTTCTCGTCCAGCTCTCCCATGGCAGCAAAATTGAAAGACTAAGGAAAATTCGATCCATAGGCTCTCTAGCTGTAAAATGGGAAATATTAAGAAAATCCGACCACGTACTTCAATGTGCGCAGTGTCGGATGTTGGGACACACTAGGGACAACTGCAATATGCAGTACAGATGCTCAAGGCGTACCGAATCCCACCAGAAAGGAAAATGTAGTTTAGGCGAGCAGGAAGTCGCAGACAGAGCCCTTCTCTGTGTACTCTGCGGAGGAAAAGGACACCCCGCTACTTATCGGGGTTGTCCTCGCATCCGAGAGCTCCGGCAAAAAGTAAAGGCTGCAAGGAACGCTAAAAAGGGTAGAAGCCAGGCCACTGGCCCGTGCTGCAGCTACCGCTGCTACGCCGACTTTCTCCTACGCTCAAATTGCGTCAGGCAGAAAGCCGGTAGAACAGACAGTGCCAAGGGTTACTCCGGTCAAAGTGCCGAAACATGTTTTGACCACCATCCAGTCAATGCAAGCGCAGATGATCGCCTTGCAGAAACAGATGGTAGATTTACAGACCAGTTTCCTACAGCAAACAGCCCGAGTAGATGTTATCTATTCGGTGCTGTTTAGCGAGCCAAATGCGCAGCAGATATAATGGGCACACGCGCAGCAGGACCCCTTAAGATCCTGGCAGTGAACGTTAATTCGCTGATAAGGATCGAACGTCAAATACAACTTTTTCACTTCTTGCAAACCCATAATCCTGATGTGCTGATGGTTAGCGAAACTAAGCTTAACCAGACGCGCAATCTCAGGTACAAAAATTACCAAATAATAAGAAGAGACCGGCCCCAATCCACTCGAGGGGGTGGGGTCACCCTCTTAATAAAAAATAACATAAATCATAAGATCATATACAGCAATGTTGTGCGAAGGTTCAGTGTGCTAGAAGTTTGTATCGCGAGCATCCCTCTCCAAGGTGTAAAGCAGCTGTACGTGATTGCAGTTTACGCGGCAGATACTCGAAACTCAATTTTCGTATCCGAACTCGAGGCTATTTTCACTAGGCTCCGCTTGAACTTGGAGGAAAACTTTTACGTCATTGCTGGTGATTTAAGTACAAAGCACGGCGAATGGGGTAACTGTATACCAAACGAGAGGGGAAACGCTCTCCTAGAGTGGATAGAGCAGAACGGTATCGAGTTCAGGCTAGATTTACTTGCAACTGATAGACCGTCTTTTCCTAGAAGCGGATCCTATCTGGATGTAATGCTTACAGACAGACGACTCAGGATAGTGAACGTGGATCGACGCACAAGGAACTGTTTAATCGCGGTCGAGTACGACAGTGACCACCGTGGTCTCGCCGCGGTTATTCAGCTCCCGAATGAGCTAGAGGAACTAGAGGAATATGTCCAGACGTATCCTTATAACTACGATAAGGCACGTTGGCCACGTTTCTCTAAAGTCTTAACTAAAGAACTTCGTTCTAGTGCAATCTTTCCACCAACGAACAGAAACCTAACAAACGACGAGGTTGACAGGTACCTCATACAAATGGACGACACCATTAAACGAACTATGAAAAAGACTATTCCTATGATGACACCAAATAATGTTGGAGACATCTACCGGAACGCGGAGATAGACGCACTTCACGTGCAAAAAAGTAGACTTCTGTCAAGACTAAAACTCTTGTACAGACGGTTTACAGACCCGCAAAATATTGAAATACGGTCGTTGAAGTCGCAGATCAAACTAGTTCAGCAATTACTTCGCCAACAATATAGACTAGCTGTAAACTTGTACTGGGACAATAAGATTCGGGCTGTAAGGTCCAGCAACCCGAGCATGTTCCCACAAGTAAATAGAATCTTCCGGAGGAAAGGTTCAAACGACATCCAAACTGTCCGACTCAACAGAACGACAGACAACGCCAACTTACTTAGAACAGTAGATATCGATCCAGATTGGGCAGTACTTGACGACGACTTATTTATAGTTGAAGATCCTCAGGAGAAAGTGAAAGTAATTGGAGCTATCTTTCAGGAAGTGTACACGGTCAACGAACCTCTTTGTCCAAATCACGACTTGGAAGACAGAGCCAAGCTTATCCACTTCCAACTAAGTTCTGAAATAAGTCAATGGCGATCCGAGAATCCTGGTTTCACCAGGTTCAGTGACGATCTTCTGGCAAATAATGCCGTCGCCGATGATGGAAACAATTCCATCCTTATTTCGAAAGATGAACTCCAGGGCATCTTTAATTCACTGAAGAAGAAGAAGTCAGTAGAAATAGATGGGATACCGAATATTGTTCTGCGTCATCTACCCTCTGAGGCAGTAGATGTATATACAACCCTGTTTAACAAGGCGCTGAGTAACGCATATTACCCGGCGCATTGGAAAACAGCTGTGGTACAGCCCATTCCGAAAAGGGACAAAGATACTTCCATCCCGACAAATCTCCGGTCTATAAGTCTTCTTCCGTGCATAAGCAAGGTTTTTGAAAAGATTGTCATTAGAGCTCTAAAAGAATGGGTCGAGGAATGTCAAATTATACCGGACAACCAATTCGGCTTTAGGGCGGGGAATGATACCATACATGCCGCGTCCAAATTGGTATCCGACATTCAGTGGAACAAGAACAAGAACCAATGCACAGGTGCATGCCTGGTAGACATGGAAAAGGCGTTCGACACCGTTTGGTTAGAAGGCCTTTTCCTCAAGTTAGTCAAACTAGGCATAGATAAGACACTACTGTATATGATCTATGATATGGTTACAGGTAGGAAGTTTGTTGTGAAAAATGGCAACGTTACATCCACCACAGTGTTTCACATAAAAAATGGGTTGCAACAAGGGGCCGTTGGCTCACCGATCCTTTTCGCAATATTCACTAGTGATCTTATTGGTTCCATGCCGCACTTAATCGCGTACGCCGATGATCTGATAGCGTACAGATCAGACCCGAAAATTGAAGTCATAAATAACATGTTGCAGCATGACTTTGACAAAATTCAGCGATTTTGCGACGACTGGAAGTTGAAAATCAACTTCCGGAAGTGCGAAACTATTCTCTTTAGAACCACGCTAGCCAGGGCCTCAAGGGACACGAAGAAAAACTGGCGCAAGTTCGGCATATTTGACCCGCGGGGCCAGCCATTAGCTGTGCAAAATGTAGTTAGATATCTTGGCATTTGGCTAGACCAGTATTTGTACTGCGGCAAGCATGCAGATACAGCTCTGACAAAAGCTAAGAAAGCCTTTGCTGCGGCAAGTTGGTTGTTTTACAGCAGCCAACTTGACACCAGAGTAAAGGTTATCTGCTACATGGCCCTCATACGGCAAATCATGGTGTACGGTTGCCCAGTGTGGTTCAATCTGAGTCCTTCCCAAATGGAAAAGATGAGGGTGTTTGAGAGGCAATGTCTCCGGGCCTGCCTCCGGTTGTATGGAACACCTGAATCCGATTACAAGAAATTCTATCCCAACGAGGTCTCGTACAACGAGGCAAACCTAATCAGGATAGATAACTTTATTATTAAGCTGACTCGAAGGCATATTGCATGAGCGATGACTTCGACAAACAGTCTGATCTTTGGGGCTTACTACCCAAACCCTATGTACCATGAGAAGGTGCGGCAAAACGGCTTCATTCCACCCGAAGCATTTCTCTATCTAGACTCTAAGGGGCTGATAAAGAATACGGAAGGATGTCCTATCATCTTCCATGTCGTACGCAGAACAGTGGATAGGCGACTCCAATATGAAGCGGACGTCGCTTGTAGCCACGAGGAACTCCTTCGGTTCAGTAGGGCGATCTCCGCCAGAGACAGGGTACAGTCCGCCAAAGAACGTCACTCTTACTGGTGGCTTCACCAAAACCAACCCCTGCCACAGTCCATAGTTAACCCCGGAAGTTGACCTTGTGGCCAGCTTACATAGTTTTTAAGACAACAAAAAAAAAAAAAAAAATTGTATATATATATATATATATATTTATATACATATATATATATAGATATATATATATATATAAACTACAAAAAGGTGCACCATGGCATATTGAATATATATGTCACGCATATAAATGTTATATACGCCATGATGCACATGTCTGTAATTAACGGGCATAGTTAAGTACTTCTTAGTAGTTTAAGTAGTTAGGTAGTTGTAAGTATTTTCTTTTTTTTTAGTTTTATTTTTATCTGTATTGTCAAAGTTTTTTAGTTTAATTTTATTTTAGGATAGCTTAAGTTTATTTATAAAAAAAACCACTACCAAGTTTTTTTCACGTTTATTATGTCCAAAGGCAATTTAAATTACATAAGATATAGATTTACTTAGAGCACCTGTTTAGGGTCAGTAAGTTAGATGTTAGATGTTATGTTACCTAGTTTTAAGTATTTTCCTAGGAATTAACCATCAATTATATTCACTTTAAAAAAAAAAAACAAAAGATATAGCACAGTTCTCGACAGATATTCGGCATATCAAAGGCGAGGACAACGCAGCCGCAGACGCCCTATCACGGATAGCAGCCATCGACAGCTCCCCAGAACTGGACTACGCAGCCATCGCAAAAGAACAAATCAACGACCCGCAGCTATGCAGAATTAAAGCAGGTAACCCTAAACTTACTTTCGACAAGCTTGTTCTTCCAGGCTCATGCACTGCTGAAGTTTGCAAAACATCTACGGGACGCGCTCGTCCATACATACCTCCATCATATCGACAAGCAGCGTTCCAGTCCGTTCATAACCTTTGTCATCCCGGGGTGCGAGCTTCAAGAAAAACAATCGCAATCCGTTTCTTCTGGCCAAGTATGAACTCGGACATTGCCAAGTGGGTTCGCACATGTTCGGCCTGCCAGCGGAGCAAAATTTACAAACACACATCACCACCACTGGGAGCATTTCCTACAGCAGGGAGGTTTGAACATGTGCACATTGACATCGTTGGACCACTTCCACCATGTTTGGGCCACAGTTACTTATTGACTTGCATAGATCGAGCGACGCGTTGGCCAGAAGCCATACCAATCGAAGATATTCAAGCAACTACTGTAGCCGACGCATTTTTCCAACATTGGGTTTCCAGATTTGGCTGTCCCGTCCGGCTTACTACGGATCAAGGACGGCAGTTCGAATCTGCCTTATTTAAGAGGTTCACTGAGCTCATCGGATGCAACCGTATTCATACCAACGCATACCACCCGCAAGCAAATGGTATTGTGGAACGGTGGCACCGGAAACTGAAGACATCACTCATCACTCAGCTCCCCTTAAACTGGCTTCAGGCGCTTCCTGCTGTTCTCCTTGGGCTTCGGGCAATGATCAACGAATCAGGTACTTCTCCTTCTCAGCTTGTTTACGGCACTGAACTACGACTACCAGGCTAGCTGAACGTAGCAACAAACTTGCTCGGGAGCCTATAGCGTTTCTTCAGGAGCTTAGGGAGACTCTTCAGAGGACATCTCCTACATTCTCAAGGTAGCAAACGAAACCCATATTCATTCCAAAGAACCTGGACAACGCTTCGCACGTGTATGTGCGCGTCGACAGTACACAAAAGTCACTAAAACCATCCTACTCCGGCCCGAATGCAGTCTTGGATCGCCAGCCGCACGCTTTCAAATTGGCTATGCCATCTAGGGACGTATATGTGTCCATCCAACGTTTGAAACCGTCCTACAGTCTCGAGGATGCTACTTCGTCAACAGAAGGAGACACCCCGAAATCTGTGCTCAACAGCGATGACCTCCCTGACAAAGTTCGAACTACACGTGCCGGAAGGATAAGTAAACCACCGGTACGCTTTGCTCTTTCTTGAGGGAGGAGTACTGTGGTCTACCACAATAAACATCAATGAATGTACCCGCTGAACTACAAGAATTTCGGACTCACTGCTGTCAGCGGAGGTATGACAGTCACTTTTTCTACGAGTGTGAATCAGCTTGGTCGTGTCTCACCCGGACGTTAAATATTGTAAACCTTTGTTTTAAATAAACATTTATATATATAAACTATTTTATGGTGTTCATAGTTCGCACGGACAAGATCCGTAACATATTCAATGAGCAAGATTCCCTTTGAGTCCCAAAAAACTGTGGCCATGAGCTTCCCGGCCGACGGAATGACTTTGAACAGTAACAATTCAATCTATAAATGCTCTCTGCAGCATGCGATTCTCACCTCTTTCTCAGGCACTGTGATCCTTCGTGGCACCCACCTTGCGCTGACCTTTAAAGGTTAAGATGGTCATGAAGAATGGTGTGAATGATACCTGCCATCATTTTCACCTTTATCCTCAAGAACACGTTTTCCGACTTTCGTGATGCTTTCTCCCGCACAAACAGTAGCCGGGGCGCCGGAGCGGGGTTCATTTTCAATGCTCTCTCTGCCTCTTTTGAACTCACTTGACCACTTTTGCACAGTTGATAATGAAGGAACCCTGGGAAACAGACACCATTTCTTCATAAATAGTTTTTTGACTTTTTCCTTGCTAAATTTTCATCATCATCATCTGAGTTGCCATTATAATCTGTTTAACTAGAGATAAAACGCTTATTAATAATCACATTTATATGAAATTTTACATAAATGCACTAAAATAATAGTATTACTTGATAAATAAGTCAATTTATATATATAACCACAGAATATATTGAGCGCCCATCGTACATTAACAGTTCATTCATATCAGTACCTTTACAAAGTTACTGAAACGAAAAATTTTAATTATACGTTATATGTGTAAAATTAGTTTCGTCTAAGGTTTCTAAGGAAATAATAAAACTTTAGATGGAATACCGTACAGCTTAGTTATTATACTCCTGTGCAAAGGTGCTGCACTAAACCAAGTCAACTTAACCAAGAACAAATTTGCACAAAATAATAATTATGTTAGAACCTCAAAAAAAAAAAAAAAAAAAATTAAATAAAAATAAATAAATGCATTAAAAAAAAACAGATAAACTAACACTCAGGCTAGCTGATTATGCAAATTTAAAAACCATAAACGAGGAAACGGCTATTTGTTTTCTTTTAAAAGGACAATGACATCGAATGCAGAATGTCAACAACTACTAGATACAATCACCCACAACCTGATAAAAAACTGAAAAAAAAACTCTCAGCAATTAGCAATGTGCACAAAATCGTTAATTTGTATCGAAGTTGTGTTGCAACAAGACATTTATTTCTTCTACCTTCGGACCTGTTTCGGACCTACATGCGATTAGATCGTGATTATCATAATGTAAGACCACATCTTTGAACCAACCGCCCCCTATTGCAACCCTTGATATGATTATTTATATAATGTTGAATTCAATACGATCTCGGTGCTTCAAAACACGTCTATGACATCGTGACAGGTGATGAATCGTTGATTTACGCATATGAGCCCGAAAGTAAAAAGCAGTCTACTGTATTAATGTTTCAAATTGAGCCAAATCCAACAAAAGTTGCTCGCGCACTAGGACAACGCAGAACAAATTCTGAGTGGAAGACAACCAGTTGTTTACCAGTTGTCTTCCACTCTTCACCACGACAATGCGAGCTCTCACACATCGGCTCAAACAACTGCATTTTTGTGCACGCAAAATATCGATTTGATGAGTCATCCGCCGTATAGTCCTGACTTGGCACCCATGCGTTCAGAATGCATGTTTTAGAGATACCTCAATTAGAGTGGCAAAAGTGCTTCGACAATTGGTTCAAACGCATGCAAAAGTGTATAGATCTTAATAGGCAATATTTTGAAAAATAATCAAGCTATTTTCGATGATTAATATTTGTTTTTGTTCTCTAATCTCAAAATATAAAAGGCAACCCTCGTTGCCAATTTTTCCAATTTTCACAATGGAACTTCTACCTGGTACCATGTCATAGATCACAAGTAGCAATATTTTGTTATTGCAGGGATAGACTAACTTAAGGATACTTTCTTACCATAGAAATGGCGATCTCCTTGTCTCTATATAAACACAAGTAATGAACATTTTAAGAAAAGATATGGCCTCAGCTTACGGTGTGTAAGTTAAGTAAGCCTTGATCGCATAATTTGAAAGACAGACAACTTACTTACGTACTGGAAGAAGACTGACTGATTTTATTGCTCACATTTGTTTTCATAACAGAGTAAATTAATATTTCTACATTTTGGTTACTAAGATTTCTCAGAATTACAATATTATTTGCAACATTCTCAGAAGGAGAATTTATTTACTAATTGATAGTTGGGACAATGGGAAAACTGGGAATGTGAATAACAATAGTTCATAAAAGGTGGTTTCAACGGTTCAGAAATAATGATTTTGATGTGAGAAATGAAGAACGTGGAAGACGACCAAAAAAGTTTGAAGACGCCGAATTGCAAACGATATTGGATGGAGATGACACTTTGAGTCAAAAGCAAATGGTAGCAATGTTAAATGTTGCACAACAAACAATTTCTGACCATTTAAAAACTATGGGAAAGATCCAAAAGTGTGGAAAATGGATGCCACATGAATTGAATGAAAGACAGATGGAAAACCGAAAAAACACTTGTGAAATTTTGCTTCAAAGACACGAAACAAAATCGGTTTTGCATCGGATTGTTACTGGCGATGAAAAATGGATTTATTTTAAGAATCGTAAATGAAAAAAATCATGGTTTAATCTGGGACAACCATCAACATCGACTGGAAAACCAGATCGATTCGGCAAGAAGACAATATTGTGTGTTTGGTGGGACCAGAAAGGAGTGCTGTACCACGAGTTCCTAAAACCGGGTAAAACCGTTAAATCTGATCGCTACCGGCAACAAATGATCAATTTGAACCATGCATTGATCGAGAAACTACCAGAATGGGCCAGAAGGCACGGCAAGGTAATTTTGCTCCATGACAGTACACCTGCACACAAAGCAAATCCGGTTCAGGATACAACAAAAACACTTGGCTGGGAGCAGCTACCCCACCCGCCGTGTTCACCAGACTTGGCTCCTTCCGATCACCATTTGGTTGCATCGATGGGACACGCATTGGCTGAGCAGCATTTTGATCCCTACGAAGAGGTCGAAAATTGAGTGTCTGATTGGCTTGCTTTAAAAGACGAACAATTTTATTGGCGTGGTATTCACAAATTGCCAGAAAGGGGGTCAAAATGTGTAGAAAACAATGGCCAATACTTTAAATAAAATGTTTTTACTTTCCCATTAATAAAAAGGAATCAAGAATGTTCCGTTGAGAGTTTAGGGTTGTCTTCCATTTGTAATATAATTGGTCAAAAATAATGTTCCCTGGTGAATTAATTCTACCACTGAACTGGTCTAAGATGATTATTTTTATTTCTGTTTTTTTTTTTTTTTTTTATAATTGACGCGTGCAAAAGGGGTTGCGAGTACCCTTAAGTGACCGGATCAAGTCACAGCACGGGCCGAAGGTATAGAGGAAGAGAGGGAAAGGAGGTACCGATGCACATTGGTTTTAAATGCCTGTGGATTGTAATGAGGAGGAAAAATCGAGCTGGGAAGAGCATTCCAGATTCGTGTAGTGCGGCTAAAGAACGAGTCTCTGAATTTGACTGTACGTCCGAAAGAGGGCTTGAGGGTGAATTGATGGGCATTCCTAGCGAGGCGTGTATTGCGGGTGAATTCTTGAAGGGGAGGAATGCTTGAAGCTCATTTCTAAATGGGAGTTCTTCTATTTTTGAAATTATATTTTTACTTTGTTTAACAAGTTGGAATTTACAATTCCGTTTTTTGCAAGTTGCTCTGCAAGGACTATTTCTCCTACTCCCTCTTCTAAAATGCGAATATAAGTTACTTTGCTTAGGTACTGGTTTATGTGGTACTGTTTGTTGTTATTGTTGACAAGTTTGTTGTTTTGGCGTACAATGCTGTTCCAATCTGCTCCGTCCGAGTTGCCTGATATCCACTTCTACGCAGACCCGATCCAATTGATTGACCGATTTCTCTTCTTGGGTCTTGGTTCTTGGATCGTTACATTTTAAAAGGTTTTTAATTTTCGATTGTTGGAGCTCCAGTTGGGGTAGGCAAACACTTCCTTTGGGCATGTTGTGTTTAATGTCTGTTTTGATTTGTACTGTCTTATATTCCGATAGATTTATAAGATGGATTATTTTATAGTTTCCGTTATTAATCCTTCCATAATCTTGTTTGATTGTAATTAGAGGGCTCTGATACTCGTAAGGCGTAAATGAAGGTGTTTCATCTGTAATAGGAGGTATGTTTTTGAGGTGTGATTTATGAACTCGTTTATTAATTGTTGTTGTTATAGTAACTTTATTATGTAATCGTACTGTTTCTTTATAGAAAATAGTTTTATATTTTCCCTTGTTTTTACTATGTCTTTCAAATCTATCAAATTTTGGTAATTAAATCTTTGTAATCTTCCAAAGAAAATGTCTGCTGTTGTTTTTCTGTGTTACCGAGAGGATTGTTTTATTATACCTGTCTGTTGCAATATATTTCTTTAGTTGTTTGATCTGGGTGTTCTTGTTGAAGACTTGAATGTGCTCATTCAATTGTGGCATTAACTTAATTTTTGTGGAGGGGCTAGGTAGACCTTAATTCCTAATCCTTCGATATAGTTAGGGACAATAGAGCTTATAAGACTCTTTATCTGTTACCAACATTTTGCGAACAGTAAATAAATGGAAAATTTTAATTATCTTGTCTCGAATATTTAAAGCGGATTTATTTTTAATGTGAAAAAATTTTGTGAATTTTAAAAATTTCTCAACACAGGTTATAAAATTGTTGGGCATGAGCTTGTTCACGCGAGCTAACGTTGATGATAGCTCTCAACAAGGCGAGCTGTCAACACTATCATGGTTTGTTTCGTCCTTAATACATTTTTATTTTCCTTACATAATAATAATAATTGTTGGCGCGACAGTCCTAACTGCTCGTGTTGTACGCGCTACTGTTCTCTCACGAGTAGAAGGGACCTACAGTTTTTTGCCGACTCCGAACGCCGAAATTTGGGAAGCTTTCTTAGACAGTTATTACTCTTTGAGTGAAAGAAGTGGTGCCGTGAAAATTTAGAGGTGTTCAGCCGGGAATCGAACCTAGATCCTTCGGCGTGTGAGCGTCACACTCTACCCACTACGCCACGGTGGCCACCGGTTTCTTACATGCTAGACAAAAATACTTCAAACTAGCCTACCAAAGTAATCTATTGCTCTTATTCCTTTAAGCTAATCTAGGGTTTTTGATTTTTGCCTTTCGGTTTCATGTATTATTTCCAAAAATACTTAAACCTACATATGTTTATTAATTTTTCCAAGAAAATTGTAAAAACTTTAATTTCAATAATTTTTTTTTTGTTATAACCCAACTTATTAAACTATTTATCGTAACTACATACCTTAATGAACACACTTGAACTTATGTCTATATACAATTATCTAGGTCTAAAACTTAACTCTACTTAACAACTATAAGTGATCTTAACTATGTCCGTATAAATATGTGGCCGCGTGCATCAGGGTGTATATGTTAATAATATGCTTAACAACAGATATCCTTTTTTTAATTTTATATTTTTTTTCCTGTTTTCTTTTTTGTCTATAAAATACCTTAACACTACTACTAGCTATGTGAGTTCGCTCTACTCACCCAAATACCCCGTCATATGCCTTAAGAAGTTAGCGGCACCGAAGGCTGGTTCTGGTGCAGCGTCTAATTAAAAACGCCATTCTTTTGCAGACACTGCTCTATCGCGGGCAGAAATCGCTCTACTGAACCGTAGGAGATCCTCGTGGCTGTGAGCTACGTCCGGTTCGTATCGAAGACGCCTTTCTACTGTTCGGCGTACGAAATGGAAGAGAGATGCCTTCCCTATCTTGTATTAAGCCTTTTGTGTCCAAGTAAAGAAAAGCTTCAGGAGGAATGAAGATGTTAAAATGCACCCCTTCATCGTACATGTCATTAGGGTATTAAGCCCCAAAGATCAAGCTGTTAGTTGAAGCCATGCTTCGAGTAGTGTGACTCCGAATCAACTTAATAATAAAATTATCTATCCTTATAAGGTTTACCTCATTGTACAGTACCTCGTTGGGGTAGAATTTCTTGTATTCGATTCTGGTGTTCGATATAAACGAAGACAGGCCTGAAGGCACTGCCTTTCGAACACTCTCATCTTTTCCATTTGGGAAGGACTCACGTTGATTCATACAGGACAACCATATACCATAATTGGCCGAACGAGAGCCATGTAGCAGATTACCTTCACTCTGGTGTCAAGTTGACTGCTGTAAAACAGTCCTCTTACCATAGTGAATGTCTTCGCTAGCCTTGGTGAAAGCAGTATCTACATGGTTACCACCATATAGATACTCGTTCAACCACATACCAAGATATCTTACTACACTTTTCACGGTAAATGGTCGTGTCAATTATGCCGAACTTGCAAGAATTCATTTTCGTGTCCCTCAACTTCCAGCCGTCGCAAAATCGTTAAAATTGCATCGAACTCATTTTGCAATAAACTGTTTATTTCTTCTACCTTCTGACCTGATCTGTACGCGATTAGATCATCGGCAACCGCTATTATATTAGGCATAGAAACTATAAGATTGCTGATGAATATAGTGAACAAGATCGGCGAACCCACCCCCCTTACTGCAACCCATTTTTTATATGGAAGACAGTAGCTGATATTTTGTTGCCATTTTTCACAATAAACTTACTGCCTGTAACCAAGTCATAGATCATACATAACAACGTTTTCTTAATGTCGAGCCTGACTAACTTTTGGAAGAGATCTTCTAGCCATGCAGTGTCAAACGTTTTTTTTATATAAATCAGGCAGGCTCCTGTGCACTACGTTTTGTTTCGGTTCTACTGAACGCCGGAAAACCAATTAAGACCCAACGTGAATGGTGTCGTGCTCAGCGCTGAAGCCAAATTGGTTTTCCGGTATTGATTGCTTTTTCTCAACCCATTCTTTTAGAGCTTTAATGACTATCTTCTCAAATACCTTGCTTATACACGGAAGAAGACTTATAGAACAGATAAATTAAACTATTATAATTTTATTTTTTATAAAAAAAATATTTTATTTCGAACTGGCAGCGGTTCTGCCTCTTAACAATTACTGAACAATTTGACTTTTCTTACGTTACCTTAAATACCTAATAATTGCTGGCACTGCAATTCGGCACCTTGACGTGAGCCGCAGGTTGATCGTGGGAACGCTGCTGATGTTGCAAATTGATGACTGGGTGTTCGGGTTACCGAACTGCTGACGCGATGTCTCCAATGGGGTGCATGTCGGCTTCACATGCGCGTGGTGTTATATTGTTTTGTATTAACTCCTCCGCCGTTAAGAGTAAACTTCCTCGTTTGCTTAGAAAAATGGAATCTGACTTATGCGGGAAGTTGTTGCCTTTGGAAGAGGTGATGGTAAAGATGACGGTGAGGGTGTTGTTGTAGGTTTGGCCTGCAAGTCTTCACTGATGATGTTGGGTGTTGACTTGGTATTTGCTACTGTTCTTCTGAATACTACGACTATGATGAACATGAATGCGAACAGTAGTAAACATACTCCGATGCTCATTACAGTTCTATTCTTCACTTTTGTTGTCAGGAGTTGGATGTATTGGGTGTTGTTTATATGCAGTTCTTTTATAAGTTCTAGTGATATCATTTCTTCTTCTTCGTGGTACGTTGACGTTTGTTGCAGGATTGCTGGTAGAGGGGTTAGATGCGTTGTCTCGAAAGACTTAAATGTTCTTTTCCCAATTTTTATACTGCTGTTGTAGTATCTGATCAGGAACGTGCCATTGAGTGCGACCAGTTCATCGTCGATTATTACTTCTCCGTCATATTGATTCAGAAAGATGATATCTGATGATACTTTTTCGAGATCTGGTATGTGTTGGCCGTTGATTGCAGTGCAGTTCGCTGTTTCGCTACTTAATAAATTTGGAATGCAGCTGGAGTTACTTAAATTTACTAAATTTTTTTTGTCACAAATTGAAAACTTATTTACTGTCTTACAATCCAGGCTTATACCATATATTTCATTTTTGCATTTAAGGACTTCCTTGAATTCAATTTTAATTATTTTGTATTTATTCTTTCCTGGTTTCAAATTTAATTTGTTACATATTTCCTCATTGACGGTGGGTAAACTTACAATATATAAAAATATGAGATTATTAAAAGCAATCTTTATTTCGGCGAAGTCCATTGCCTCTTCGATATCTTTAAATAATACGTTTTTGTTATTAATTATTCTTTCAATGACATTTATTTCATTTTTTGATAGAATATAGGAGTTTATAATATTTGCTTTTGCCTCCATTGCCTCTTCGATATCTTTAAATAATACGTTTTTATTATTAATTATTCTTTCAATGACATTTATTTCATTTTTTGATAGAATATTGGAGTTTATAATATTTGCTTTTGCCCAATGTAAGGCGTACATAATGTTTTTTATTTCATCTTTAAGAATATCTAATCTATATTTGATATTGAAAACAATTTCTTCTGTAACATTAATGTTTTCCTTTGCGAGTTTACTTATACTATTGGTTTTATTTATTATGTCCTCAATTTTACTGATTAACAGATTATTTATAACAGTTTGTTTATTATTGTTTTCAAGAGCATTGTTTGTCTTTTCCTTGATTATCTCAAAATCACGGCTGTCGGGAGTGCCTGCTATAAACTTTCAAGCGCTTCCAAGGAAGTCAAGCGATCTTTTGGTTTTATGCTGATTGGGGATTAAACGTGAAAGGAGGGATTTGGTGGATGAAATTTGTTGGATAAGAAGGTAAAAACTAGGATGGGTAGATTTAAGGTTTTCTCTCATGTACACTTCTATGTTACTTAAAGCTTGTGAATATATAGATAGGTCTATTTTATCTATCAATTTGTAAGTTCCCGTTTGTAATCTAGCTTGTCCGGTGTTAATTGCCTATTTCAACTGAAGCTCCGGTGATTAAAGCTACTTTACCTTCTAACTTACTCATTTCTTTCTCCTTAGCGAGATTCATTGAAATATTTTAGCTGAAAATTAAATTTTGCTCCATATATAAAAATCAAACTTAGCATATAAAAAAATAGTAATGACACTAGCATACCACCTAAACTTATATATATCAAATTCAGTTGATCAAAGGAAGCTTTTAAGTATTGCTTGAAAGCTGAAGCAGAAATTGTCCAAAGAATAACAGCCACACAAGATCCAGGAAAGACGTCTGATAAATTTTGTTTTATGTTTGGCAACATAAAATATAGCCAAGAGACTACTGTGAAAAGTACAAATTCAATGAGGAGATTTTTAGTATAACTAACACCCTGATAGGAAAAATCAATTAGCATTGGCACTAATGTAGAGAACACTATAGTTAGAGTTATAATAAGCGTGATCACTAAAAATTGTAGTATACTTAACAACCTTCTTAATATATAAGGTGGCGAAACCGGAACTTTATAAGCTTTGTTCAATATTGTTCTTAGTCCTTCAATTGTTGACAAGGCGGTCCAAACAGCGCCTACAATTGCTAAAGTTAGTAAGCTTTGCGGAGGGCCTGATATTATCTCTCTGATACGCGGCATCAAAGATGATAAAATATCCTGTATCATGTTATCAATGATAAATACCCAGCCAATGTTATACTGGTCTAAGAAATTTGCGAATGTTGACGCCACAGCCGTTAAAACGATGAGAAAAGGGAATATTGATAACAGGATTAAAAATGATAGATACCCTGCATACTCCACTCCATCATTATGAATTGTGTCAATCAAAGCACGATAAAGGCAATAAACGATGCTGTAAAATTTCTGTAGCATGTAATATAAACGAACCAAGAAAAGTATTCTAAATGAAATAAAGGATACTTTTAAGCAAAAAATCCTCACCATTTACTTAAACTTAATCAATGTGATAGATAATCAAATATGAAACAGAAATTATAGGAGGCGTAACGAAAAATTTTCTTCTACTTGTAGCTTTAATTCTCTCCTTTGCATTTGATGCAAATGCTGATACTAGTCCTACTTTTGTTGATCAAAATGATACAACATCATTAGTAATATGCAAGATAATAGGCTATACTCATGGCATAGGTGGACCAATGATCACAATAGTGATAATTGTTGCAGCGTTGCTTGCAATATTCGGCAGAATGCCGTGGCCAGCACTTTTCGCACTCGGTGCATTTACTGCTGTGTTTTTTGGCGCTACTGTAGTCGTTTCAAAAATAACACAAAGCGGTGTGATTTGTAAAGACGGTGCAGTAGCGGTTCATCTATAGAAATTATTGGAGGCACAAAACGTAGTTTTCTTTGCTTGAAAGTGGTAAGTTTTACCACTTTCAGTGTCTATGACTACCTAATAAATTCTCTTTCTGTAATCATATCAGTTAAAGTCTGGATTCCAGCGTCGCGCGCTGGAATGACAATTTTATCGTCATGCTACCGCATACCGTCACGGTATCTCTAGATACCGGCTAACAAGCAGCGGGATGATGAAGTTATCGTCATGCCACCGCGAACCGTCATATCGCCGCATACCGTCATACCGCGATTCATTCGCGGTATCTCTTAGCATAGATCCCGCTAACACGTAGCGGGATGACGATTGTAAAGGTGTCATTCGAGTAGCTTGACTACTGGGATCCAGAAAACTTAACTTTAAATAAGTGGCTGCATAATAAAGACTAGATTCCAGCGTCAAGCGCTGGAATGACATCATAGGGGCTACTCGGATGACGAGAAAGGAGCACTGGGATGGCACCTTCCTGCCCAGTTCATGTTATAAACATTAAAAAATTTACCAAACAAAAAACAAAGGCAAAAGAAGCCCTAGTCATTGTCTATTTTCAGTATTTGGCGGTTTTTAAGTCTTAAACACTGCAATTTAGCTGCTTTTAATTGCAACTAACCTACGCTGTAAATGTTTATGAAATTTACTAAGCAGAAAAAAGGGCAAAAGAAACCCCGTGTTAGCTAGTTGTCACTCTCCAATCCTGTAAATTGGCATACTATACTGTCTTAAACGACTTATAAGCGCGTTTCAGCTTATATAGGTAAAAACCCAGAAATGTTGTGAAGATATAAGGTGCACATAGTGCAAAAAATTAAAAATAAGACGCCAATCACGTTGTTTTCTTGCTGTTTAATCTGCACAGATGAAGATAACTGAATACCTTCAGTTTCATGATAAGGGGGCTGGCGGAGTTTGTCAAGTGATCTTTGTCTCTCTATGCTACTTGGGTGACACCAACAGTTGTATTTTATATTATCTTTTTGCTCTACTAGCACTCAAGTTTCCAATTAAAATTTTCAATACTAAATTCAATTCATTTGGATTATTATACCGTATCATAACTTTACCCTTAGAACAACTGTCATTAATTTTGATCTTTAAACCAAGTTGAGAAGATATAGCACCTTCTAGTGCTGCCATATCTTGATTTTCGGTATATCTCTGCTCTTTTTGGTTGTTACTTTGTCTTTTATCAATTTTTCAGTTTGCCTAACGCTTAAGCCTTGGGAAATTATTTTTTCTGAAATACTTTCCGCATTTTCAACATTAATCAACGCTCTTGCATGGCCCATAGATAGCTTTTTTTCGTCGATCATTGTTTTTACTCCATCAGGAAGTGACAACATCCGAATCATATTGGTTATGTGACTGCGGCTTTTGCCTATAGTTGAAGCTAATTCTTCATGTGTATAGGAAAACTTATCTATCAGTCTCTTATACGCTTCACCTTCTTCTATTGGATTAATATATTGCCTTTGTATGTTTTCAATAATGGATACTTTCAAGCATTCCTTGTCGCTCAGATCTTTTATGATAACGGGTGCACTATCAAGATTTGCAATCGTGCTTGCTCGCCAACGACGTTCCCCAGTTATTATTTCGGAACCATCATCATTTGAATTTTTGCGTACCGCGATAGGCTGTATAATGCCACTTTTCTTTATCGAATTTGCAAGTTCTCTTAATGACTCCTCGTCAAAATGTTTCCTTGGTTGAATTTTGCTTATGTGAAGTAATGAAATAGGCAAATACTCTTGTCGATCTTCTTTATTATCATAATTATCGCCTATGAGGCCGGCAAGACCTCTGCCGAGGCGTCTATCATCCTTCATACCACGCCCTCACTCACTAGCTTCTTCTCCTTACAATTGCTCGCGTGCTTTTTTAAAATTTCTCTTCCCTAAACTTATATATGCTAGTGCACCAGGACACTTAAGATCATACACAATAGTAGGTTTTCCATGAGAAGTCTCATACAATGGGATGATAGTTTTGTATACTTTATCATTTAAATACTGGCAAATATCGCTTTTAATCTGTTCACTGAGTTTGTTGCGCCTGTCATACATTGTTAACACGATCTCTTATATTGCCAAAAAAGGGTTTAGGTTATTTCTTTTTATCAGTTCTACAGTTTTAACTAAATGGCTTAATCCTTCCAGAGCAAAAAACTCACACTGAAGAGGAACAATAATAGAATTAGCAGCAGTCAAAGCATTTATGGTTAAATGCCCAAGTGATGGAGGGCAATTGATGATTGTATACTCATAATTATCGCGTATCTTCTCTAATGCGCTTTTTAGCACAAATTTTCCTCGCTCAAGTTGCGATCAACAGATCAACTACTGACGAAATTAGTGATATATTTGGAATTTCTTTTATATTGAAAATTGCCGATTCTATCAATTTATTTTCTCTGCTCAGTAGTATTTTGTATATATTTTTTTTTCTTCCCTACTACGACAAGAAATCCCGAGTCCGGTGCTAGCATTTCCTTTAGGATCAAGATCTACCAATAAAGTGCTTTTTCCCACAGCAGCAAAGGCTGTCGATAAATGTATACTAGTTGTGGTTTTGCCAACTATACCCTTTTGATTTAGATTATTTAGATTATTGCAATAATCTTGCTCACGCCTTTTATCTTATGTATAAAATAATTCTATGTAAATATGCAAGAAACTTTTGCATTAAAAATTTTTTTTTTGCTAATCACACTAAAATTAGACTGTCTTTTTTGCTTTGTGTAACACACTTTGAACCTTGTTTCCTAATTCATTCAGAGTGAGTGGTTTTGGCAAAAAGTGAAAATCTTCTATATTGTCGTCTTCACTCTTTAAAAAAGCATCTTCTGCATACCCAGAAATAAAAAAACGTTGATATTTGGTCTATGGATCAATGCTTCTTTAACTATTTCTGGACCACTCACCTCTGGTATGATTACATCAGTGATTATTAGATCTATGTGTTGATTTTTTTTACTGATTATTTCTAGCGCCTCGCTGCCTATGCTCGCTTCTATTACATCAAATCCTTTTCTTTTGAGTGCCTTAGAGATGAATTCCCTTACTGAATTTTCATCTTCAATCAATAAAATTGTACCATTACATTTAATTTCACTTACTACCGGTCTTTCTATTTCTTCACTATCTTCTTCTATCAGATTTTTATCTGATATGTAAACCATGGGCAAAAATATGCTAAATTTAGATTTACTTTGCTAGCGGCGTAGATGTATCCTTCAGTTTGTTTAATAATGCCATATACAGTAGAGAGGCCAAGACCTGTACCAGATATAATATCTTTGGTAGAAAAAAATGGGTCAAATGCCTTTTCAATTGTATCACTTGTCATTCCACATCCAGTATAAATTTCTTTAATCACAACATAATTTCCATGTTCGATCGTTTCCTTGTCTGGAGAAAACATGTCCTGAGATGTAGAATATAATGAGTCAATCTTTTGATTAAAGGTTCGTATAGTTAATACTCCGCCCTTTTCCATAGCAGCACTGACTGCTAAATTAAGTATAACTTGCTCTAATTGCCCTTGATCAGCCCTAACAGCACCCAAGTCTATACCATAATAAATATTAAACATTATATTTTCACCTATTAATCTTTTTATCGGGGGGGCATGGGCCTATGCACGCGAGGTAACGTCGTTGATTGCGCTCAACATGGCGAGCTGCCAAGGCAATCCTCGTTAGTGCACAGGTCAAGTTGACATACAGCCTCCACGTGGCGCCCCCTGGATAGCCATCACAACACCCGTTGTATGGTGAACTAATGTATGCAGCGACCCCCTCTGCTCGAGGATTTAAAAAATGGGCCTGGCCTACCAGTCTGTGGGTTGTGCGTGAGGGTAACTTCCTCACCACGTAAAAATCATTAGCTCAGAAGCAACACCATGCTTCGGATAATGAAGGATCAACTGTAGACGACCCCAGCAAACATTTCAAGGACAAAGATTTTCGGTTTTGCACGTGGAATGTGAGGTCCCTTAACAGGCCACGTGCAGCCGAACAACTTGCGGAGGCCCTTGACAGCTACAAAGCTGACATAACCGCCATCCAGGAAGTGCGATGGGATGGGCCTGGCATAAAACTATGAAGAACTGCGATATCTACTACAGCAATTGCTATAGAGAGAGAAGGCAGCGCTTATTCGTATGCGGGTTTGTTGTTCGAGGCAGACTTAGGCAGAAAGTCTTGAGCTACGACCCAGTCAGCTAACGCCTCATGACAATCCGCATCAAGGCTAAATTCGGGAACATCAGCCTAATATGCGCTCACACCCCGACAGAGGAGAAGGATGACAACATCAAGGATGACTTCTATGATCTCCTAGAAAAAATATACGATCGATGCCCCAGCTATGACACCAAGATCGTTCTAGGAGATTTCAACGCTCAGCTGGGAAAGGAGGATATCTTTGCTGGAGTCATCGGTTAACACAGCCTGCACGACAACACATCCGGAAACGGACTCAGGCTGTTGGACTTCGCCTCGGGGAGAAACCTGTCTATGCCTAGCACGCGGTTTCCACACCTGGACATTCACAAAGGAACCTGGCGATCTCCTGATCAATCAACCGTCAACCAGATTGATCACGTTGCGATCGACGTCAGACACTCCTCCAGTATTCTCGATGTCCGAACCTTCCGAGGTGCAACCATTAACTCGGATCATCACCTTGTTGTAGCCAAGGTAAGAACCCGGATATCAAGAGAGCAACGGAGTCGAGAAAGGCCAAAACGGTGTGACGTCGAAAAGCTACAATCGCAGCTGATTGCTGGGAACTTTGCCGACCGAGTCTCCTGGAAACTCGCTCAGAGTTCGACGCTTCCTGCACTAAGCATAGAAGAAGAATGGAAACGTTGTCAAGAAGCCATCAAAGATGCTGTCACTGATGTGCTCGTTCACGTCACCACCCAGAAGGAACCCATGGTTTGACGACGAGTGCAGGCAAGCGCACGCAGCTAAACAAGACGCCTATAAGGCGACGCTGCATCGAACAACGCGGGCTGTTCGTGAACTCTACGAACAGAGAAGAAGGGAAGAGCACCGGCTTCTCAGAACGAAGAAGAAGGAGCATGAGAAGCTCGCGGTCGGGAAAATGGAAAGGTGCTTTGGCAGGAATGAAGTCCAAACGTTTTACCGAAAGGTAAAACAACTATCCGGAGAATACAAGGTTCGGACCAAGGCCTGCCGGGACCAAAATGGACAACTCGTAGTAGAGTCGCAGTCTGTGCTGAGAATCTGGAAGGATCATTTCTGCAGACTCCTTAACGGCGATGACGACCCAAATCCCGCTGTTAGGCAGAATGTTCCACTCAATTTGGACGATGATAGACAAGCATTCCGTCCCCCCGACTTAGATGAGGTGAAGATAGCAATATCCAAGCTGAAGTCGAACAAAGCTGCTGGAGCGGACGGACTGTCCGCAGAACTATTTAAAGCAGCTGGAGATGACCTGGTTGGGCGCATGCACCAGCTCATCTGTAAGATATAATCGGAGGAAAGCATGCCCGATGAGTGGAATCTCAGCGTCGTTTGCCCGGTCCACAAGAAAGGAACCCCCTTTCACTGCGCCAACTACAGAGGGATTAGTCTCCTGAACATCGCATACAAGATCCTCTCTGCCGTATTGTGTGAGCGTCTGAAACCATTTGTCCATGACCTGATAGTGTGGTTTCAGGTCAGGGAAGTCCACAATAGACCAGATCTTCACATTACGGCAGATCCTGGAAAAGACCCAAGAAATGCAAATTGACACTCACCACCTATTCGTCGATTTCTAGGCTGCATATGACAGTGTGCATAGAGACGAACTATACAGTGCCATGTCTAGTTTTGGCATTCCTACCAAACTCGTCAAATTGTGTAGGATGACGATGGAGAACTCTCGCTGCTCCGTCAAGGTCGGTACCGAACTCACCGAGACCTTCAATGTCAAAAAAGGTTTTAGACAAGGCGACGCACTGTCATCTGACTTCTTTAACATCATCCTCGAGAAGATCGTGCGTAACTCATAAGTCAACACCAGAGGCACGATCTTCCAGAAGTCAGTTCAATTGTTAGCTTACGCTGATGACATTGACGTGATTGGACGAACACAGCGAGCCGTCAATGAGGCGTCACACTAGGCAGCAAAAACTTCGAGGTAGTTAAGGACTTCGTCTACCTCGGCTCCGCGGTAAACAGGGACAACAACATCAGTACCGAAATCAAACGCAGAATCACTCTTGCCAACCGCTGTTTCTTTGGGCTCAAGAGGCAATTGAGTAATAAAGCCCTCTCTCGAAGGACTAAGCTCGCTTTATATAACAGCTTGATCATCCCCGTCCTACTATATGGCGCAGAATCTTGGACGTTAGCAAAGGCGGATGAGGAAGCCCTTAGTCTTTTCGAGAGAAAAGTTTTGCGTGCGATTTTTGGTCCTGTTTGCGTTGATGGCATTTGGAGGAGAGGATTTAATGACGAACTCTTTAGGCTGTACAGCGACATGCGCCTGGTCAAGCGTCTACGGATACAACGCTTAAGATGGAGCGTATGGACACCGCTGCTCCGGGCCGAAAAGTCTTTGAATCCGAGCCATTGGGACAACGCAACAGAGGACGACCTAGACTGAAGTGGCGCACACAAGTGGAGAAGGACCTCAACCAACTTGGAGTGCGCAACTGGAGACAGCTGGCGAAAGATCGTGCTGGCTGGGGAGGTATGTTGGTTGACGCCCAGGTCCACCCCGGACTGTAGCGCCACAAGAAGAAGAAGAAGAATCTTTTTATCATTTCATTAAGATTAGCTATAGTACTATTTACATCAATAATTTTTGGCTGCAAGGTCTGTCTTCTTGAAAAAGCAAGCAATTGTCTTACTAAATTTGACCCACGCTTTGCATTTTGCTGTATCTGTATTATATCTCCAAAAGATGGATCACCAGCTGAATGTTGGAGTAAAAGCAAATCTCAAAATCCTATTATCCCAGTCAATGTATTGTTGAAATCATGCGCAAGAAACTTATTGAAATATATTTTTATGTTATTATCGCCGTTGAGCTGTACATCAAAGGACGCATTATTTATTCTATTACTCGAAAAATATTCACGTATTTTCACATGATAACTATGTAATTTCAATGTAAATATTCAATTATTATCTGACCCTGCAAGCTTTATTAGTGTCGTATTTTTCTTTACAAAGTTTATGTCACATTGTGCAATAGCAATTGATGAATTTGCAAAACAAGGGTGTAACTGATAGTGCACTTTTTTGTCTTCTTCTGAAACATCTCCTATTTCAAAAATCTCGCCTAACGTAATGTCATCATCTATATGATCTTTAAACCTTTCGTAGAACCTTGCATCAGCATAAATAATACCCTCATCTCTATGTGAAATAAGGCAAAATTCTGTATTATGATTTAGTGCATTTGCAAATATTGCATTTTGAAATTCTATAGTATTAAGTAGGTGTCTGTTTTCTACATTATATATCATAAAGAGAGTTGTTAGAATGCTCACTAATAATATATATATACATAATAATATAAATATGCTGACTATATATATCAAAAAAGTAGAGTATCGATATTGCTACTGGAGGTAAGAGCATAATAACTGCCATCACAACAATTGCCATTCCATAATTTCTTAGTATGAAGTCAACCCTGTTCTCTTTCTTGTTATCTATGCGTCTTTTATTCATTATTGCTATTTGGCATTGTTGTGTATACGAAAATGTTTTATTATTTTGATTTAATTATTATAGATTTATTAACATCTTTGATAGATAATTATCATCCAAATCTAATTAAGTTCCTTAAATATCAGATATAACAATGTTAATAAGCTAGCAAGAGGACATTATGAAAAAACAAAAAACACAAGCATTTAAGTGGTTCTGTGCACTAAGAGATAAGATCATAGAATCTTTCTTATTAATTGAAAAACAATCATCCACAGAGCCAAAGATTGAAAAAAAGGAAGTGGGATCGCCCAGGTGGTGGAGGTGGTGAATCTACAATTATTTTTGGCAAGTAGAGTAAACGTTTCAAAAGTACACGGAAAATTTGCAGATTCAGCCATTAATGAAATTCCTGGTGATCACAACACCCGTTGTATGGTGAACTAATGTATGCAGCGACCCCCTCTGCTCGAGGATTTAAACATTTCAAGGACAAAGATTTTCGGTTTTGCACGTGGAATGTGAGGTCCCTTAACAGGCCACGTGCAGCCGAACAACTTGCGGAGGCCCTTGACAGCTACAAAGCTGACATAACCGCCATCCAGGAAGTGCGATGGGATGGGCCTGGCATAAAACTATGAAGAACTGCGATATCTACTACAGCAATTGCTATAGAGAGAGAAGGCAGCGCTTATTCGTATGCGGGTTTGTTGTTCGAGGCAGACTTAGGCAGAAAGTCTTGAGCTACGACCCAGTCAGCTAACGCCTCATGACAATCCGCATCAAGGCTAAATTCGGGAACATCAGCCTAATATGCGCTCACACCCCGACAGAGGAGAAGGATGACAAAATCAAGGATGACTTCTATGATCTCCTAGAAAGAATATACGATCGATGCCCCAGCTATGACACCAAGATCGTTCTAGGAGATTTCAACGCTCAGCTGGGAAAGGAGGATATCTTTGCTGGAGTCATCGGTTAACACAGCCTGCACGACAACACATCCGGAAACGGACTCAGGCTGTTGGACTTCGCCTCGGGGAGAAACCTCTCTGTGGCTAGCACGCGGTTTCCACACCTGGACATTCACAAAGGAACCTGGCGATCTCCTCTCCTCCAGTATTCTCGATGTCCGAACCTTCCGAGGTGCAAACATTAACTCGGATCATCACCTTGTTGTAGCCAAGGTAAGAACCCGGATATCAAGAGAGCAACGGAGTCGAGAAAGGCCAAAACGGTTTGACGTCGAAAAGCTACAATCGCAGCTGATTGCTGGGAACTTTGCCGACCGAGTCTCCTGGAAACTCGCTCAGAGTTCGACGCTTCCTACACTAAGCATAGAAGAAGAATGGAAACGTTGTCAAGAAGCCATCAAAGATGCTGTCACTGATGTGCTCGTTCACGTCACCACCCAGAAGGAACCCATGGTTTGACGACGAGTGCAGGCAAGCGCACGCAGCTAAACAAGACGCCTATAAGGCGACGCTGCATCGAACAACGCGGGCTGTTCGTGAACTCTACGAACAGAGAAGAAGGGAAGAGCACCGGCTTCTCAGAACGAAGAAGAAGGAGCATGAGAAGCTCGCGGTCGGGAAAATGGAAAGGTGCTTTGGCAGGAATGAAGTCCAAACGTATTACCGAAAGGTAAAACAGCTATCCGGAGAATACAAGGTTCGGACCAAGGCCTGCCGGGACCAAAATGGACAACTCGTAGTAGAGTCGCAGTCTGTGCTGAGAATCTGGAAGGATCATTTCTGCAGACTCCTTAACGGCGATGACGACCCAAATCCCGCTGTTAGGCAGAATGTTCCACTCAATTTGGACGATGATAGACAAGCATTCCGTCCCCCCGACTTAGATGAGGTGAAGATAGCAATATCCAAGCTGAAGTCGAACAAAGCTGCTGGAGCGGACGGACTGTCCGCAGAACTATTTAAAGCAGCTGGAGATGACCTGGTTGGGCGCATGCACCAGCTCATCTGTAAGATATAATCGGAGGAAAGCATGCCCGATGAGTGGAATCTCAGCGTCGTTTGCCCGGTCCACAAGAAAGGAACCCCCTTTCACTGCGCCAACTACAGAGGGATTAGTCTCCTGAACATCGCATGCAAGATCCTCTCTGCCGTATTGTGTGAGCGTCTGAAACCATTTGTCCATGACCTGATAGTGTGGTTTCAGGTCAGGGAAGTCCACAATAGACCAGATCTTCACATTACGGCAGATCCTGGAAAAGACCCAAGAAATGCAAATTGACACTCACCACCTATTCGTCGATTTCAAGGCTGCATATGACAGTGGGCATTGAGACGAGCTATACAGTGCCATGTCTAGTTTTGGCATTCCTACCAAACTCGTCAGACTGTGTAGGATGACGATGGAGAACTCTCGCTGCTCCGTCAAGGTCGGTACCGAACTCACCGAGACCTTCAATGTCAAAAAAGGTCTTAGACAAGGCGACGCACTGTCATGTGACTTCTTTAACATCATCCTAGAGAAGATCGTGCGTAACTCACAAGTCGACACCAGAGGCACGATCTTCCAGAAGTCAGTTCAATTGTTAGCTTACGCTGATGACATTGACGTGATTGGACGAACACAGCGAGCCATCAATGAGGCGTTTGCTGGCATTGAATCGGAAGCGGCTAAAATGGGTCTTGCGATAAATGAGGGCAAAATGAAGTACATGCTGTCATCAAGGAAGGACACACAACTTCGACGTCTCGGACGGAGCGTCACACTAGGCAGCAGAAACTTCGAGGTAGTTAAGGACTTCGTCTACCTCGGCTCCGCGGTAAACAGGGACAACAACATCATCAACCGCTGTTTCTTTGGGCTCAAGAGGCAATTGAGTAATAAAGCCCTCTCTCGAAGGACTAAGCTCGCTTTACATAACAGCTTGATCATCCCCGTCCTACTATATGGCGCAGAATCTTGGACGTTAGCAAAGGCGGATGAGGAAGCCCTTAGTCTTTTCGAGAGAAAAGTTTTGCGTGCGATTTTTGGTCCTGTTTGCGTTGATGGCATCTGGAGGAGAAGATTTAATGACGAACTCTATAGGCTGTACAGCGACATGCACCTGGTCAAGCGTCTACGGATACAACGCTTAAGATGGCTAGGCCATGTAGAGCGTATGGACACCACTGCTCCGGCCCGAGAAGTCTTTGAATCCTAGCCATTGGGACAACGCAACAGAGGACGACCTAGACTGATGTGGCGCACACAAGTGTAGAAGGACCTCAACCAACTTGGAGTGCGCAACTGGAGACAGCTGGCGAAAGATCGTGCTGGCTGGAGAGGCATGTTGTTTGAGGCCCAGGTCCACCCCGGACTGTAGCGCCACAAGAAGAAGAAGAAGAAGAAGCGAAAGTAACGGAGAGTTTTGGACAAGCGGTACATTTTTGTGTCTCATATGCAATCGCCCCTTATCCCTGCAGCACATATGAACACAAGGCTGATATATACTTCAAAACAATGGTTTGGTGGAGGGATGGATTTTACGCCAATATATAAAAATAAAGAAGATTGCAAGTATATTCATGAATCAATCAAAATGACATGTGATAGATTTGACACCGGATATTATACAAAATTTAATTAGCAATGTGACAACTATTTTTTCTTAACACATATTTTCTGTTATAATCTAAGTCCTGGCAATTGGAGAAATGATTTTGAGTTCACAAAAGCAGTAGGTATACAAAAATCTTGGACAAAAGAACAACGAGAAAATCAATTAATAAAACGTGGCAGATATGTAGAATTCAATCTGTTATACGATGGTGGCACAAGGTTTGGTTTAATGACTGACGGCAATCCAGATGCAATTATGATGTCAATGCCACCACTTGTTAAGTGGTTATAGAGAGCTGCTATTAGCAGAAAATAAATCATCATAGTTTAACTTTGTACCATGATAGTCAGCTTTTATATATGGGGTATAATCATGGGTATAATAGATAATTTTTTAATTAAATCTGTCAAAAACAATGGCATAAAAGGTGTTAAACTGACTCTAAGTCTCTACAATGCACTAAAAGGCTGGCCTTAGCGTAGAAGAAATAAAGCAGAAATATGAGCGTAGAGATTCTAGCTACGATTTTGGCTGTGATTCCGATTCAAAAGTTGAACAACAATTAGAATTAGGATCTAAAACTCCTAAATCTGAAATAAATTCAGTGAGTATTAAATATGGAATAGAGCTTTCTCTCGTTTACGTTTACGCCATAAAGTAATTGACTTTGTGTGCATAATCAATATAACTTGAGTTAACTCGCATTGACTCTTTCGTCTAGTGGTTAGGACACCACCCTTTCACGGTGGTAACACATGTTCAAATCCCGTAAGAGTCACTCAAGTAGAATATAATTAAAGTTTTGAATGGGAAAAATTAGGCTTTATTTTGAAGAAGCTTTATCACAAGGCGTGAGTTTAGCACTTAATCCACAACAAAGTCACTATATTTGCAATGTAATGCGGCTTAAGAAGTATGATAATCTCTCTCTTTTTAATGGAAAGGATGGAGAATGGTTAGGAAAAGTAGTTAATACATCGCGTAAATTAACAAAAGTTACACTCAAAGAATGCATTAAACAACAGCAATATGAGGAAAATGTATACTTATATTGTGCCATTTTAAAAAGTGGTGCTCTATGCAACATAGTAAGACAGGCAACTGAAATGGGAATAACCTGCATTCAATTTATTACAACGGAACGTACAGTAGTAAAAAACATTAAACTAAGTAGAGCAAAATTACAGGCAATCGAAGCTGCGGAACAATCCGGTAGGATGAGTATAACAGAGATTTTGCCTCCTATTAACTTTTGTGAGTTACCTGATTCCCAGAGTAAAAATGTTGTTTTATGTGATGAAACAGATAAAGCTGATAAAGTGCTGAAAGGTAAGAAAAATGTTGCTAGTATTTTTGGCCCTTAAGGTGGTTTTTCATCTTATGAACTTGATCTTGCCGATAAGTTTTGTCAAAAATTGAGTCTAGGAAAAAGAATTTTAAGGGTCGATACTGCTGTGGTTGCTGCACTAACTTTCACCAATTGGTGTAGCTAGATTTTTAAATATGGCTAAGGTTTAGGCCATAGAGAAATCTGATTCAGTGTTGCACGCGCTAACTGTACAAACTCTATAGGCCGCCTGCGAAGCAGTTTGCTACTAAAAAGGAGCTAATAAAAAACATATTCTAAAATAATATTATATCTTATATTATATTTTTTCTAAAATAAACAAATGAATCTTGCATTTTGCCTGAGTTATTGATACTCTGAGTAAAGAAGTCGGGGTGTAGCGCATTTGGTTTGGGACCAAAGGGTCGGGAGTTCAAATCTCTCCGCACCGATGCTAGCAGAAGTTTTAACGCTTTTAATAGTTACAGCTTTTAAAGGCATTTCGTTCATATTGCAGTTTTACGCTCAAGTTTACAAAATAATTGACAATGTTAATTTTTTTTAATTTATAAATAAATATTGAAATGATTACCGAAGGAGGTATAGAGTTTGATTGAAGTATCAGTCCATTATGGTGATGTAGACAGAGCTCTTCCAGTATTGAAAAAAACAATTCAAAAGGAAGGAAGAGGGTTGAAAATGAAAAAAACAATATCATGAAAAAAAATCAAAAAAAAAAAGAGCTAAAAAGAAAGCTGAAGCGAGAAAAAAGAGGCACCAGCAAGAATGCAGAAGGCAGCGTTACGGTTGGTAATTTTTCAATAGTGTATCATTGGTTGTTTTATGAATATTCACGAATATCAAGCAAAAGGCTTTGTCACTATATCTGCAGAAGGAGTAAAGACTCAAGTAAGTCAATTAAAATCTGACGTGTTTGTGGTTAAAGTTCAAATTCATGCAGGTGGTAGGGGTAAAGCCGGTGGCGTAAAGGTAGCAAAGTCATCAGAAGAAGTTCAACAGTTTGTAAAAGACATGATTGGTATGACTTTAGTTACCCATCAAACAGGGCCAAGCGGGCAGCAAGTAAGAAGAGTATATATTGAAGAAGGCTCAAGCATTAAGAAAGAGTATTACTTAAACCTGGTAATTGACCCGAAGCTCAGTAGGCCAATATTCACATTTACCTCAGAAGGTGGAATGGACATCGAAGAAGTGGCGAAAAATTCTCCCGCAGAAATTGTGAAATTTGATATTGATCTTGCTACAAGTTTTGATAGCAGCAAGTTAAGCAGGAGTTTTAAATTGAATTCAGAACAAATAGAAAAAATAACAAATGTTGCAAAAATATATATGATGCGTTTATTGCAACTGATGCGAGCCAAATTGAAATTAATCCACTGGCTGAAACAAGTTCTGGAGATTTTATTGCGCTCGATGCGAAAATTAATTTTAATGACAATGCTTTATATCGTCACCCAGAAATTATGGAACTTCGTGATATGATGAAGAAGTGAAAGAAGAGATAGAGGCTTCAAAGTATAGGTTCAATTACATCAAAATGGATGGCAGTATTGGTTGCATGGTAAATGGTGCAGGTCTTGCTATGGCAACAATGGATATAATAAAATACTACGGAACAGAGCCTGCTAACTTTTTGGATGTTGGTGGTGGAGCGAGTAAGGAAACTGTAACTGAAGCATTTAAAATCATATTGTCTGATAGCAACGTAAGAGGAATTTTGGTTAACATATTTGGTGGTATAATGCGTTGCGATATTATCGCAAGTGGAATTGTTGCGGCTGTAAAAGAAATGAGCATTAAAGTTCCTCTAGTGGTTAGATTATCAGGCACTTATTTCGAAGAAGGAAAAATAATTTTAGAAGAGTCAGGATTAAATATTATTGCTGCAGATGAACTGGGCGATGCTGCGCAGAAAATAGTACAAGAGGTGAAATAGAGTATGTCCGTTTTAGTAAACAAAGATACAAGGTTTTATGCCCGGGTTTTACTGGTGCGCAAGGTACATTTCATTCAGAGCAAGCAGTTAGCTAAGGAACAAAAATGGTTGGGGGTGTAACTCCTGGTAAGGGTGGTAGCACTCTCCTTAACTTACCAGTTTTTAATACTGTAGCAGAAGCCAAAGAAAAAAAACTGATTTGAATGCCACGGTAATATATGTACCTGCTAAGTTTGCAGCTAATGCAATCCTTGAAGTAATAGATGCAGAGATGGAGCTAATAGTTTGCATTACAGAGGGCATTCCTATACTTGACATGGTAAGGGTGAAGCATGCTCTTGCTCGTTCAAAAAGTCGATTGATTGGTCCTAACTGCCCGGGAATTATAACGCCCGAAGAGTGTAAAATAGGGATTATACCTGGCCATATCCATAAGCGTGGACATATAGGGATTATGTCTCGCTCTGGAACTTTAACTTACGAGGCAGTAGCACAAACGACCGCTGTTGGTCTTGGTCAATCCACGTGTATCGGAATTGGGGGGAATCCAGTTCATGGTATGACATTTGTCGACTGTATGGAGCTCTTTTTAATAGATGACGATACTCATGGTATTGTAGTTATTGGTGAAATAGGTGGAAACGAAGAAGAAGATGTATCACATTTTGTGAAAACAGAAAAAACTAAAAAGCCAATCGTTGGTTTTGTAGCAGGTCAAACAGCACCTCCAGGAAGACGTATGGGACACGCTGGAGCAATCATCTCTTCCAGTGGTGGAAGTGCTGGTGCAAAACTAGAAGTTATGCGGAGCGCCGGGATTGCAATTGCTGAAACCCCTGCAGTGATTAGTAAGAAGGTATTGGAAGTAATGCATTAGTGCCTAATCTAAAACGCAGCTGTACGAACGTTGTGATTTGAGGAGCAGTTTATGCTAGAAAGGGTGTCACTCAAGTAGCTGACACTGGTTCACTCTATAATGGTGTCATCCGAGTAGCTTGACTACTTGGATCCAGGAAACTTTGCTTGTAAGCAAGCAAACCGATTTGGTGAGTATAAAAGTATAGCTAACGCTGACTCTACGTCATACCGCGATTCATTCGCGGTATCTCATCCGCTAACACGTAGCGGGATACTTGACCTTTACAGGGATGATGGTTGTCTGTAGGCCTAAATTACTTTAGTCATAAATATTAAAAAATTTACCAAACAAAAAAAAAAGGTAAAAGAAGCCCCATGGTTGGCTAGTTATTTATATGAACTTCAAAATATTGACGTTTTTTATTCTAAACGCTGCAATTTAGCTGCTTTAAAATGCGACTAACCTAAATTATAAACGTTAACAAATTTACTGAGCGGAAAAAAAGGCAAAGAAACCCTAGGGTAGCTAGTATTCAAATCTCCCTTGTCTATTTGACGTCTTTTACTGTCTTAAACGCTTTATAAGCGCGTTTCAGCTTATATATGTAGAAACCTAGAAGTTTTATAAGGACATGAGGTGCACATAGTGCAAAAATTAAGCATAATAATAATAATAATTGTTGGCGCTACAGTCCAAGGGGGGACCAGGGCCTAGCTTGCTCATCAACTACTCGTGTTGTGCGCGCTACTGTTCTCTCACGAGTAGAAGGGACCTACAGTTTTTTGCAGTTTATGCTAGAAAGGGTGTCACTCAAGTAGCTGACACTGGTTCACTCTATAATGGTGTCATCCGAGTAGCTTGACTACTTGGATCCAGGAAAGTTTGCTTGTAAGCAAGCAAACCGATTTGGTGAGTATAAAAGTATAGCTAACGCTGACTCTACGTCATACCGCGATTCATTCGCGGTATCTCATCCGCTAACACGTAGCGGGATACTTGACCTTTACAGGGATGATGGTTGTCGGTAGGCCTAAATTACTTTAGTCATAAATATTAAAAAATTTACCAAACAAAAAAAAAAGGTAAAAGAAGCCCCATGGTTGGCTAGTTATTTATATGAACTTCAAAATATTGACGTTTTTTATTCTAAACGCTGCAATTTAGCTGCTTTAAAATGCGACTAACCTAAATTATAAACGTTAACAAATTTACTGAGCGGAAAAAAAGGCAAAGAAACCCTAGGGTAGCTAGTATTCAAATTCTCCCTTGTCTATTTGACGTCTTTTACTGTCTTAAACGCCTTATAAGCGCGTTTCAGCTTATATATGTAGAAACCTAGAAGTTTTATAAGGACATGAGGTGCACATAGTGCAAAAATTAAGCATAATAATAATAATAATTGTTGGCGCTACAGTCCAAGGGGGGACCAGGGCCTAGCTTGCTCATCAACTACTCGTGTTGTGCGCGCTACTGTTCTCTCACGAGTAGAAGGGACCTACAGTTTTTTGCCGACTCCGAACGGCGAAACTTGAGAAGCTTTCTTAGACAGTTATTACTCTTTGAGTGTTGTCAGCAGCTCGAAAGAGGTGGTGCCGTGAAAAATTCGAAAAATTAGTGTTGAATTGGGAATCGAACCTAGACCCTTTGGCGTGTGAGCGTCGCACTCTACCCACTACGCCACGGCGGCCACAAAATTAAGCATGGTTTACTCTAAATACATTAAGTTTTTTGTCATTAATCCACTGCAGAGATTGCGAAGATAAATAAATAGCTTCAGTGCTTTGATAAGGGGCTGGCGGAGTTTGTAAAGTAATTTTTTGTAGCTCTCATGGTTTTTGGATTCTAACTAACGTCACGCGCTGGAATAACACCCTTGGTGGTAAAAACTAAAGAAAAATATCAACTAGGTTTATAAACCATCATTACCGTGTTTGCAATTTTGTCATGAAAAGCTTTTTTATGTTCATCATCTACTGCACATACTAAAACTAGGATTAGTATAGCTATAAGTAAAATAGGATTATAAAGCGATATACAGTAAATTATGAAAAAAGCGATGATTCTTTTTATTGCTTGTATTAGAGTGATCTGCTCAAGTGCATCTTTGTCTCTTACACGCATTCTAAATAACAAGTGTCCTAGAGTGCCGCCAAATTTTACTAGCATGAATATATGAAATATACATGGTATCATTAAAAATAAAGATGGTCAAATATTGCAAACATTAAAACTAAAGTTAGTATAATTAACAGAAAATTATAAGACAGAAAATTATAAATAACCCAAATGCCTTCCCTAAAAATGTATCTTATTGTTGCTTGCATTAGAGTAACGTTTTTAAATGTATTTGCATCTCTTATACGTACGCCGCACAGTAGTCTTCCTGGAGTGCAACCGTATTTCATTATTGTTAATATAATAAATACTATATATGTTATAAGCAGTGTTGCCATAAGGATTATCCTATGGGAAGATATATCATCTACATCGTAATTTAGAAAAAGGAGTGAAACAACTGCTATAATCATCCATAAAACACCGTCGATCGCATATGCTGAAACTCGCCTCAGAATCCCTGCATAACTTACTTTAGTATCCATACTCTGCCCACGTTCTACTGTGACATAACTAGTATAATTGAATTAATATTAAATCATTTATAGCTAGAAAAGTTATGTCAACACCAATCACAGTTGCATATGGTGACGGTATCGGACCAGAAATCATGGAAGCGGTGCTGTCGATATTGCGCAAAGCGGAAGCAAAAATCTCAATAGATATTATTGAAATAGGTGAGCGCGTTTATAGTAAGGAATGGTCTCACGGAATTTCTCCAAGTGGTTGGGAATCAATTGAAAGGACAAAAATATTATTAAAATCTCCAACAACAACTCCTCAAGGTAAAGTCCACAAGAGCTTAAATGTTGCACTCAGAAAAAATCTACGGTTATATGCAAATATCAGACCATGCGTTTCATATCATCCTGTTATAGAAAATAAATTCGATAAGTTTTATATCGTAGTGATTCTTACCAATGCACTAAAATTATTACTAGATCTGTCTCAGAGAAGATATGCAAGTATGCTTTTGAATACGCGAAAAAACACAACAGAAAAAAAGTAACTTGCCTGACTAAAGACAACATAATGAAAATGACTGACGGAACTCCCCATGCAGCTTTTGATTGCATTGCGAATACCAGGACATAAAGGCAGAACATTATATAGTTGATATTGGAATGGCACGTGTTGCCACAGAACCGGAGTTATAGTAACAGAAAATCTATATGGCGACATATTATCAGACATAGTGGCACAAACCTCTGGATCTGTGGGACTCGCTGGAAGTAGCAATATAGGTAATGAATAAGCGCTGTTTGAAGCGGTTCTTGGTTCTGCTCCTGATATTGCAGGAAAAAACATAGCTAATCCTTCTGGTCTTTTAAATGCTGCAGTGCATATGCTAATTTACATAGGTCAAGTGGGTACTGCAAAAATAATCTACGATGCATGGCTGAAGACTTTAGAGGATGGAATACACACTGCCGATTTGTATAAGGAGAAAAGAAGTCAACAGAAAGTTGGTACAAAAGAATTTGCAGAAGCTGTTATAGATAATCTAGGAAAGAAACCTGCAACATTACCTGAGCCTATAATTAGCAGTGGTTCAGATAATAAAATAAATGAAGTAGTCAAGTAGATGTCAGTGTTAATAAAATTACAAAGGAGCTATTTAGTATCGCTGATACGCCAGAAAAAATGCTGAGCTTTGGACAAAATGAGCTGAAAAAATGCATAAGCAGTATTGGTTTATATAATTCCAAAGCAAAAAAAACATAATCGGGCTCAGCAAAATATTGATTGAGCAGTAAAATAGCAAAGTGCCTACTGATTTCGATGATTTGGTATCTTTACCAGGGGTTGGGAGAAAGAGCGCTAATGTGTTCTTAAATTCAGGACTTGGTATTCCAACATTGGCAGTTGATACTCATGTTTTTAGAGTAACTAGTATAATTGAATTAATATTAAATCATTTATAGCTAGAAAAGTTATGTCAACACCAATCACAGTTGCATATGGTGACGGTATCGGACCAGAATTCATGGAAGCGGTGCTGTCGATATTGCGCAAAGCGGAAGCAAAAATCTCAATAGACTTGTCACTCAGATATTCCTTCCTTTTATCATCCGAGTAGCTGACGCTGGGATCCAGGTTGCTCATAAGCAAACTATAGTATTTTCAAAAGCGATTGATAAAGGTATAATATGTTTTTTAAAGTAGGGAAAGCGATGGTATATAGTGTAGATTTAAGGGAAAAAGCAGTGTCTTTGGTAGAAAAAGGAAAGTCAAAGGTTGAAGTTGCAGAGGTATTTGAGATAGAAACTATATAGATGGCTAAAAAAGAAAGCTACTGGCCAAGGTTTCAAAGCGGTAAAAAGTATTGGTTTTATTCGGATAATAGACCCAAAAATACTTGTAGACTATGTTAAAAACACCCAGATCACACACTAGCAGAAATGAAACAAAACCTTGGCTTTGGAATAAGTGCAATTTGGTATAGGTTAAAACAGCTAAAAATAATTTTAAAAAAAGTCACATTCTATCAAGAGCGCAATCAAGAAGATAGGCAGCAATTTATCGACAAAGTCTCAAAAATAGACCACTGTAGCATTTTATACATAGATGAAGCAGGAGTTGATAATAGACTATTCCGAGAATATGCATGAGCTCCAAGAGGAGAAAAAATATATGCTGATATTCCAGGAAAAAAGTGGGAAAGAGTGAGTATAATAGGTAGATGTGCGTTCGTGTAGTCAAGTATTTGTTTGTCGCTTAAACAGTCAGTAAGTAACAGTCTGGAAAGAAAATGAAGATTAGGATTTTATAAGAGATTTGTGAACTACCTTGACCGATTGAATGAGGACGGTAGTTTTCTTATTTTCATTAACAGTTTTTTTGGAATATCTTGGAGATAGTTTTGAACCAACTCTCTTATTTTTTCTGCCATAAATTATTTCTCCTGGTGCATAATCTTTACGTTATGCTTTCCTTTATTGTGATAGGTCAAATCATATTGTTGGTTTTCCTCTAATTTAGTCTTTACTTCCGAGCAAATTTGTTCAACCTTAGGGGGGTCTATGTTTCTACTAAAAAATACGTCTACTGATTTCTTGCGTGTTACGGAATGAATATCGAAATTATAGGCATTGACTGCCGCTTCGAGCAATTCCGTAAAGGATATATGTACCTGTTCATTCCTAATGCAACGCATAAATTCGGCGAGAGTCGAATGAAATCGTTCGACTTGACCGTTCGACGTGCTTGTATATGGGGGTGTTGTAAATATTTCCATGCCAAATTCATTCTTAAGCATGAATGTGATTGGTGAAGAATTAAAAGACTTCTCGTTATCGAACACTATAGTCTTTGGTATTCCATAGGCAAATATAAGTTCTCTGAGACTGTATTTTCTTAACTTACGCATATTTTTAGAATTTATCAACTGATGTTAATACTAAATTGCCCTCGGTTGAACAGATATCCACATAAATAATTTGTCCTGGATAAGTCGGTATCGGAGTTGCTTGAATCTCAATTTTGTCGGGGTGGCGGTCATATTTATTTTCTTTGCAAATAGAGCAAAGTTTGATTATTCTTCTTATTTTACGCGACATTCCGGGAAAATAATATCTTTCGAGAATCTGCTGTTTATTCACTCGTTCATTTCTGTGGGTGGGTGTTAATGATAATTTCTTCCTGTTTGGTTTCGTTATTTACGTCTTGTACAATTGTTTGAGAGAATCTTACACGATAATTCGCAAAATATTCTCTGTAAACTTGTTGGATCATTTCCTGAGTTCGTTCGTCCGTCTTTATACAGTTTGTGACCGTCGGATTTAGTCTGGTTTTAAGAATTTCTATAAGTTTATCAGTTGTGTAACATTGTTCTGTTATAATATGCCTGTGGTATGTGGGAAAAACTATTCGAAACTCGTAATTACTTACACTACCAGTATTGAGGAATAATTGGTTCTTAAAAACGTTGATAGGTGATTCAACACTGAATATAAGACCATGTGATGAACTTTCATCACTATGTAGTGTTGTAGTAAGGGAATTTACTTCGGATCGGAAGGGAGGTCTGGAAAGGGCGTCTGCAACCACGTTTGTTTTGCCGGGTTTGTACTTTAATTCGTAGTTGTATTCCTCCAAAATGGCTTTCCATCTTTTCAATTTGGAGTTATTGTTTTTATTGCTTAGGGAATAGGTGAGTGGTTGGTGATCAGTATGGATTATAATTTTTGCTGTTCCGTAGAGATAATTCCTGAAGTTGTTAAGCGCCCAGATTATAGCTAGCATTTCTTTTTCATTGGCTGAGTAGCTTTCTTCCGTTTTGCTTAACGTTCCGGATATGAACATAATGGGCTTGTCTCCTTGGGACAATACTGCTCCAAGGGCATAGTTGGAAGCATCAGTTACTAGATCAAAATGATTTATAAAATCTGGATAAGCGATTTTTTTTTTTTATATAATTGACGCGTGCAAAAGGGGTTGCGATCGGATCAAGTCACAGGGCCGAAGGTATAGAGGAAGAGAGGGAGAGGAGGTACCGATGCACATTGGTTTTAAATGCATGTGGATTGTAATGAGGAGGAAAAATCGAGCTGGGAAGAGCATTCCAGATTCGTGTTGTGCGGCTAAAGAACGAGTCTCTGAATTTGACTGTACGTCCGAAAGAGGGCTTGAGGGTGAATTGGTGGGCATTCTTAGCGAGGCGTGTATTGCGGGTGAATTCTTGAAGGGCAGGAATGCAACTGGCTAATTCATCTGAGCATTTCTTGTTAAAATAGCGATAAAAGAGTGACAACGACGCGACATTACGTCGGTGTTCTAACGAGTCAATCGACTTCGCAATATTACTGTCACCTATAAGTTTTATCGCTCGCTTTTGAATTCTACCCAGCAGGTGCAGGGAGGTCTTAGAAGCACCTGACCAGATAGGAGCGTTATACTCAAGTTTTGGGCGTATGTATGCCTTGTATATTGTAGCCAGATCAGAGGGGGTGAAGTACTTCTTGCATCGTTTAAGGAAACCTAGACATTTCGCAGCATTTTTGGCGACCTCAAATATGTGATCGTTCCAACTAATTGTTGGGTTGATACACATACCGAGGATGGAAAGTCTTTCGGTTTCAACAACACAAGTGCCGTCCATGGATAACGGCTGATTATTTTGTAATCGCTTTAACGACAGTAGACAGCACTGTGTTTTGGAAGCATTAAATTCCACTCTATTCTTATTTCCCCAATCGATTATGCTGTCAAGGTCGGAATTTAATGTGCTCAACATACGCTGCCGTTCCGAGTCTAAGGCCGAAGTGGAGGGACGTGAGCCAAGGAACGAATATGAAAAGCTGAGGGTACTGTCATCAGCGAAGGAATGAATGGGGTTAGAAGTAGCAGACAAGAGATCATTTATAAAAATGAGAAAGAGTGTCGGAGACAAACCGAGCCCTGGGGAACACCAGCATTAATATGGTGAATATCAGACTTGAATCCATCCAAAACGACTTGTATTGAACGATTCGAAAGGTAATTTCTAATCCATTGAAGAAGAGACTCATCGATCCCAAAAGCACGCATTTTCGACAAGAGAGCCTTGTGCCAGACCCTGTCAAATGCCTTAGAAATATCAAGCGCAACAATCTTGCTTTCTCCTGCATTGTGCAAAGATTGGTTCCACTTTTCAGTGAGATATGCCATCAGATCACCAGTGGAATGGACTCAAGATATTTCATAAGCTGACGGTTGATCAGCGTTTCCATGACCTTAGAGAGAAGGGACGTTAGTGCTATGGGTCGGTAGGAGGTGGGTGACGAAGATTCGCACTTTTTAGGGACGGGCTGGACAAATGCAGTTTTCCACTTACTCGGAAAGAGCCCTGAAGAGTAGGACAGATGGAAAAGCTTACGCAGTGGTTTCGCCAGTGTAGAAGAACACCACTTCAGAAGAACAGGGGGTGTGTATGTTTAGATCTTTAAGTACTCTTGCTACTGTACGAGTGCGAAAGTGATTTTGCCCCATGGACAAATTTAAGTACAGGCGGGGACAAAGTGCTATCTGGCAGCATTGAGCTAGCTGCAAAGTGTGCAGCAAGCAGATTAGCTTTGTCCAAAGAGCGGGCAGCTGGAGTTTCATTGCAAATGAGCGTTGGGATCGAAGACGAGGCTGAATACCTTATGTTTTTTACGAAAGACCAAAAGCTTCTGCTACCCTTGGGGCATTGTAGAACTTTTTGCCTCAACTTTTGGTCAAAGGAGAATTTAACACGTCTTATTAATGCATTGCAGTCATTACGGATCCGTTTGAACTTTTTCCGGGCTTCCTCAGAAGGGTTGGCTTTATAATCCCGGAAACTCAATTCTCTCATCCTGATAGCCTCTTTGCAGCTCAAGTCAAACCACGCGTTTGCCTTAGGCTTGATGCTCTTCACTCTGTGAGGAATGAAGGACCTCATGCCCAGCGAAATAATGTTTGTGATCGCATCAGTAGCGGCATCCACGTCACTATCGAGGAAGCATAGTGACCAGTTAAAATTCCTAAAGAAGTTGTTAAGTCCGCTCCAGTTGGCTTTCTCGTAGAGCCATACTGTTCTTTTCGGAATTTGTTCTCTAACTGTGTGGAAGGAATACGAGAATTTGGCTGACACGACACAGTGGTCGGACGAGCCTAGAGGCGACAATATATCAATTGAACATTTTTCCGGATGAGAGGTGAGAAACAGATCCAAGGTGTTAGCGGTATGATCTGCAATGTCAGGTATTCGTGTTGGCTCATTCACAAGCTGGGTTAAATTATTTACCTCAGCGAAGATTTCAACATACCTTCCTTCGGGTGTTGTCTGGCCTGAATGTCGAAGCCAAGTAGAATTGTGTACATTGAAATCGCCCGCAATAGCGATTTCAGTGCGAAGATACAGGGATACAGTTCTTGTGATGGAGTCGGACAGCGTATCAAACTCATTATAAGTTGAGTTTCTGTCCATGTTTGGACTTCTATAAACTAAGCAGTAGTGGATTAAATGCTTACGGACAAAGAGTTTTAACCACAGAAAATTAAATTCCGGATTGGAACAGTGGCCATATTGTGGTTGAATTTGGTAAGCAACATCACTACGCACATAAATGGCGAGACCGCGGTGTAAAAAGAATAAGGGCACCAAGCTATATCCAGGCAGGTTCAAATCCGATAAATCGGTATTCGCACCCACCTGCGTTTCACTCAGCGCCAAGACAGCTGGTTTACGGCGGGAGAGGTGGACGTAAACGGTAAAGAGATTAGTTCTCAGTCCGCGAATGTTGCTCACGTCAACACGAAATTGACCCCTCATATCAGTCTTAGGCATGTGAAAACCAACTCCGACAATGCAGTTGGTGAAAGTGAGCAGAGTTCAGAAGTGTAAATTCTGCGTTTAGCTTCGCAAAATAAATCAATGTAGGTGTTATGCCCGTACATTGACTTGTACTGTTCCACTAACAAATATTTACACTTCCGAATCCGCTATGTCAGATGTTAGGCAGACTCGGACATCGCCCCAGCCCGTCTGGTACATCAAACGGGAGTTGCGACCGAGAATGCCCAACAGTGTTTTGTGAAGGAGTGGGAGAGGGGGGAGCGGACCGCGTGTGCTCTACCAATGCACTTCACTGCACTACACTGCACTTTATATTAGGTTTTCGTTTTTTTCTTGTTACACTCGCGGAGATGTTGGGCGGACCGCGTTAATTGGTGTTGTGTTTTTCGGCGCGAGGAATAATGAACTTTTTTTGATTTGAGTGCATGCAGCGACGACACGTCTGCATGCGTCGGAGGATGACACGGCACTGTACAACCTCTTCGGATGTTAAGGTGTTTTTGATTTTTGGAAAGGCAGTTCTGGCAGATTCGTGGAGATGAATACGTTTTTTCCTTGACATATTTTTGGACAATCGTCCACCCTCTCACCCCTTAAGAGGGCTGTTAGGGGTTTCACTAGTTTGGCGTAGTCTCTAATGAAGCGGCGATAATACCCTGACAGACCAAGAAAAGAGCGAAGTTCTTTCAGGGTAGTTGGATATGGAAAGTCTTGGATTGCTTTGACTTTTACTGAATTAGTTCTAATTCCGTTAGGCGAAGTAACAAAACCTAGGAATTCTACTTCTTGTTTGTAGAATTCGCACTTATCCAGTTGAACCTTCATATTTGCATCGTGTAATGTTTGAAAAACCTTACGAATATTTTCTTCATGTGTGGCTTCGTCTTTGCTGTAAATGACTACGTCACATCACATATTTTACCAATGTGGTCGCGAAGAATGTCGTCCAGTGCTCTTTGAAATATGGCCGGTGCATTTTTGTAACCTTAGGAATTCGAATTTTCCATTATTGATTGAAAAGGCTTTCTTTTCGATGTCAGATTCTTTTAAGGGGATCTGATGAAACCCACTTTCAAGTCTATAACAGAAAAATATTTGTTATCACCTAGATGCGCAAGAATTTCATTACTTTGAGGGATTGGATATCGATCTGGGATAGTTATACTGTTCAACTTCCTATAGTCTATTACAAGCCGATATTTTTTCTTGCCAGAAGTATCGAGTTTTTGTGGGACTATCCATACAAGTGAATTATATGGGGACCGTGAAGGTCTAATTATTCCATCATTGAGAAGCTGCTTTATCTGTTCCTCGACCTCGCTTTTAAGGGACATGGGATATGAGTAAAATTTGGAGTATACAGGGGAATCAGATGTTGTTTTGATTTCGCCTTTCACCTTTGTTGTGTAAGTTAGTTTTTCCTCTGGTTCTTCAAAAAGTCTTGGAAAATCGTGTAGGATTTTTTTAATAGAAGTTTTTTGTTCCGGGGACATATGATCGTTTCGGATATTTATGGTATTGACAGGTTGTGACGCCATCTTTCTAATACGTATTTTTATTTGATAATTAACAAGCATATAGTTATCTTTGGTGTGAATGACAGCCAAGAGATTCTTCAAGCTGAAAAGATTTTAATTTTGGCATGAGGAAGAATTTATGTTTTATGTTCTCAAGACCAAACAGACTTATAAACGTGTGGTGAGTAACTTGAACGTTACCACCAATTGAATTGCAATAAAACGGTTTCTAGTTTGGTAGTGGTTTATTTATCAAAGATGACTGTATATAACTTTTATTGGATCCAGTGTGAATTAAAATTTTTAGAAATTCCGTGACATTATTTCAGTTAGTACATTCCGGTTGCGTCATCTCGATGTATTCCTGTAAAGTTTCTCCATAATCCTCATTTCTGGCTTGCGCTTCCTCATATTGATTCAGTTCTTCATCTTCTGTCATAGTTCCAAGATGAAAGTTCCTCTGCATTTTGGCAGGATGAACCTGATGAGATTGGGGAGCTGATGGCCGTTTTGGTGCCGGAGGCCAATTCTCCATCCGTGGTCTATTCATGTAATTGACCTTGTTCGAACGGATTGTTTCTGCATCCATAGGCTCTGGTGGTGGTTGCCTTAGAGTGGCAAAGAATTGTGGGCGTTGGTGTTGATACCGTTGTTACTGGTATTGAAGTTATCGCGTCGAGTCGCGGGCTTTCAGCAGCTTTCAGGCAGTAAATTGGAAAATCACTAACATTGTTGAATGAATTCCCAGCAACATAAGTTTGTTCAAAAGTAAAGTATGATGTACTTTATCACAGAATTTCGAGAAATCCGTATAAGGTACATCGACGAAAGCTGAAAAATAGGCCGATAATTCTTTACTTCTGTTTTAAGCCACTTTTGTACATTGGAATTAAAAAATAATACTTCCATTTATTATGGAATTTTCCTTTGTGAAAGTGACTGATTAAATATAATATTGAGTGATATATAATATATATATACCCAATGGCCAATTTAACGGATCTAACGTACGAGTTATGTATTTAATCAAACGCTTTTGAGTGTGGTCTTAAGACTGATTTTTATTTATCAAAATAATTAATTCTACTTACATATTTACCGATTCAGTTCAATGAGTTTCTTGACTTCGTTATCATAATAGCAAAACGAAGTTCATGACACTCGTTGCTGCATTGGCACAATGAAGTTCATGACACTTGTTGCTGCATTAAAGGAAGTCAATTGCCCAATAGTGCTAACTTCGTATCTTATATCTATATGTTTTGAGGTGAGTGTACTAACCTAACACCTCCCCCGATAGCGTGAGATACTCCCGAAGCTCAATAATCAAGTTGTATTTACTTTGGTAATTGCTTAACTTACCTAACAATCTCTCAAACCATATTTTTCTTTTAATACATCAATATAAGGAATTTCACCAACATTTTTATATGTATTGACAATATTTTTTTTTGTTTTTTTTTTTTTCATTAGCCCAATTATTAGTAATACAGCTATTATGGCAAAAACAATAGACATACTACTTAGGAAACTGTAATGTATAGTTATATGGAACCTTAACTCGTCAATGGCTTTGATGTTTTCCTCTTGTTTCAAAATAATATCCTCAAGAGTAACCTTTTTAACAGATTGTAAGGTGTAATTAGTCTTAGGTAAGAAAAAAGTGTCTTTGTAATAATAATTATAATAATTGTTGGCACTACAGTCCAAAGGGGGACCAGGGCATAGCTTGCTCACCAACTACTCGAGTTGTGCACGCTACTGTTCTCTCACGAGTAGAAGTGATTATTGAGAGATGCACTAACAAATTCACTACTATCATAACCATTAATATGTACGTAATGATGTAAATGTTAACGTAAATAATGTAATATGCCCAAACAGTTCTAAAATACCCTATGTCTACGTTGCTTATGTTGGTTTTCCCATAAAATGTCCCAGACACACACACATACCTGCTGATCTGTGCAGTTACATTGGCCTGCTCCTTTCATCTCGGCATGCAAGTTATCGCGTCGCGTCGCGGGCGATTGAAAAAAACACACTACTTCACTTTTGATCAACAACTGAACAACTTTATTATTATTTCTTCGATTTATATACATAATTTTTCCTAAGCTAAGCTTTTTTACATATTTCTTAGAATCTACCGATAATAATAAGATTTGCTTGTGGTGCAATTATTTGAGAAAGGAAAATATGGGAATGCCGCGTAAGGGGTGTGTTTGGTTATGGGAGAGGTGCATGGGAAGAAGTATGGGAGTGCTTAGCGCAAGCAGCGGAAATGCTGTGCAAGCGATATGTTTATTTTGGGCAAGGTGCATATGAGAAATGTGGGGAATGCTTGTGTTAACTCCCCCCTTCTTAAGTATCTACGTCCCGTAGATTAAAAATTAATTTTGATGGGTTCGAAGGAAGGAATTTTAACTGGAGTATTAATGACACTTGTTCGGGTTCTGCGCTTTAGACAGAAAAGTAACGTTAAATTAAGGGTTATGCTGATTATCAGGAAGGTTATATTTGAACTTATCAGCAGTCCCGTATTAGATGATACTGTAGACAATTTTTTCACATTGTCCAAGTGAAGCTTATGTAGATATTGGATGTCTAATGTTATATCGCCTTCTGTTAGATTGCTTTGTAGTAGTGGGGGTAAGATATGGTAGGTTCTACTCTCCCAATTCGTGTATTTAGTGTTATTTATTTCTATGGATTCATTGTGGAAGTTTATAAGAAATGTGCCGTTAAGGCTTTTACTGGTCCTACCATAAGTGAGGTTACCGAAATAGTTGGTTAGAAATAGGGTGCTTTCGTTAATGAGTTCTATTACTGGTTTTTACTGAATTTGATAGTCACATGTTGCCTGTTCACCATTAAGCAATTTGATTGTGCAATCTTGGGAGTTCAGCTTTTCAAGTTCGTTCCTTCGACAAATTGATGTTTCTTCAATTTCCATGCAATTTCCCTTAATTCCGTATTTAAATGAATGTGAAATGAGTAGGTTAGTAAAGTTAAGATGTATTCTTTTGTTGTTATTTACGGTAGATCGTATGATAATATGATTAAATATTGTTTCGTCCGTCTGTGGTAAGCAAATTACGTAAAGGAGAAGCGAGTCTTTTATTAACATCATTGGTTCAGAATATTCGATAGCTTGGAGTTCGTTCTTGAATGGAAGCGTTTCTGTTTTTGATAATATGTCGGCAATGTCAGCTTTATTTAACAGATTTGAGTTCACGATACCTTTTTTTGCAAGCTGTCCAGCTAGCACTATTTCTCCGATTTCTTCCTTTAAAAGGCCAAGTTTGTTGAAGAGCATTTGCTCGTATTTCCCAGTGTTGTTTACGTCGATTTTTTCGATTATTCTATTGTATTTTTCAATCAAAGTATCAGTTGCCTTGCTTAGGTATTGGTTGATATGGTATTGTTTATTGTTATTATTGACCAAGTCATTGCTTTTCGTTAATATATTATCCCAATCTGTTGCGTCAGGATTACCCGCCAGCCATTTCCACGCGAATCCTAACCAGTTTATTGATCGCTTTGACTTTCTTTGATTTTTTCCTTTAAGTTGTCCCATCAAGTCTTCTATTTTTGAGAGTTGAAGCTGTAGTTGCAGTAAATATGCACTTGTTGTTGAGATATTATGGCGTATTTTCATTTTAACATAGTCTATTGTTTGTTCGTAGTTAGTGAGGTTAATTGAGTGTATTATTTTGTAATTTCCAATGATTATTTTTCCAGTGCCCTGCTTTACTGCAATTAGTGGACTTTGGTACTCGTAAACGTTAACTGTGGCTCTCGTCCATGAGCAAGTGATTAATCTGAAATAGAAGGTATGTTTTTGAGATGTGACTTGTGAATTCGTCTCCCGTTTGTTGTGGTTATTGTTACATTTCTGTCTAATCCTACCGTTTCCTTGTGGTATATTGGTTTTTCTTTCCCTTTAATTTGCTTGTTCCTTCTATATACCGTTTCACCAGGATTGTAATTTTAAGGCGTGGATCTTTTTTGGTTGTGTCTATTCAATTGATTTCTTTGGTTACGTATAATTTCGTACTTTAGATCAGTCGCCGTGGCGTAGTGGGTAGAGTGCGACGCTCACACACCGAAGGGTCTAGGTTTGACTCCCAGTTCAACACCAATTTTTCTAATAACTCACGGCACCACCTATATGTAATAACTGTCTAAGAAAGCTTCTCAAATTTCGCCGTTCGGAGTCGGCAAAAAACTGTAGGTCCCTTCTACTCGTGAGAGAACAGTAGCGCGCACAACACGAGTAGTTGATGAGCAAGCTAGGCCCTGGTCCCCCTTTGGACTGTAGCGCCAACAATTATTATTATTATTATTAGATCAGTATTAACAATGTCTTTGAAATCCGTCAGGTTTATTTTGTATTGTATCGGTCTACCGCTATATTTACAATTTCCTTAATTGAATAATCAGGATATTCCTCTTGAAGACACCTTATGATTTCGATTATAGTTGAATGAACTCTTTCTACAGTTTCATTCACTTCGCTTTTTTGCGGAGGAGCCAAATAGGTAGTTACTCCTAGTCCTTCAATGTAATTTAATATTATAGGGCTAATAAAACTGCTTTCGTTGTCTGTGACGAGTATTTTGGGGACCGTAAAAAAGTGAAGAAGTTTAATTACTTTGTCTCATACGTGTAGTACGGATTTATTTTTGATGTGAAAAAATTTCGTGAATTTAGAAAACTTGTCGACACAAGTTGAATGATGAATTTTTCCCTTTTAATTTCTATTATGTCGATGTGCAAAATTTCTGTTGGGTAGGATGGAATAGGGGTGGGTTGTAATTCGGGCTTGGGTGGGTGTCGGTCGTATTTATTGGAGCAACAAATGTCACAAGAATTTGCAAATTTTTTTGTTAATTTTATCATTTGAGGAAAGTAGTATTTCTCCAATATTTGGTCTTTATTTTCTCTATAGTTCCTGTGAGCACGTTTGTGTTCTTCCTGGATTATTTTGAATTTATTTTCCTCGTTATTGATGTCCGTAACTATTCTCTGTGTGATTCTTATTTTATAACGACTAAAGGAATTTTTATAAATTTCTTGCAGCAATGGAATATGTCTTTCAGGGATTTTGATACCGTTTAGAATGTTGGGGTTAAGTTTCTCTCTTAGAATTGATGTCAGGCTGTCAGTATTAAAATTTTGCATTCTAATGTAGTGTCTATGGTATTTCGGATGAGGTTCTTCATGACAAATCATATCCTTACCTTCGGAAAAAACGAGTTGATTCTTAAATACGTTTAGGGGAACTTCGGAGTGCGGAATGAGGTCACTGTTATCTTCTTCAGCGCTGTGCTGTGTACCCGATGATGATGTTAAGATATTTAGTTCTACTGGAAGTCGCGAGAGTGCGTCAGCGACAACGTTTGTTTTTCCTGGTTTGTAAATTCTTCGATCTTCGCTTTCCATCTTTTGAGCTTCGCATCGTTGTTGCGATTGCTTAGAGCGTATGTTAATGGTTGATGATCTGTAAGAATTTTTATGCTTTTAGCGCCGTAAAGATATGTCCTGAGTTTATCAAGGGACCATACTATTGCTAGCATCTCTTTTTCTATTGTCGAGTAGCTTTCTTCTGTTTTATTTAGTGACCTTGATATGAAGGTCACGGGTTTGTCTTTGCCCACTTCTCCTTGCGATAGCACAGCTCCAATGGCAAGGTTAGAGGCGTCGGTTGTGAGAATGAATGGCATGTTAAAGTTCGGGAAGATTAAAATGTCTGACGATATAAGCATTTCTTTCAGATTCTTAAATGCTTTCAAGGCTTGGTCATCTAAGTGTACTTCTGTCTTCTTTGACTGATTTGCTTTAATTTGGGCGTTTGATCCTCTCGTGAGGTTTGTCAAAGGCTTTGCTACTTTAGCAAAGTCTTTAATAAACTTCCGGTAGTATGATGCTAGGCCTAAAAAGCTTTTTAAATATTTAAGGTTTTGCGGTGGGGATATTTTTTGGATTGCAGCGATCTTTTGTGGGTCTGCACGTATTCCCTGTTGCGTAATTATGTATCCTAGAAAATTCACTTCAGATTTCAAAAATTTTGATTTCTCTAGGTTGACCCTTAAGTTAGCCTTTTCCAGAAGCGACAGAACTTCGTTAAGATTTTCAATATGTTCAGCTTTGTTTTTGCCGAAGACGATTATGTCGTCTATATAAACGTAGCACTTTTTCCCTATAAGTGGTCTTAAGACATCATTGATCGTGCGCTGGAAAATAGCCAGTGCATTTTTAGTCCGAACGGCAGACGAGTAAATGCGTATTTGCTGTTTGCTGTCGAGAAGGCTGTTTTGTGAATATCGCTTTCTTTCATTTTAATCTGGTGAAAGCCAGATGTCAAATCAAGCGTTGAGAAGTATTTACACTCTCCTAGGCTTGCCAGTGTGTTTGTTATATCGGGAATAGGGTAGGCGTCTGGTATCGTTATTGCGTTAAGCCGCTTGAAGTCTATGACGATTCTGTATTGTTTCTCACCTGCTGCATGCGCTTTTTTTGGAACTATCCAAAGCGGTGATTTATAAGGACTTTTGGATGGTCTAATAACGCCATCCGAAAGCATCTTGCTAATCTGCGATTCGACTTCAGTTCTTAAATTGGCAGGATAGGGATAGGATTTTGTGTAAATTGGTTCGGAAGAGGTGGTTCTGATTTCTGCACGGATGTTTGTGTCTATAGTTCCGCTATCAGAAATTGTTCCAAAGAGTTTTTTATGCTTCATAAGGATTTCTTGTATCTCGGGATCAATGTCGGAATTAATTTGAATATTATTTACTTGTTTTAATTCATTTTCCTTGAGATTTATTCTGATGTTGGTGTTTACGGTTAGCGTGTTGTTCCTTCTGTCGATGACAGCTTTTAACTCTTTGAGAGTGTCGTCGCCTATAATTCCGTCGAATGACTCAAGTCCTGGTAGGACAAAAAAATCTACCAACATGTTGTTTTCTATGCTCTTAAAGAATGGACCGGTGATCTTTTGGGTTATCTCGATCTCTCCTCCTGCGGATTGAATTTTGAATGGTTTGTCTACTGGTTTACTATTAGCGGCTATCCTGTCGGACACAACATTTTTGTTAGCTCCTGTGTCTATCAAGAATTTCAAAGGTCTTCCATCTCTAGTAACATACTCTAGGTATGGTACGCTAAGTATGGTACGTCTTCGGCATTTCTTTCGTTAATAATTAAATCATTGTAGGCATTAAGATAGTTTTCATTCACTTGTTCGTCTCCGTGCTCGCTTGGTTCTTCCTCTACGATATTGGTTGCGAAGAGACGTTGTTGTTTCCGCGGTAAATTTTCTGAACTTTCTCGCTGTATGGGTTTATTTGCCGGTCGATTCATGTAATTTATGTGTCGTGTTTGTACCGATTGGTCTGTTTCCATTGGTTGGGGAGGCTTTGGGTTTGATGGCCTAGGGGGTGGTGTACTATTCACATTGGGCCCTGGTCGGATATTCCGGGGAATATTGTAAATTTGATTTTGCTCTTGAGGCGAAATTACTCTGTACGGTGTTACCGGTTTTTTGGGGTTTTTCGGATAAAATATTTGGTTCACTGGTGCAGTGACTGTATTATTGTAATCTTTTCTATGAATAGAGAAGTTTCTGAAATTCAGATTTTGAAACTCCAGACACGAAGTGTAAGCCTCGGGAAGGGTTTGGGGCTTCTGGATCACCAACATCTTAGAGACGTCTCCGTTGAGACCCCTTATGAAGATGTTTAATGCCCTATTTCTGTAATTCTCCGTTAAAGCATTTATAGTTTCTTGAGAATAATCCTCAGTCTTGATTTTATTAATAAGAAGGGACAGTTGGTGATTAACTTTTGCATAGAACTCATCAATGCTCTGATTGGCTTGGATCATATTGTTGAGCTGGTGCTCTAGAGTACGGATATCGCGTTTATCCGCGTAATGTAATGACAAGCATTTTTTTATTGCTGCCCAATCTTCGTCAAAAATATTGTATGATATAAGCGCGGCGTCGGCCGGGCCTCTCACCTTTTGGCGGATATGTTGTAATATAGCCCTATAAATAGGCTTGTTTTTGACAATTTCATAGTCTTTTAGTATGGACTCTACATTGTAGATCCACGAAAGGTATTGTACCGCATTGCCATCAAAGATTTGCAGATCTCTAACGGAATCAGGTAATTTCCTGATGTCTGCTAGATCTTGCTCGCTCTTTGGCGTGGCTAGACAGGCTGGTACGATTTGTGGGGGACTAATCCTGCATTCCAATTGTTGCAGACGGTTATTTATGAGCTTCGCCTGCTCAATTTGTGCATTGAGTGCACCCGTGAGTTGTTTAATAATTTCTTGCATATGCTCCATTTTAGGAATGGGAGATGGGGATTGGTATATGACAAGCTTAACAATTTTTAGAAAATTTTAACAGGTTTTAACTAATTGTTTATAAAATAAAGTTTCATAATTTCTTGATTTCTTAAAATATAAAAAGGTAATATTTCTTGTTTACAAATAAAAAAAAAAGAGAAAATAATGCTTAAGCTTACAATAGTGTCACTATCAGCATTCCGATGAATCCTGTTGGGTGGTCCGTGTTGTCCTTTTTGGCTTGCTGCTTACTTGGGAACGGATTGCACCACTGTCGGATGTTTTGGTCTGGTTACAGTTGAGTAGGTGTTGATATGTTGCGTTGATCGTGTTCTTGAGGGAACGATAAGCACTGGGTGTGAGTTTGTATCAAGAGTATTGTTTCTTTCACTGATTTTTGTTAACACTAGTCGTGTTCTTATGTATACGACTTTTTTTGTTCCAATTCTCAGTTTGGTTAACACTAGTCGTGTTCTTAAGTGTACGACATTTTTGTTCCAATTCACAGTTCGAGAGTTATTGGTCGTGTTTTAACGATCACAATAAACGCACTTAAAACTTATTTTGCTCGGGTTTCTTTTGAGCTGCTCGGGCGCCAGATATCGCGTCGCGGGCGATTGAAAAAAAACACACTACTTCACTTTCGATCAACAACTGAACAACTTTATTATTATTTCTTCGATTTATATACATAATTTTTCCTAAGCTAAGCTTTTTTACATATTTCTTAGACTCTACCGATAATAATAAGATTTGCTTGTGGTGCAATTATTTGAGAAAGGAAAATATGGGAATGCCGCATAAGGGGTGTGTTTGGTTATGGGAGAGGTGCATAGGGAGAAGTATGGGAGTGCTTAGCGCAAGCAGCGGAAATGCTGTGCAAGCGATATGTTTATTTTGGGCAAGGTGCATATGAGAAATGTGGGGAATGCTTGTGTTAACTTGCATGCGAAGATCTCAGAGAATTACCGCAAATACCGACTATGCTGAGCTGATCAACGAATGCCGAAATTTTAAGGTAGGAAGCTTAAGAGAACTATTTGATAAGGTCAGGGCAATTAACTATGAATTAAATGAACTATATAGTTTTGAAGGGAAAGGGAATAAGTCAATTGTTTATACACCCGCAAATAACGACAAATATCTTGTGGGTATTGTTAACGAAAAATTAGACAATTTAGTTCGCGGTAATGTGAATAAAAATGATTCGCTGATAAAAATGTACAATAGATTTGCTGAGTGAAATAGATTTGCTGAAATTATTAGATGGTATTAGATATTAAACAGATATTAGATATTAGACAGAAATCTTAGCCGAACAAATAAATTCAGACAGAACGACAACAATATTTCAGAGACCGTTGACCATTCAAGCAGAAATGGGGGTAATGCGTTTAATTTTAGACAGAACACCGACAGCAATAGCTTTGTTCAAGGAAATGTGCATAATAATCAAGTAAAATCTCCAAATCACCAACCTAGAAGTAGAAACTATGCATCTGACAGTTCCGGAATTAGATCCACCAGAACTAGACAGAATCAAAACGATAGTAGTGAGCCAATGGAGATAGGCAATATTCATCAAAATTTTACAAGAAGGCCTCATACACGAGACTACCGATAGTAACTTGAACTATAGGCGAACAAAAATTAAAATGCTTGATTGACACTGGGTCAGAAACGAGCAACATTCAACCCGATTTTCTAAAAAAAACTATTTACAAATAGAATTAAAAGATCCTTAATTTTATAGTACAATCAATGGTGCTAATACAGTAGATCAAACAGTTGTAACCCCACTTCCAAGAGAATTTTTAAGTAGAGGAACAATATCATGGAAAGTTCTTACATTTATCAGTAAGAAATATGATGCGATTATTGGCCAAATATGTTAATGTCATTAGAAGCAAAAATAGATTTTGCAGAAAGACAGTTATTAGTAAAAGGAAACAAAATAATTTTCGAAGACAACTATCCGTACGAAATTAATCAAATCAACGACTTAGAAATAAAAAAAGGAATTGCAATAAAATGCCTTCATCTTAATCATTTACATGATCAAGAAAAAAGTGTGCTTACAAATCTACTGCAGGTATACCAAGAGCTTTTTTTCAAAGAAGGTGACACACTATCCTGTTCGAATGAAGTAAAACAAGAAATAATAACCACTACAAGTAATCCCATCTTTTATAAAATTTACCGGTATCCTCGAGTGCATGAAGCAGAGAAAGAAAAACAGATCTCAGAAATGCTATCGCAAGGGATAATTAGAGAAAGCTATTCTCCGTACAAATCTCCTCTTTGGATTGTTCCAAAGAAATCGGATAATTCTGGAAGAAAAAAGTGGCGAAAAGTTATCGACTATCGAAAACTTAATGAAGTAACGGTAGACGATAAATTCCCAATTCCTAATATTGAACACATATTGGACAAATTGGAAAAAAGCCTAATATTTTACGATCTTAGATTTTGCAAAAGGTTTTTACCAGATCCCTGTGAAGCGAGAAGATCGAAAGAAAACAGCTTTTTCCACCCCAAATGGGCCCTATGAGTTCATAAGGATGCCTTTTGGACTCAAAAATGCCCCAGCAACCTTTCAACGATTAATAAATTCTATCCTCAGAGAATTCATCAATAAAATTTGTGTCGTCTATCTAGACGATATTCTAATTTTTTGTACGTCTCTGGAGGAACACAAATAACATCCGAAAAATTTTCAGTAGGTTAAGAGAGGGAAGGTTAAAAGTACAAGCCGATAAATGCATTCCTTTCTAAAGAAACGGAGTATTTTGGCCATATTCTGACACCCGAAGGTGTACGACCAAATCCTGCAAAAGTCGAAGTAATTCAAAACTTGAAGCTTCCAAAAACCCAGAAACAAATAAAGTCTTTTCTAGAAATAACGGGATATAATAGAAAATTCATAAAGTATTATGCTACAATTGCCCATCCACTAACGAAATACCTCAGGAAAAACGTCCGGGCAAATGCAAATGACCCCGACCTTATCGCCGCTTTCGACAAATTAAAACACCTTATAACCAACTATCCAATTTTTAGGTACCCTGATTTCTCAAGGCAATTTAAACTCATTACTGATGCTAGCAATGTTGAAATTGGCGCAGTTTTGACTCAGGAAGGTCATCCCATTTCATATGCATCCAGAACTTTGGACAATCATAAACAAAATTATTCAACGATTGATAAAGAACTACTGGTTATAGTTTCGGGAGTTAGTTATCTTAGACCGTATTTGTTCGGAAAAGAATTCGAATTGCAAGCGGATCATCAACCCATTAAATAGCTCCATTCTAAATATTCAGGAAAAGATATCAATCCTCGACTTCAGAGATGGATTCTACAATTAGGAGAATATAATATTAAAATAGACTACATCAAAGGAAAGGACAATGTTATTGCAGATTTCTTAAGTGGAATAAATGTCGACAATAGAGAAATCAATGCAATTATTGAGAATGAACAAAATGTAGAGAATGAAGATTCAGAAATAAGTGTTGCAAACTTGAACACAAAATGAAAAACTTGAAAATAATGATTTGGAAGTTGAACAAAAATATACCCAATCAATGAATGCATAGAATGTGGAGAATGAAGATTCAGAAATAAGTGTTGCAAACTTGAACACAAAATGAAAAACTTGAAAATAATGATTTGGAAATTCAACAAAAATATACCCAATCAATGAATGCATAGACTATTCATTCACAAGAACAGAATTTAGAAGATCACATACGTATATTAAGTACCGTCGTTAACCGATTCAAAACGCAAATCATATTGGTAGAATGTAAAAAGCAAGAGTTTGAAAAAGTATTTAAAAATGTTCGAATTTACTTTGACAAAAACGTTTTATCCGAAGATAAGGTCAGTGCTATTTTAAGACGATATTTGAAAAGAGAAAAGGCAGGAATTTATACTTATTTAGATGATAGTGAATATAACCAATTCCAACAGAAGATTATTGTAATATTTCTTAGCCGGAAACATTTCCAATTCGTGAAATGTAGTTACCTGGCTAAAGACATAGCTGACAAAGAAGTTCTAAAAAAACAAAAAATGAGGTAGGACATTCTGGAATAATTCCAACATATGAGGGTATAAAGAGAAAAGTATATCATCCTAATCATAGAGTAACAATTCATCAGCTAATTAATAACTGCGAGATTTGTTTGTCCGCTAAATATGACAGACACCCTATAAGGAAGAAATTTGTTCTTACAGAAACTCCCTCGACTATAAATGAAATTGTCCATGTAGATGCCTATGTTAACAGTAAACATTCTTTTATAGCTTTTATAGACAAGTTTTCAAAATTTGCTGTAATATTTCTCTTAGAAGATAGAAATAGTCTGACAATAGTGGAAAAATGTAAGCAATATATAGCAATTAAGAGTAAAGTACGAAAGTTAGTTTCTGATAATGAATTTAAATCAAATAACGTGTTAGCATTTTGTAAAAAGAAGAATATAGAATTCCACATTACAAAGCCAAATAATCACACAGGTAATGCCGATGTAGAAAGGCTTAACAATACACTAACAAAGAAAATTAGAGCATTAAATCTTGAAGAAAAACAACCCATTAAAACACAAATGCTTAATGCAGTAATACAATAATACCTATCATTCAATAATAAAATGCACTCCTACAGATGTAAATGAGCATAAAATAGATTTCAATACAATCAAAGAAAGAATAAATAAAGCGAAAGTACATGCAATAGAAAAGAGAAATAAATCCCGCGAAGATTATATAGAAACAAGAACTTCAGGATATATCAAAAATTACAAATCTCTTCGTCACAAAGAAGAACCAAAATTAAGAAAATATAGTTTTGCTAACATACAAGAAAATAGTATACAACGTTCATTTAAATTCACAGGTCAAGACACTGCTATTCTGGATAGTAATAATTCTGATGACCACTGTATCTTAACCGGAGAGAGGATTAATAAACATTTTTGGAAAAGGAATAAAGTGGCTATTCGGTACTCTAGACGAAGACGACAAAACTGACATAGAGAAACAGCTAATGACTTACGACAACACAAATGACGAAGTTACTAATTCTTTTAATCAGCAAATAAAAATTAACGAAAATTTTAACAACTCATTGACATTATTAAAAAACCTTTTGGAATCAGATAGGAACAAAATTTTGAAACAAAATGAAAGTTTTACAAAAGAGATTATATCTCAAGAAGAGTTTCTTGAGCAACAACTGAGAATAAACTTACTAAGACAAAATATGGATCAAATTCAAGATAATGTACTTTTAGCAAGATTAGGAATGATACACCCCAATATTTTAAGTAATGAAATAAATGAATACCGAATTGACCTTAGACAACTTAGCAACATTAGAGTAGAAATTGCGAAATTTGAAAATTATGGTTTAATATTTGCTATTAAATTACCCACATCCACAATAAAATCAGATGTAAAATTACTGGTTCCAATAGTTAATTCTCATAATAAGCAACTAAATGAAGAAATGACGAAATGGAATATATTGTTAAAATAAATAATAAAACGTATACTTTTGAAAGAAATTTAAGCCTACAAGAATTAAAGCAAAGTAAAAACTGATTTTTCAAAAAGAATTGTAAATTAGTGAGTAGCTTTGAGAAAGAAATATTAACTCTAAATTATGATCTTCTTCTTTATATATATAAATATATATATATATATATATATATTTATAATATAAAAAATGTAACTTTTCAAAGCGATTGTGACGAAAGAATACTTGTTTTAAATGGTAATTATTTAAAAAATTTTTTAATTGTTCAATTGAAATTGGTAATAAGGAATATAAGAATGAAGTGTCCAAGGTTGTTGAAAAATTTTATATTCCAAATTATGAAGAGTAATAATGAACAATGATTCTTTAACATTCGAAGATCTGACTTTTCATCAAGTTAATAACATCAAATACACCATCTTAAAGGCCATACTTTTATAAATTACTCAATTGAAAGTTCGGGCATTGTTATAATTGTATTAATTGGTGTATACATATATTGTAAAAAAAAAATAGATTTAACACAATTAACAGAATTCAGGGGATCCTGAAATAAGGGAGGAAGGAGTTGCGTTCTCACACTTCACCAAACCGAAGTTCGAAGGAAAACATGTTGACTCGACAATTGATACAAGAAGCCCAAGGCCGGAAATCATTGAGTTAATTGATTACACCAAAGACCAAAAATTACACTAAGCTTGATCACTGAAATTATCTCAAATGAACTCAAGGTGTAAAACACCTGAGTAAGCAATTGAAAGAGTATCAGCAAGTTTAATTTCAAGCTTTGGTCGTGTCGGACGATCTTCTCCTAAGAGAAACAAAGTACTCAAATAAAATAATAAAGTACATCCGAAATCGTGTGTTTTTTTATTTAATACTCATTTTTTGGTTTCTAAAGAACAACAAAGAAGTAACTCGCGCGTGCATGCACTTTCGGGCATGGTACTCTTAAATTAACGAATCTATATGTTGCTATATCGCGATGGACCTGAAATGTAATGTACAGCACTCTCGGTGTGTCAACGCGGAAGCCAGCGGCATGAATAACCCTTATTGGAATTGTGACAAGATCGGAAGCAGATGCGTGGTTGCCTACTTTTTGTGTGCGTCTTAAATTTGTGTGAGGCTTTTTTGCAAAATCTCTTCCAATTTTTCATTCGCATTATCTTTGTTTTCCGTCGCGTTATTATTTTTCCGGTTGTAGATCGATGTACTTTTCAGTTATTACGTTTAACGGTTGCGCTGCACTGCCTACCTCCTTCTGTGAATTACAATTCATTTCGCTAATATCTTTTTTAATTTCGTTCAATTCTATGGTTATAGATATGAGACTGTTTTTATCAATTTTAAAAATGACACAGTAGTACAGATCATACACTGCTAGCAAATATTGTCCATAGATTTAATATGCTGAAAGTTCTACACACTTAGTGTGAAACTTTCTGCAGCGAAATCCTCCGCCGTTAATAAATTCTGATAACAGCATACGTGTGTTGCACGATCCGCAATTATCCACCATTTTTAATAATTATTAAGGGAGTTAAAATAGAATTGTATTCCAAATTGAATTAAATAAAAACTTAAGTTCACTATTGAGCTATTGAAAAATTATGTTCCTAAAACGATTAAGGGTAGTTCGGATATTAACAAATTGTGGAGTTATTTGATCAACAAGCTTTATGTAAGCGGATTGTCAAATAAATCCATAAATGCATGAAGAAACGTTTTTATGTGTAATATTGCGTGACAGTCCACATGGGACTAGGGCCTAGCTTGCTCATCAACTACTCGTGTTGTGCGTGCTACTGTTCCCTCACGAGTAGAAGGGACCTACAGTTTTTGCCGACTCCGAACGGCGAAGTTTGAGAAGCTTTCTTTGACAGTTATTACGCTTTGAGTGTTGTCAGCAGCTCGAAAGAGGTGGAGCCGTGAAAAATTCGAGGTGTTCAGCCGGGAATCGAATCTAGACCCTTCGGCCTGTGAGCGTAGCACTCTACCCACTACGCCACGGCGGCCAGAAAGGTTTTTATATTTGTTTATTTCTTATTTCGCAGACACCAAATTATTTTTTTTAAAGGTCTGGACTGACTTTGTAATTTGTGTGTATTTTTTAATTGTCTTAATTCCAGATTTAAGTTGTTCCAAGAATACTTTAAAAACTTGGACATTAAGGCTCTCAGGTTTACTCTATACAAAGACTAAAGCATATGATAAAACTATTTGACTCTAACTTACGTCTAAACTTATATGTATTTAAATATTCACATTACTCTTAACTATGCTCGTATCATGATACGGACGAGTGAACCCGGACGTATGTGTCATTTATATGTGTGATGCACCTTTTTTTGTGGTTTTAGTTTTGTTTTGTTTTTATATATTTTTTTTATGTCTTTATTTTTTGTAGTTATTTTGTTAGTTTTTGTAGTTTTTTGGTTATTGTTCTTTGTAATGTCTCAAAACTACCTTAACTTATGTGAGTTGACCTTAGTCAGCTATCCTGTCTTTTGCTTTAAGAAGTGAGCGGCATCGAAAGCTGATTATGGTGTAACCACCAGTAAAAATGCCGTTCCTTCTCAGAAGCTGCTCTGTCGCTGGTAGAAATCGCTCTATTGAACCGCAGAAGATCTCGTAAAATTTCTCTGAAATATTTAAAATCTCACAGTTTCTAAATATTTCATGAACATCATTTATGAATAAAAGAAAAAATTACGGGTCCAAATTGCGAAGTTACCGATGGTATTGTATATATAACTATCGACTTTTACCGTTTGCTTTCAGGCAGTAAATTGGAAAATCACTCTAACATTGTTGAATGAATTCCCAGCAACATAAGTTTGTTCAAAAGTAAAGTATGATGTACTTTATCACAGAATTTCGAGAAATCCGTATAAGGTACATCGACGAAAGCTGAAAAATAGGCCGATAATTCTTTACTTCTGTTTTAAGCCACTTTTGTACATTGGAGTTAAAAAAGAATACTTCCATTCATTATGGAATTTTCCTTTGTGAAAGTGACTGATTAAATATAATATTGAGTGATATATAATATATATATATACCCAATGGCCAATTTAACGGATCTAACGTACGAGTTATGTATTTAATCAAACGCTTTTGAGTGTGGTCTTAAGACTGATTTTTATTTATCAAAATAATTAATTCTACTTACATATTTACCGATTCAGTTCAATGAGTTTCTTGACCTCGTTATCATAATAGCAAAACGAAGTTCATGACACTCGTTGCTGCATTAAAGGAAATCAATTGCCCAATAATGCTAACTTCGTATCTTATATCTATATGTTTTGAGGTGATCCGATCAAATAAATATAGACAGAACGACAACAATATTTCAGAGACCGTTGACCATTCAAGCAGAAATGGGGGTAATGCGTTTAATTTTAGACAGAACACCGACAGCAATAGCTTTGTTCAAGGAAATGTGCATAATAATCAAGTAAAATCTCCAAATCACCTTATTGGAATTGTGACAAGATCGGAAGCAGATGCGTGGTTGCCTACTTTTTTTGTGCGTCTTAAATTTGTGTGAGGCTTTTTTGCAAAATCTCTTCCAATTTTTCATTCGCATTATCTTTGTTTTCCGTCGCGTTATTATTTTTCCAGTTGTAGATCGATGTACTTTTCAGTTATTACGTTTAACGGTTGCGCTGCACTGCCTACCTCCTTCTGTGAATTACAATTCATTTCGCTAATATCTTTTTTAATTTCGTTCAATTCTATGGTTATAGATATTAGACTTTTTTATCAATTTTAAAAATGACACAGTAGTACAGATCATACACTGCTAGCAAATATTGTCCATAGATTTAATATGCTGAAAGTTCTACACACTTAGTGGGAAACTTTCTGCAGCGAAATCCTCCGCCGTTAATAAATTCTGATAACAGCATACGTGTGTTGCACGATCCGCAATTATCCACCATTTTTAATAATTATTAAGGGAGTTAAAATAGAATTGTATTCGAAATTGAATTAAATAAAAACTTAAGTTCACTATTGAGCTATTGAAAAATTATGTTCCTAAAACGATTAAGGGTAGTTCGGATATTAACAAATTGTGGAGTTATTTGATCAACAAGCTTTATGTAAGCGGATTGTCAAATAAATCCATAAATGCATGCAGAAACGTTTTTATGTGTAATATTGCGTGACAGTCCACATGGGACTAGGGCCTAGCTTGCTCATCAACTACTGTTCCCTCACGAGTAGAAGGGACCTACAGTTTTTGCCGACTCCGAACGGCGAAGTTTGAGAAGCTTTCTTTGACAGTTATTACGCTTTGAGTGTTGTCAGCAGCTCGAAAGAGGTGGAGCCGTGAAAAATTCGAGGTGTTCAGCCGGGAATCGAATCTAGACCCTTCGGCCTGTGAGCGTAGCACTCTACCCACTACACCACGGCGGCCAGAAAGGTTTTTATATTTGTTTATTTCTTATTTCGCAGACACCAAATTATTTTTTTTAAAGGTCTGGACTGACTTTGTAATTTGTGTGTATTTTTTAATTGTCTTAATTCCAGATTTAAGTTGTTCCAAGAATACTTTAAAAACTTGGACATTAAGGTTCTCAGGTTTACTCTATACAAAGACTAAAGCATATGATAAAACTATTTGACTCTAACTTACGTCTAAACTTATATGTATTTAAATATTCACATTACTCTTAACTATGCTCGTATCATGATACGGACGAGTGAACCCGGACGTATGTGTCATTTATATGTGTGATGCACCTTTTTTTGTGGTTTTAGTTTTGTTTCGTTTTTTTATATTTTTTTTATGTCTTTATTTTTTGTAGTTATTTTGTTAGTTTTTGTATTTTTTTGGTTATTGTTCTTTGTAATGTCTCAAAACTACCTTAACTTATGTGAGTTGACCTTAGTCAGCTATCCTGTCTTTTGCTTTAAGAAGTGAGCGGCATCGAAAGCTGATTATGGTGTAACCACCAGTAAAAATGCCGTTCCTTCTCAGAAGCTGCTCTGTCGCTGGTAGAAATCGCTCTATTGAACCGCAGAAGATCTCGTAAAATTTCTCTGAAATATTTAAAATCTCACAGTTTCTAAATATTTCATGAACATCATTTATGAATAAAAGAAAAAATTACGGGTCCAAATTGCGAAGTTACCGATGGTATTGTATATATAACTATCGACTTTTACCGTTTGCTTTCAGGCAGTAAATTGGAAAATCACTCTAACATTGTTGAATGAATTCCCAGCAACATAAGTTTGTTCAAAAGTAAAGTATGATGTACTTTATCACAGAATTTCGAGAAATCCGTATAAGGTACATCGACGAAAGCTGAAAAATAGGCCGATAATTCTTTACTTCTGTTTTAAGCCACTTTTGTACATTGGAATTAAAAAAGAATACTTCCATTCATTATGGAATTTTCCTTTGTGAAAGTGACTGATTAAATATAATATTGAGTGATATATAATATATATATATACCCAATGGCCAATTTAACGGATCTAACGTACGAGTTATGTATTTAATCAAACGCTTTTGAGTGTGGTCTTAAGACTGATTTTTATTTATCAAAATAATTAATTCTACTTACATATTTACCGATTCAGTTCAATGAGTTTCTTGACCTCGTTATCATAATAGCAAAACGAAGTTCATGACACTCGTTGCTGCATTAAAGGAAATCAATTGCCCAATAATGCTAACTTCGTATCTTATATCTATATGTTTTGAGGTGATCCGATCAAATAAATATAGACAGAACGACAACAATATTTCAGAGACCGTTGACCATTCAAGCAGAAATGGGGGTAATGCGTTTAATTTTAGACAGAACACCGACAGCAATAGCTTTGTTCAAGGAAATGTGCATAATAATCAAGTAAAATCTCCAAATCACCTTATTGGAATTGTGACAAGATCGGAAGCAGATGCGTGGTTGCCTACTTTTTTTGTGCGTCTTAAATTTGTGTGAGGCTTTTTTGCAAAATCTCTTCCAATTTTTCATTCGCATTATCTTTGTTTTCCGTCGCGTTATTATTTTTCCAGTTGTAGATCGATGTACTTTTCAGTTATTACGTTTAACGGTTGCGCTGCACTGCCTACCTCCTTCTGTGAATTACAATTCATTTCGCTAATATCATTTTTAATTTCGTTCAATTCTATGGTTATAGATATGAGACTTTTTTATCAATTTTAAAAATGACACAGTAGTACAGATCATACACTGCTAGCAAATATTGTCCATAGATTTAATATGCTGAAAGTTCTACACACTTAGTGGGAAACTTTCTGCAGCGAAATCCTCCGCCGTTAATAAATTCTGATAACAGCATACGTGTGTTGCACGATCCGCAATTATCCACCATTTTTAATAATTATTAAGGGAGTTAAAATAGAATTGTATTCGAAATTGAATTAAATAAAAACTTAAGTTCACTATTGAGCTATTGAAAAATTATGTTCCTAAAACGATTAAGGGTAGTTCGGATATTAACAAATTGTGGAGTTATTTGATCAACAAGCTTTATGTAAGCGGATTGTCAAATAAATCCATAAATGCATGAAGAAACGTTTTTATGTGTAATATTGCGTGACAGTCCACATGGGACTAGGGCCTAGCTTGCTCATCAACTACTGTTCCCTCACGAGTAGAAGGGACCTACAGTTTTTGCCGACTCCGAACGGCGAAGTTTGAGAAGCTTTCTTTGACAGTTATTACGCTTTGAGTGTTGTCAGCAGCTCGAAAGAGGTGGAGCCGTGAAAAATTCGAGGTGTTCAGCCGGGAATCGAATCTAGACCCTTCGGCCTGTGAGCGTAGCACTCTACCCACTACACCACGGCGGCCAGAAAGGTTTTTATATTTGTTTATTTCTTATTTCGCAGACACCAAATTATTTTTTTTAAAGGTCTGGACTGACTTTGTAATTTGTGTGTATTTTTTAATTGTCTTAATTCCAGATTTAAGTTGTTCCAAGAATACTTTAAAAAGGTTTACTCTATACAAAGACTAAAGCATATGATAAAACTATTTGACTCTAACTTACGTCTAAACTTATATGTATTTAAATATTCACATTACTCTTAACTATGCTCGTATCATGATACGGACGAGTGAACCCGGACGTATGTGTCATTTATATGTGTGATGCACCTTTTTTTGTGGTTTTAGTTTTGTTTCGTTTTTTTATATTTTTTTTATGTCTTTATTTTTTGTAGTTATTTTGTTAGTTTTTGTATTTTTTTGGTTATTGTTCTTTGTAATGTCTCAAAACTACCTTAACTTATGTGAGTTGACCTTAGTCAGCTATCCTGTCTTTTGCTTTAAGAAGTGAGCGGCATCGAAAGCTGATTATGGTGTAACCACCAGTAAAAATGCCGTTCCTTCTCAGAAGCTGCTCTGTCGCTGGTAGAAATCGCTCTATTGAACCGCAGAAGATCTCGTAAAATTTCTCTGAAATATTTAAAATCTCACAGTTTCTAAATATTTCATGAACATCATTTATGAATAAAAGAAAAAATTACGGGTCCAAATTGCGAAGTTACCGATGGTATTGTATATATAACTATCGACTTTTACCGTTTGCTTTCAGGCAGTAAATTGGAAAATCACTCTAACATTGTTGAATGAATTCCCAGCAACATAAGTTTGTTCAAAAGTAAAGTATGATGTACTTTATCACAGAATTTCGAGAAATCCGTATAAGGTACATCGACCAAAGCTGAAAAATAGGCCGATAATTCTTTACTTCTGTTTTAAGCCACTTTTGTACATTGGAATTAAAAAAGAATACTTCCATTCATTATGGAATTTTCCTTTGTGAAAGTGACTGATTAAATATAATATTGAGTGATATATAATATATATATATACCCAATGGCCAATTTAACGGATCTAACGTACGAGTTGTGTATTTAATCAAACGCTTTTGAGTGTGGTCTTAAGACTGATTTTTATTTATCAAAATAATTAATTCTACTTACATATTTACCGATTCAGTTCAATGAGTTTCTTGACCTCGTTATCATAATAGCAAAACGAAGTTCATGACACTCGTTGCTGCATTAAAGGAAATCAATTGCCCAATAATGCTAACTTCGTATCTTATATCTATATGTTTTGAGGTGATCCGATCAAATAAATACAGACAGAACGACAACAATATTTCAGAGACCGTTGACCATTCAAGCAGAAATGGGGGTAATGCGTTTAATTTTAGACAGAACACCGACAGCAATAGCTTTGTTCAAGGAAATGTGCATAATAATCAAGTAAAATCTCCAAATCACCAACCTAGAAGTAGAAACTATGCATCTGACAGTTCCGGAATTAGATCCACCAGAACTAGACAGAATTAAAACGATAGTAGTGAGCCAATGGAGATAGGCAATATTCGTCAAAATTTTACAAGAAAGCCTCATTCACAAGACTACCGATAGTAACTTGAACTATAGGCGAACAAAAATTAAAATGCTTGATTGACACTGGGTCAGAAACGAGCAACATTCAACCCGATTTCCTAAAAAAACTATCCACAAATAGAATTAAAAGATCCTTAATCTTATAGTACAATCAATGGTACTAATACAGTAGATCAAACAGTCGTAACCCCACGTCCAAGAGAATTTTTAAGTAGAGTACCAATATCATGGAAAGTTCTTACATTTATCAGTAAGAAATATGATGCGATTATTGGCCAAATATGTTAATGTCATTAGAAGCAAAAATAGATTTTGCAGAAAGACAGTTATTAGTAAAAGGAAACAAAATAATTTTCGAAGACAACTATCCGTACGAAATTAATCAAATCAACGACTTAGAAATAAAAAAATGAAATGAAAAGCATCTTAATCATTTACATGATCAAGAAAAAGTATGCTTACAAACCTACTGCAGGTATAACAAGAGCTTTTTTTCAAAGAAGGTGACACACTATCCTGTTCGAATGAAGTAAAACAAGAAATAATAACCACTACAAGTAATCCCATCTTTTATAAAATTTACCGGTATCCTCGAGTGCATGAAGCAGAGAAAAAAAACAGATCTCAGAAATGCTTTCGCAAGGGATAATTAGAGAAAGCTATTCTCCGTACAATTCTCCTCCTTGGATTGTTCCAAAGAAATCGGATAATTCTGGAAGAAAAAAGTGGCGAAAAGTTATCGACTATCGAAAACTTAATGAAGTAACGGTAGACGATAAATTCCCAATTCCTAATATTGAAAACATATTGGACAAATTGGAAAAAGCCTAATATTTTACGATCTTGGATCTTACAAAAGGTTTTTACCAGATCCCTGTGAAGCGAGAAGATCGAAAGAAAACAGCTTTTTCCACCCCAAATGGGCACTATGAGTTCATAAGGATGCCTTTCGGACTCAAAAATGCCCCAGCAACCTTTCAACGATTAATAAATTCTATCCTCAGAGAATTCATCACTAAAATTTGTGTCGTCGATATTCTAATTTTAAGTACGTCTCTGGAGGAACACAAATAACATCCGAAAAATTTTCAGTAGGTTGAGAGAGGCAAGGTTAAAAGTACAAGCCGATAAATGCAGCTTCCTTTTTAAAGAAACGGAGTATTTTGGCCATATTCTGACACCCACCCTGACCAAATCCTGCAAAAGTCGAAGTAATTCAAAACTTGAAGCTTCCAAAAACCCAGAAACAAATAAAGTCTTTTCTGGGTATAACGGGAAAGAAATTTCATAAAGAATTATGCTACAATTGCCCATCCACTAACGAAATACCTCAGGAAAAACGTCCGGGTAAATGCAAATGACCCCGACCTTATCGCCGCTTTCGACAAATTAAAACACCTTATAACCAACCATCCAATTTTTAGGTACCCTGATTTCTCAAGGCAATTTAAACTAATTACTGATGCTAGCAATGTTGCAATTGGCGCAGTTTTGACTCAGGAAGGTCATCCCATTTCATATGCATCCAGAACTTTGAACAATCATAAACAAAATTATTCAACGATTGATAAAGAACTACTGGCTATAGTTTGGGGAGTTAGTTATTTTAGACCGTATTTGTTCGGAAAAGAATTCGAATTGCAAGCGGATCATCAACCCATTAAATAGCTCCATTCTAAATATTCAGGAAAAGATATCAATCCTCGACTTCAGAGATTGCTTCTACAATTAGGAGAATATAATATTAAAATAGACTACATCAAAGGAAAAGACAATGTTATTGCAGATTTCTTAAGTGGAATAAATGTCGACAATAGAGAAATCAATGCAATTATTGAGAATGAACAAAATGTAGAGAATGAAGATTCAGAAATAAGTGTTGCAACCTTGAACACAAAATGAAAAACTTGAAAATAATGATTTGGAAGTTGAACAAAAATATACCCAATCAATGAATGCATAGACTATTCATTCACAAGAACAGAATTTAGAAGATCACATACGTATATTAATTACCGTCGTAAACCGATTCAAAACGCAAATCATATTGGTAGAATGTAAAAAGCAAGAGTTTGAAAAAGTATTTAAAAATGTTCGAATTTACTTTGACAAAAACGTTTTATCCGAAGATAAGGTCAGTGCTATTTTAAGACGATATTTGAAAAGAGAAAAGGCAGGAATGTATACTTATTTAGATGATAGTGAATATAACCAATTCCAACAGAAGATTATTGTAATATTTCTTAGCCGGAAACATTTCCAATTCGTGAAATGTAGTTACCTGGCTAAAGACATAGCTGACGAAGAAGTTCTAAAAAAACAAAAAATGAGGTAGGACATTCTGGAATAATTCCAACATATGAGGGTATAAAGAGAAAAGTATATCATCCTAATCATAGAGTAACAATTCATCAGCTAATTAATAACTGCGAGATTTGTTTGTCCGCTAAATATGACAGACACCCTATAAGGAAGAAATTTGTTCTTACAGAAACTCCCTCGACTATAAATGAAATTGTCCATGTAGATGTCTATGTTAACAGTATTCTTTTATAGCTTTTATAGACAAGTTTTCAAAATTTGCTGTAATATTTTTCTTAGAAGACAGAAATAGTCTGACAATAGTGGAAAATGTAAGCAATATATAGCAATTAAGAGTAAAGTACGAAAATTAGTTGTTAATAATGAATTTAAATCAAATAACGTGTTAGCATTTTGTAAAAAGAAGAATATAGAATTCCACATTACAAAGCCAAATAATCACACAGGTAATGCCGATTTAGAAAGGCTTAACAATACACTAACAAAGAAAATTAGAGCATTAAATCTTGAAGAATAACAACCCATTAAAACACAAATGCTTAATGCAGTAATAATATACAATAATACCTATCATTCAATAATAAAATGCACTCCTACAGATGTAAATGAGCATAAAGTAGATTTCAATACAATCGAAGAAAGAATAAATAAAGCGAAAGTACATGCAATAGAAAAGAGAAATAAGTCCCACGAAGATTATATAGAAACAAGAACTTCAGGATATATCAAAAATTACAAATCTCTTCGTAACAAAGAAGAACCAAAATTTAGAAAATATAGTCTCGCTAACATACACGAAAATAGTATAAAACGTTCATTCAAATTCACAGGTCAAGACACTGCTATTCTGGATAGTAATAATTCTGACGACCACTGTAACGCAAACGGAGAGAAGATTAATAAACATTTTTGGAAAAGGAATAAAGTGACTTTTCGGTACTCTAGACGAAGACGACAAAACTGACATAGAGAAACAGCTAATGACTTACGACAACACAAATGACGAAGTTACTAATTCTTTTAATCAGCAAATAAAAATTAACAAAAATTTTAACAACTCATTGACATTATTAAAAAACCTTTTGGAATCAGATAGGAACAAAATTTTGAAACAAAATGAAAGTTTTACAAAAGAGATTATATCTCAAGAAGAGTTTCTTGAGCAACAAATGAGAATAAACTTACTAAGACAAAATATGGATCAAATTCAAGATAATGTACTTTTAGCAAGATAAGGAATGATACACCCCAATATTTTAAGTAATGAAGAAATAAATGAATACCGAATTGACCTTAGAAAACTTAGCAACTTTAGAGTAAAAATTGCAAAATTTGAAAATTATGGTTTAATATTTGCTATTAAATTACCCACATCCACAATAAAATCAGATGTAAAATTACTGGTTCCAATAGTTAATTCTCATAATAAGCAAATAAATGGAGAAATGAAGAAATGGAATATATTGTTAAAATAAATAATAAAACGTATACTTTTGAAAGAAATCTAAGCCTACAAGAATTAAAGCAAAGTAAAAACTGATTTTTCAAAAAGAATTGTAAATTAGTGAGTAGCTTTGAGAAAGAAATATTAACTCTAAATTATGATCTTCTTCTTTTAAATAATATAAAAAATGTAACTTTTCAAAGCGATTGTGACGAAAGAATACTTGTTTTAAATGGTAATTATTTAAAAAATTTTTTAATTGTTCAATTGAAATTGGTAATAAGGAATATAAGAATGAAGTGTCCAAGGTTGTTGAAAAATTTTATATTCCAAATTATGAAGAGTAATAATGAACAATGATCCTTTAACATTCGAAGAACTGACTTTTCATCAAGCTAATAACATCAAATATACCATCTTAAAGGTCATACTTTTATAAATTACTCAATTGCAAGTTCGGGCATTGTTATAATTGTATTAATTGGTGTATACATATATTGTAAAAAAAAAAAATAGATTTAACACAATTAACAGAATTCAGGGGATCCTGAAATAAGGGAGGAAGGAGTTACGTTCTCACACTTCACCAAACCGAAGTTCGAAGGAAAACATGTTGACTCGACAATTGATACAAGAAGCCCAAGGCCGGAAATCATTGAGTTAATTGAAAAATTACACCAAAGACCAAAAATTACACTAAGCTTGATCACTGAAATTATCTCAAATGAACTCAAGGTGTAAAACACCTGAGTAAGCAATTGAAAGAGTATCAGCAAGTTTAATTTCAAGCTTTGGTCGTGTCGGACGATCTTCTCCTAAGAGAAACAAAGTACTCAAATAAAATAATAAAGTACATCCGAAATCGTGTGTTTTTTTATTTAATACTCATTTTTTGGTTTCTAAAGAACAACAAAGAAGTAACTCGCGCGTGCATGCACTTTCGGGCATGGTACTCTTAAATTAACGAATCTATATGTTGCTATATCGCGATGGACCTGAAATGTAATGTACAGCACTCTCGGTGTGTCAACGCGGAAGCCAGCGGCATGAATAACCCTTATTGGAATTGTGACAAGATCGGAAGCAGATGCGTGGTTGCCTACTTTTTGTGTGCGTCTTAAATTTGTGTGAGGCTTTTTTGCAAAATCTCTTCCAATTTTTCATTCGCATTATCTTTGTTTTCCGTCGCGTTATTATTTTTCCGGTTGTAGATCGATGTACTTTTCAGTTATTACGTTTAACGGTTGCGCTGCACTGCCTACCTCCTTCTGTGAATTACAATTCATTTCGCTAATATCTTTTTTAATTTCGTTCAATTCTATGGTTATAGATATTAGACTTTTTTATCAATTTTAAAAATGACACAGTAGTACAGATCATACACTGCTAGCAAATATTGTCCATAGATTTAATATGCTGAAAGTTCTACACACTTAGTGGGAAACTTTCTGCAGCGAAATCCTCCGCCGTTAATAAATTCTGATAACAGCATACGTGTGTTGCACGATCCGCAATTATCCACCATTTTTAATAATTATTAAGGTAGTTGAAATAGAATTGTATTCGAAATTGAATTAAATAAAAACTTAAGTTCACTATTGAGCTATTGAAAAATTATGTTCCTAAAACGATTAAGGGTAGTTCGGATATTAACAAATTGTGGAGTTATTTGATCAACAAGCTTTATGTAAGCGGATTGTCAAATAAATCCATAAATGCATGAAGAAACGTTTTTATGTGTAATATTGCGTGACAGTCCACATGGGACTAGGGCCTAGCTTGCTCATCAACTACTGTTCCCTCACGAGTAGAAGGGACCTACAGTTTTTGCCGACTCCGAACGGCGAAGTTTGAGAAGCTTTCTTTGACAGTTATTACGCTTTGAGTGTTGTCAGCAGCTCGAAAGAGGTGGAGCCGTGAAAAATTCGAGGTGTTCAGCCGGGAATCGAATCTAGACCCTTCGGCCTGTGAGCGTAGCACTCTACCCACTACACCACGGCGGCCAGAAAGGTTTTTATATTTGTTTATTTCTTATTTCGCAGACACCAAATTATTTTTTTTAAAGGTCTGGACTGACTTTGTAATTTGTGTGTATTTTTTAATTGTCTTAATTCCAGATTTAAGTTGTTCCAAGAATACTTTAAAAACTTGGACATTAAGGCTCTCAGGTTTACTCTATACAAAGACTAAAGCATATGATAAAACTATTTGACTCTTACTTACGGCTAAACTTATATGTATTTAAAAATTCACATTACTCTTAACTATGCTCGTACCATGATACGGACGAGTGAACCCAGACGTATGTGTCATTTATATGTGTGATGCACCTTTTTTTGTGGTTTTAGTTTTGTTTCGTTTTTATATATTTTTTTTATGTCTTTATTTTTTGTAGTTATTTTGTTAGTTTTTGTAGTTTTTTGGTTATTGTTCTTTGTAATGTCTCAAAACTACCTTAACTTATGTGAGTTGACCTTAGTCAGCTATCCTGTCTTTTGCTTTAAGAAGTGAGCGGCATCGAAAGCTGATTATGGTGTAACCACCAGTAAAAATGCCGTTCCTTCTCAGAAGCTGCTCTGTCGCTGGTAGAAATCGCTCTATTGAACCGCAGAAGATCTCGTAAAATTTCTCTGAAATATTTAAAATCTCACAGTTTCTAAATATTTCATGAACATCATTTATGAATAAAAGAAAAAATTACGGGTCCAAATTGCGAAGTTACCGATGGTATTGTATATATAACTATCGACTTTTACCGTTTGCTTTCAGGCAGTAAATTGGAAAATCACTCTAACATTGTTGAATGAATTCCCAGCAACATAAGTTTGTTCAAAAGTAAAGTATGATGTACTTTATCACAGAATTTCGAGAAATCCGTATAAGGTACATCGACGAAAGCTGAAAAATAGGCCGATAATTCTTTACTTCTGTTTTAAGCCACTTTTGTACATTGGAGTTAAAAAAGAATACTTCCATTCATTATGGAATTTTCCTTTGTGAAAGTGACTGATTAAATATAATATTGAGTGATATATAATATATATATATACCCAATGGCCAATTTAACGGATCTAACGTACGAGTTATGTATTTAATCAAACGCTTTTGAGTGTGGTCTTAAGACTGATTTTTATTTATCAAAATAATTAATTCTACTTACATATTTACCGATTCAGTTCAATGAGTTTCTTGACCTCGTTATCATAATAGCAAAACGAAGTTCATGACACTCGTTGCTGCATTAAAGGAAATCAATTGCCCAATAATGCTAACTTCGTATCTTATATCTATATGTTTTGAGGTGATCCGATCAAATAAATACAGACAGAACGACAACAATATTTCAGAGACCGTTGACCATTCAAGCAGAAATGGGGGTAATGCGTTTAATTTTAGACAGAACACCGACAGCAATAGCTTTGTTCAAGGAAATGTGCATAATAATCAAGTAAAATCTCCAAATCACCAACCTAGAAGTAGAAACTATGCATCTGACAGTTCCGGAATTAGATCCACCAGAACTAGACAGAATTAAAACGATAGTAGTGAGCCAATGGAGATAGGCAATATTCGTCAAAATTTTACAAGAAAGCCTCATTCACAAGACTACCGATAGTAACTTGAACTATAGGCGAACAAAAATTAAAATGCTTGATTGACACTGGGTCAGAAACGAGCAACATTCAACCCGATTTCCTAAAAAAACTATCCACAAATAGAATTAAAAGATCCTTAATCTTATAGTACAATCAATGGTACTAATACAGTAGATCAAACAGTCGTAACCCCACGTCCAAGAGAATTTTTAAGTAGAGTACCAATATCATGGAAAGTTCTTACATTTATCAGTAAGAAATATGATGCGATTATTGGCCAAATATGTTAATGTCATTAGAAGCAAAAATAGATTTTGCAGAAAGACAGTTATTAGTAAAAGGAAACAAAATAATTTTCGAAGACAACTATCCGTACGAAATTAATCAAATCAACGACTTAGAAATAAAAAAATGAAATGAAAAGCATCTTAATCATTTACATGATCAAGAAAAAGTATGCTTACAAACCTACTGCAGGTATAACAAGAGCTTTTTTTCAAAGAAGGTGACACACTATCCTGTTCGAATGAAGTAAAACAAGAAATAATAACCACTACAAGTAATCCCATCTTTTATAAAATTTACCGGTATCCTCGAGTGCATGAAGCAGAGAAAAAAAACAGATCTCAGAAATGCTTTCGCAAGGGATAATTAGAGAAAGCTATTCTCCGTACAATTCTCCTCCTTGGATTGTTCCAAAGAAATCGGATAATTCTGGAAGAAAAAAGTGGCGAAAAGTTATCGACTATCGAAAACTTAATGAAGTAACGGTAGACGATAAATTCCCAATTCCTAATATTGAAAACATATTGGACAAATTGGAAAAAGCCTAATATTTTACGATCTTGGATCTTACAAAAGGTTTTTACCAGATCCCTGTGAAGCGAGAAGATCGAAAGAAAACAGCTTTTTCCACCCCAAATGGGCACTATGAGTTCATAAGGATGCCTTTCGGACTCAAAAATGCCCCAGCAACCTTTCAACGATTAATAAATTCTATCCTCAGAGAATTCATCACTAAAATTTGTGTCGTCGATATTCTAATTTTAAGTACGTCTCTGGAGGAACACAAATAACATCCGAAAAATTTTCAGTAGGTTGAGAGAGGCAAGGTTAAAAGTACAAGCCGATAAATGCAGCTTCCTTTTTAAAGAAACGGAGTATTTTGGCCATATTCTGACACCCACCCTGACCAAATCCTGCAAAAGTCGAAGTAATTCAAAACTTGAAGCTTCCAAAAACCCAGAAACAAATAAAGTCTTTTCTGGGTATAACGGGAAAGAAATTTCATAAAGAATTATGCTACAATTGCCCATCCACTAACGAAATACCTCAGGAAAAACGTCCGGGTAAATGCAAATGACCCCGACCTTATCGCCGCTTTCGACAAATTAAAACACCTTATAACCAACCATCCAATTTTTAGGTACCCTGATTTCTCAAGGCAATTTAAACTAATTACTGATGCTAGCAATGTTGCAATTGGCGCAGTTTTGACTCAGGAAGGTCATCCCATTTCATATGCATCCAGAACTTTGAACAATCATAAACAAAATTATTCAACGATTGATAAAGAACTACTGGCTATAGTTTGGGGAGTTAGTTATTTTAGACCGTATTTGTTCGGAAAAGAATTCGAATTGCAAGCGGATCATCAACCCATTAAATAGCTCCATTCTAAATATTCAGGAAAAGATATCAATCCTCGACTTCAGAGATTGCTTCTACAATTAGGAGAATATAATATTAAAATAGACTACATCAAAGGAAAAGACAATGTTATTGCAGATTTCTTAAGTGGAATAAATGTCGACAATAGAGAAATCAATGCAATTATTGAGAATGAACAAAATGTAGAGAATGAAGATTCAGAAATAAGTGTTGCAACCTTGAACACAAAATGAAAAACTTGAAAATAATGATTTGGAAGTTGAACAAAAATATACCCAATCAATGAATGCATAGACTATTCATTCACAAGAACAGAATTTAGAAGATCACATACGTATATTAATTACCGTCGTAAACCGATTCAAAACGCAAATCATATTGGTAGAATGTAAAAAGCAAGAGTTTGAAAAAGTATTTAAAAATGTTCGAATTTACTTTGACAAAAACGTTTTATCCGAAGATAAGGTCAGTGCTATTTTAAGACGATATTTGAAAAGAGAAAAGGCAGGAATGTATACTTATTTAGATGATAGTGAATATAACCAATTCCAACAGAAGATTATTGTAATATTTCTTAGCCGGAAACATTTCCAATTCGTGAAATGTAGTTACCTGGCTAAAGACATAGCTGACGAAGAAGTTCTAAAAAAACAAAAAATGAGGTAGGACATTCTGGAATAATTCCAACATATGAGGGTATAAAGAGAAAAGTATATCATCCTAATCATAGAGTAACAATTCATCAGCTAATTAATAACTGCGAGATTTGTTTGTCCGCTAAATATGACAGACACCCTATAAGGAAGAAATTTGTTCTTACAGAAACTCCCTCGACTATAAATGAAATTGTCCATGTAGATGTCTATGTTAACAGTATTCTTTTATAGCTTTTATAGACAAGTTTTCAAAATTTGCTGTAATATTTTTCTTAGAAGACAGAAATAGTCTGACAATAGTGGAAAATGTAAGCAATATATAGCAATTAAGAGTAAAGTACGAAAATTAGTTGTTAATAATGAATTTAAATCAAATAACGTGTTAGCATTTTGTAAAAAGAAGAATATAGAATTCCACATTACAAAGCCAAATAATCACACAGGTAATGCCGATTTAGAAATGCTTAACAATACACTAACAAAGAAAATTAGAGCATTAAATCTTGAAGAATAACAACCCATTAAAACACAAATGCTTAATGCAGTAATAATATACAATAATACCTATCATTCAATAATAAAATGCACTCCTACAGATGTAAATGAGCATAAAGTAGATTTCAATACAATCGAAGAAAGAATAAATAAAGCGAAAGTACATGCAATAGAAAAGAGAAATAAGTCCCACGAAGATTATATAGAAACAAGAACTTCAGGATATATCAAAAATTACAAATCTCTTCGTAACAAAGAAGAACCAAAATTTAGAAAATATAGTCTCGCTAACATACACGAAAATAGTATAAAACGTTCATTCAAATTCACAGGTCAAGACACTGCTATTCTGGATAGTAATAATTCTGACGACCACTGTAACGCAAACGGAGAGAAGATTAATAAACATTTTTGGAAAAGGAATAAAGTGACTTTTCGGTACTCTAGACGAAGACGACAAAACTGACATAGAGAAACAGCTAATGACTTACGACAACACAAATGACGAAGTTACTAATTCTTTTAATCAGCAAATAAAAATTAACAAAAATTTTAACAACTCATTGACATTATTAAAAAACCTTTTGGAATCAGATAGGAACAAAATTTTGAAACAAAATGAAAGTTTTACAAAAGAGATTATATCTCAAGAAGAGTTTCTTGAGCAACAAATGAGAATAAACTTACTAAGACAAAATATGGATCAAATTCAAGATAATGTACTTTTAGCAAGATAAGGAATGATACACCCCAATATTTTAAGTAATGAAGAAATAAATGAATACCGAATTGACCTTAGAAAACTTAGCAACTTTAGAGTAAAAATTGCAAAATTTGAAAATTATGGTTTAATATTTGCTATTAAATTACCCACATCCACAATAAAATCAGATGTAAAATTACTGGTTCCAATAGTTAATTCTCATAATAAGCAAATAAATGGAGAAATGAAGAAATGGAATATATTGTTAAAATAAATAATAAAACGTATACTTTTGAAAGAAATTTAAGCCTACAAGAATTAAAGCAAAGTAAAAACTGATTTTTCAAAAAGAATTGTAAATTAGTGAGTAGCTTTGAGAAAGAAATATTAACTCTAAATTATGATCTTCTTCTTTTAAATAATATAAAAAATGTAACTTTTCAAAGCGATTGTGACGAAAGAATACTTGTTTTAAATGGTAATTATTTAAAAAATTTTTTAATTGTTCAATTGAAATTGGTAATAAGGAATATAAGAATGAAGTGTCCAAGGTTGTTGAAAAATTTTATATTCCAAATTATGAAGAGTAATAATGAACAATGATCCTTTAACATTCGAAGAACTGACTTTTCATCAAGCTAATAACATCAAATATACCATCTTAAAGGTCATACTTTTATAAATTACTCAATTGCAAGTTCGGGCATTGTTATAATTGTATTAATTGGTGTATACATATATTGTAAAAAAAAAAAATAGATTTAACACAATTAACAGAATTCAGGGGATCCTGAAATAAGGGAGGAAGGAGTTACGTTCTCACACTTCACCAAACCGAAGTTCGAAGGAAAACATGTTGACTCGACAATTGATACAAGAAGCCCAAGGCCGGAAATCATTGAGTTAATTGAAAAATTACACCAAAGACCAAAAATTACACTAAGCTTGATCACTGAAATTATCTCAAATGAACTCAAGGTGTAAAACACCTGAGTAAGCAATTGAAAGAGTATCAGCAAGTTTAATTTCAAGCTTTGGTCGTGTCGGACGATCTTCTCCTAAGAGAAACAAAGTACTCAAATAAAATAATAAAGTACATCCGAAATCGTGTGTTTTTTTATTTAATACTCATTTTTTGGTTTCTAAAGAATAACAAAGAAGTAAATCGCGCGTGCATGCACTTTCGGGCATGGTACTCTTAAATTAACGAATCTATATGTTGCTATATCGCGATGGACCTGAAATGTAATGTACAGCACTCTCGGTGTGTCAACGCGGAAGCCAGCGGCATGAAAAACCCTTATTGGAATTGTGACAAGATCGGAGGCAGATGCGTGGTTGCCTACTTTTTTTTGTGCGTTTTAAATTTGTGTGAGGTTTTTTTGCAAAATCTCTTCCAATTTTTCATTCGCATTATCTTTGTTTTCCGTCGCGTTATTATTTTTCCGGTTGTAGATCGATGTACTTTTCAGTTATTACGTTTAACGGTTGCGCTGCACTGCCTACCTCCTTCTGTAAATTTCAATTCATTTCGCTAATATCTTATTTAATTTCGTTCAATTCTATGGTTATAGATATGAGACTGTTTTTATCAATTTTAAAAATGACACAGTAGTATAGATCGTGCACTGCTAGCAAATATTGTCCATAGATTTAATATGCTGAAAGTTCTACACACTTAGTGTGAAACTTTCTGCAGCGAAATCCTCCGCTGTTAATAAATTCTGATAACAGCATACCTGTGTTGCACGATCCGCAATTATCCACCATTTTTAATAATTATTAAGGGAGTTAAAATAGAATTGTATTCGAAATTGAAGTAAATAAAGACTTAAGTTCACTGTTGAGCTATTGAAAAATTATGTTCCTAAAACGATTAAGGGTAGTTCAAAACAGCTTTATGTAAGCGGATTGTCAAATAAATCCATAAATGCATGAAGAAACGTTTTTATGTGTAATATTGCGCGACAGTCCACATGGGACTAGGGCCTAGCTTGCTCATCAACTACTCGTGTTGTGCGTGCTACTGTTCCCTCACGAGTGGAAGGGACCTACAGTTTTTGCCGACTCCGAACGGCGAAGTTTGAGAAGCTTTCTTTGACAGTTATTACGCTTTGAGTATTGTCAGCAGCTCGAAAGAGGTGGAGCCGTGAAAAATTCGAGGTGTTCAGCCGGGAATCGAATCTAGACCCTTCGGCTGTGAGCGTAGCACTCTACCCACTACGCCACGGCGGCCAGAAAGGTTTTTATATTTGTTTATTTCTTATTTCGCAGACACCAAACTATTTTTTTTAAAGGTCTGGACTGACTTTGTAATTTGTGTGTATTTTTTAATTGTCTTAATTCCAGATTTAAGTTGTTCCAAGAATACTTTAAAAAGGTTTACTCTATACAAAGACTAAAGCATATGATAAAACTATTTGACTCTTACTTACGGCTAAACTTATATGTATTTAAAAATTCACATTACTCTTAACTATGCTCGTACCATGATACGGACGAGTGAACCCAGACGTATGTGTCATTTATATGTGTGATGCACCTTTTTTTGTGGTTTTAGTTTTGTTTTGTTTTTTAATATTTTTTTTATGTCTTTATTTTTTGTAGTTAATTTGTTAGTTTTTGTATTTTTTTGGTTATTGTTCTTTGTAATGTCTCAAAACTACCTTTACTTATGTGAGTTGACCTTAATCAGCTATCCTGTCTTTTGCTTTAAGAAGTGAGCGGCATCGAAAGCTGATTATGGTGTAACCACCAATAAAAATGCCGTTCCTTCTCAGAAGCTGCTCTGTCGCTGGTAGAAATTGCTCTTTTGAACCGTAGGAGATCTCGTAAAATTTCTCTGAAATATTTAAAATCTCACAGTTTCTAAACATTTCATGAACATCATTTATGAATAGAAGAAAAAGTAACGGGTCCAAATTGCGATGTTACCGATGGTATTGTATATATAACTATCGACTTTTACCGTTTGCTTTCAGGCAGTAAATTGGAAAATCACTCTAACATTGTTGAATGAATTCCCAGCAACATAAGTTTGTTCAAAAGTAAAGTATGATGTACTTTATCACAGAATTTCGAGAAATCCGTATAAGGTACATCGACGAAAGCTGAAAAATAGGCCGATAATTCTTTACTTCTGTTTTAAGCCACTTTTGTACATTGGAATTAAAAAAGAATACTTCCATTCATTATGGAATTTTCCTTTGTGAAAGTGACTGATTAAATATAATATTGAGTGATATATAATATATATATACCCAATGGTAAATTTAACGGATCTAACGTACGAGTTATGTATTTAATCAAACGCTTTTGAGTGTGGTTTTAGGACTGATTTTTATTTATCAAAATAATTAATTCTACTTACATATTTACCGATTCAGTTCAATGAGTTTCTTGACTTCGTTATCATAATAGCAAGACGAAGTTCATGACACTCATTGCTGCATTGGCACAATGAAGTTCATGACACTCGTTGCTGCATTAAAGGAAGTCAATTGCCCAATAATGCTAACTTCGTATCTTATATCTATATGTTTTGAGGTGAGTGTACTAACCTAACACCTCCCCCGATAGCGTGAGATACTCCCGAAGCTCAATAATCAAGTTGTATTTACTTTGGTAATTGCTTAACTTACCTAACAATCTCTCAAACCATATTTTTCTTTTAATACATCAATATTAGGAATTTCACCAACATTTTTATTTGTATTGACAATATTTTTTTTGTTTTTTTTTCATTAACCCAATTATTAGTAATACAGTTATTATGGCAAAAACAATAGACATACTACTTAGGAAACTGTAATGTATAGTTATATGGAACTTTAACTCGTCAATGGCTTTGATGTTTTCCTCTTGTTTCAAAATAATATCCTCAAGAGTAACCTTTTTAACAGATTGTAAGGTGTAATTAGTCTTAGGTAAGAAAAAAGTGTCTTTGTAATAATAATTATAATAATTGTTGGCACTACAGTCCAAAGGGGGACCAGGGCCTAGCTTGCTCACCAACTACTCGTGTTGTGCGCGCTACTGTTCTCTCACGAGTAGAAGTGATTGTTGAGAGATGCACTAACAAATTCACTACTATCATAACCATTAATATGTACGTAATGATGTAAATGTTAATGAAAATAATGTAATATGCAAAAACAGTTCTAAAATACCCTATGTCTACGTTGCTTATGTTGGTTTTCCCATAAAATGTCCCAGACACACACACATACCTGCTGATCTGTGCAGTTACATTGGCCTGTTCCTTTCATCTCGGCATGCATGCGAAGATCTCAGAGAATTACCGCAAATACCGACTATGCTGAGCTGATCAACGAATGCCGAAATTTTAAGGTAGGAAGCTTAAGAGAACTATTTGATAAGGTCAGGGCAATTAACTATGAATTAAATGAACTATATAGTTTTGAAGGGAAAGGGAATAAGCCAATTGTTTATACACCCGCAAATAACGACAAATATCTTGTGGGTATTGTTAACGAAAAATTAGACAATTTAGTTCGCGGTAATGTGAATAAAAATGATTCGCTGATAAAAATGTAAAATAGATTTGCTGAGTGAAATAGATTTGCTGAAATTATTAGATGGTATTAGATATTAGACAGATATTAGATATTAGACAGAAATCTTAGCCGATCAAATAAATACAGACAGAACGACAACAATATTTCAGAGACCGTTGACCATTCAAGCAGAAATGGGGGTAATGCGTTTAATTTTAGACAGAACACCGACAGCAATAGCTTTGTTCAAGGAAATGTGCATAATAATCAAGTACAATCTCCAAATCACCAACCTAGAAGTAGAAACTATGCATCTGACAGTTCCGGAATTAGATCCACCAGAACTAGACAGAATCAAAACGATAGTAGTGAGCCAATGGAGATAGGCAATATTCGTCAAAATTTTACAAGAAGGCCTCATACACGAGACTACCGATAGTAACTTGAACTATAGGCGAACAAAAATTAAAATGCTTGATTGACACTGGGTCAGAAACCAGCATCATTAAACCCAATTTTCTAAAAAACTATCCACAAATAGAATGAAAAGATCCTTAATTTTATAGTACAATCAATGGTGCTAATACAGCAGATCAAACAGTTGTAACCCCACTTCCAAGAGAATTTTTAAGTAGAGGAACAATATCATGGAAATGTCTTACATTTATCAGTAAGAAATATGATGCGATTATTGGCCAAATATGTTAATGTCATTAGAAGCAAAAATAGATTTTGCAGAAAGACAGTTATTAGTAAAAGGAAACAAAATAATTTTCGAAGACAACTATCCGTACGAAATTAATCAAATCAACGACTTAGAAATAAAAAAATGAAATGAAAAGCATCTTAATCATTTACATGATCAAGAAAAAGTATGCTTACAAACCTACTGCAGGTATACCAAGAGCTTTTTTTCAAAGAAGGTGACACACTATCCTGTTCGAATGAAGTAAAACAAGAAATAATAACCACTACAAGTAATCCCATCTTTTATAAAATTTACCGGTATCCTCGAGTGCATGAAGCAGAGAAAGAAAAACAGATCTCAGAAATGCTTTCGCAAGGGATAATTAGAGAAAGCTATTCTCCGTACAATTCTCCTCCTTGGATTGTTCCAAAGAAATCGGATAATTCTGGTAGAAAAAAGTGGCGAAAAGTTATCGACTATCGAAAACTTAATGAAGTAACGGTAGACGATAAATTCCCAATTCCTAATATTGAAAACATATTGGACAAATTGGAAAAAAGCCTAATATTTTACGATCTTAGATTTTGCAAAAGGTTTTTACCAGATCCCTGTGAAGCGAGAAGATCGAAAGAAAACAGCTTTTTCCACCCCAAATGGGCACTATGAGTTCATAAGGATGCCTTTCGGACTCAAAAATGCCCCAGCAACCTTTTAACGTTTAATAAATTCTATCCTCAGAGAATTCATCAATAAAATTTGTGTCGTCTATCTAGACGATATTCTAACTTTTAGTACGTCTCTGGAGGAACACAAATAACATCCGAAAAATTTTCAGTAGGTTAAGAGAGGCAAGGTTAAAAGTACAAGCCGATAAATGCAGCTTCCTTTCTAAAGAAACCGAGTATTTTGGCCATATTCTGACACCCGAAGGCGTACGACCAAATCCTGCAAAAGTCGAAGTAATTCAAAACTTGAAGCTTCCAAAAACCCAGAAACAAACAAGAAGAGGGATACGTTGATCCGGAGCCTGAATTTGAGGCTCTGGAATATAAATATATTCGCCGAAATATATTACGGCGAAAGGTGCATTTTAAAACAGCATCAAGAAAGGTGCAAGTTGTACCGGTTGATGATGAAAATAAGAATACTTCGCTGTAAGAATTAGTCGCGTGCTCAAAAGTTCAGGTACTTGAAATCGGTTTTACGTGATGATGCTTACAAACTTTTAAATGGTGTACCATATGTGTTTCCGATTCGAATTATCATCACGCTTAGGAGAAATTAGAGCATCGATACGATAAACCCTTGTACATTATAGATGCACTTATTGAACAATATCTCAAATTGCCAAACGTTGGCACGGTGGATGCTGCTTATGTAAGTAAGTTGGTAGATAAAGCGGATGAGGTTATTCGTGGTTTAGAAGCGGTTGGTGCAGTTGGTAGGGATCCGTGGCTGGTTTATTTGTTTTTGAACTAAACAGACAGTAAGACAGGAAAGGCTTGGGCATTAGAGAACAACATGTCAGTGGAGTCTACCATCAAGAACCTCATCAAACACACATTAAAAGTTTCGCCGAAGTGAGCATTTCATGCCCGAAATATAAGGGAAATAACCGCCTTCCACAGTGTACAGAATTTGTTGCAATGCCTTTAAGTTCTCGTAGAAATTTTGCTAGGGATATACGGTTGTGATATAACTGTCTAGGTAATAAGAACTTATCGATGCAATGTCGAGTCAAAGCGCGATGCAGCCTTTGTAATTCTCGTCATCATAGCGTAGTGCACTTGGATAGCGTTGATCCATCTTCTAGTTCAACTTCTTCGCCAATTGTATCTTATCGTTCTTATACCGCTGTGATTAGTAACCACATGCAAAATAAAACTTCAAGTTCGTCAGTAATACTACCAACTGCTGTAGTTAAGGTGATTGATGCTCATGGTAGGACGCATTTCGTTCGAGTTTTGTTGGATAGCGGCTCTCAGGTTTTTTTTGTGAAAAATAGCCTGGTCAAAAGGCTCGGTCTACCGTGTTCACATGCTTGTTTACCCATATCAGGAATTTTGTCAGTGGAAGCGGGTGTGACCCAAGGTGTGGTGGATTTTAACTTGAAATACCGCGTCTTGTCTGATTCTTTGCGAATTAAGGGGTATATTCTAAACAATATAAAATCTCAAACTCCAAGGTTTTCATTTGATGACAGCAATTTCATCTTCCTAGAGGAGCTCTTGTTAACGGATGTGGGATTCAAAAGCCCAGGTCCCATTGATGTTCTTTTAGGGGCTGATAAGGCTTGAAGTACTTTGCTTAGTGGTCATCGCTCCGATACCCAAGGAAAGATTGTTGCACATGAGACATTATTTGGCTGGGTTGTGACTGGTTGTTATCCTGGTAGTTCTGCGGTTTCGGTGCTTGCAGGTGTTGATACTAATATGATTTTGAAAGCGATTTGGGAAATTGAAGAGTTGCCGTCTAATTCGAAATTAGTTGAGGTTGCTGATGACGTAGACTCACATTTTTCTAGAATTCTCACACGCGCATCGGACAATAAATATATGGTGGAACTTCCGTTTCGGCAAGCTAATGTTCAATTTAGTAACATCATCTCTGGAGCCTTGTCAAGGCTATTCGCCATGGAGCGCCGGTTTTCACGCGATAAAAGTCTTAAGACCGAATACACGAAACTTATGGAAACATACTTGGAATTCGGCCACATGGAACGCATACATACATACATAGATCTCACGTCGGGAAGTGTTTTTTATTTGCCTCATCATGCTGTGATAACGAATAAGATTCGAGTTGTTTTTGATGGCTCTCGTAAAGATACCAAGAATTGTAGTCTCAATGATATGCTTCACATTGGAACTCTTCTTCAACGCAATTTCATTAACGTCTGTATTCGATTTCGTGTTCATCGATTTGTGTTTTGTGCTGACATCGTCAAAATGTTTTGTCAGATTTGGATACATCCGAAACATCGCGATTTTTAACGGATTGTTTGGAGGGATTCAACCGACAGCCGAGTTTCGCATTTTCGCCTGTATACGGTGACATATGGTACTTTTCCAGCTCCCTACTTATCTATAAAGGTCCTACGTCAATTAGCATTTGATTACAAATGTCAGTTTCCTTTGGCGTCTCACGCCATTTTACATGATATGTATGTGGATGACCTCATGACAGGAGCTGATTCGTTGTCTGAGATACTAAAGCTATAAAAGGAAGTTGTCGATATGTTGTCTTGTTGAGGTCTAGAGCTCAGCAGTGGAGTTCTGATTGTTGGGAGGTATTGCGATAGATTAACTTCAAGGAAGCAGTATCCCTTGATTTGGATAGCTGAGTGCAGTGTACGAAGGTTCTCGCATCCATATCATGATCTTCTCACTTATAATACACATTTACCTGAACAGTTTTTGCCTTCAAAATGAAAAATTACTCTCTGAGGTCGCAAAGATTTTTGATCCCTTGGGGCTTCTGGCTTTTTCCACTATATTATTGAAGATATTGTTTCAGGAGCTGTGGATCGCAAAAGAGAAAATAGAGTGGGATGACCATTTGCTCTTGGAAGTAGCCGAGAAATTGATGATGTATCGAGCAAGTTTAACCTATTTGGAAAACTTAAGAATTTCCCGAAGGTTTGAAATTCTAAAAGTTTTGCATTAATAGGGTTTTGAGATGCGTCAGAAAAGACTTATTCTGCAGTGGTTTATTGTGGAAGTGGTTCTGGCGAAGGTGTTCAAATTCAGTTGGTTGCAGCGAAAACAAGTGTGGCCCCAATAAAACAGCTTTCGGTTCCTCGTCTAGAACTTTGCGGAGCTCTCCTCTTGTGTCGTTTAATGGGTCTCATTCCTTTATCGTTGGATATAAAGCCAATTCGAGCGAATGCTGATAGAAGATGTGTATATCTTTCGCTTTCTGAGCTTCGACTGGCTAAACTGCTCTGTCTCAAGTAGTTTTTAAGTGAATAAGATGCTTTAAAAGTTGATCGTTGTGTTTCGAGAAAGTCTAGAATAAATTCGCTTTCGCCTTTTATTGATAAAAATGGGATCTTGCGTGTTGGCGGTAGAATATTAAACGCCAAGATCATATCTTATAATATAAAACACCCCAGCTGACTCATTTAGATGCTCACAGGAATTTTTTGCATATTGGTGTTTCTGGCCTCTTCGTGTTGGTTCGCAAGGAATACTGGAGCCTCGGATGCAGAAAAACGATTAGAAAACTCCTTCACGACTGTATAATATGTTTTCGTCAGCGGAAAACTGCGGCTACGCTACGCATCCGGTTCGCCCATACCGGATGTGACTACGCTGGACCTATTACCTTCCGCTAGTGTAGAGGAAGAAAACCACAGCTGTTGGAAGGGTACATTGTACTATTTGTGTGTATGACCACCAAGGCGTTGCATCTGGAATTAGTATAGGATCTCACAACGGATGCAACGGATGCAGCCCTGAGAAGATTCATCGCCAGGCGTGATAAATGCATCTTAATGTACCCGGACAATGGCTCCAATTTCCAAGGTGCGGCACGCGTTCTCTCGGATATGTTCTAAAACACCTTCTCTTGATCTCGGCATGCATGCGACGATCTCAGAGAATTACCGCAATGGCAAGTCTGATTATTGGTGACGTGTGCAACACTGACTGGGCATGTGGGTCTGTGAAGAGAACTTTCTTCTTTTTGCAACCACCAAACCAGAAGGATCCAATTCAATTCCAATTCAACACTATTTTGCAATAGTTTGGCTTGATTGATTTTTTTTTAATAATAAATTGTTTTTTTAGGCAATTCATAATCAAAGTTGGCCCTTCGAGGCGGATATTTTGTTTTTGAATCGGCATTCGTTAATTTTGGTTATTTCGTTTTTATTCGTCCATTCTGGTTGGTGGCGTGCTAGATTTAACACAAATAAGTATAATACATAAGAACAAATCTGAATTTTGTGTGGTACTCCTCCGTGATGTTGATGGATTTTGATTCTTTTTTTTTTTTTTTAGGGGATCGATTTGTTGCTGCTGTGGTTATTTGGTATGCTTATTCTTGTGTTGGAATATTTGCTGTAAGAAGGAAATTTGAACATTGAGCGATTGTGTGAAATAGAATTGAAATACCGCGTTTTCGCAATTGAAATTTATTTTCAATATGGAAACACAAAGACAGTCACGTGGCCATTATAAAGGTGCAATTACTAGAGCATTTACTTATACTCAAAACATCCCGGACAATGTAAATATTTTAGAATTGAAAGTACGGTTAGAGAGATTAGAAAAAGCATTTAAGGGCATTTGTGACACTCAATCAGATATTTTTGCTTTTCATGAGGCTCTGGAATATAAATATATTCGCCGAAATACATTACGACGAAAGGTGCGTTTTTAAAAAGCATCAAGAAAGGTGCACCGGTTGATGATGAAGATAAGAATACTTCGCTGTAAGAATTAGTAGCATCTCAGACTGAACTTTTAAACAAGTTGGGACAGACAACTATCAATCGCGATAAAGATATTGCAAATATAAATCTGCCACGTATGCACATTAATCCATTTTCTGGAGATTATCGCGAGTGGCCTGGGTCTCGCGATGTGTTTTTGGAATCAGTGGATTTTAATGTAAAAATTTCGCGTGCTCAAAAGTTCAGGTACTTGAAATCGGTTTTACGTGATGATGCTTACAAACTTTTAAATGGTATACCATATGTGTTTCCGATTCGAATTATCATCACGCTTAGGAGAAATTAGAGCATCGATACGATAAACCCTTGTACATTATAAATGTACTTATTGAACAATATCTCAAATTGCCAAGCGTTGGCACGGTTGGTGCTGCTTTTTTACGTAAGTTGGTAGATAAAGCGGATGAGGTTATTAATGGTTAAGAGGCGGTTGGTGCAGTTGGTAAGGATCAGTGGCTAGTTTATATGCTTTTGAACAAAACAGAAATTGAGACAAGAAAGTCTGGGGCATTAGAGAACAACATGTCAGTGGAGTCTACCATCAATCTCAATCATCACACAAACATCACATCATCAATCACTAGGGATCTACGGTTGTGTTATAACTGTCTAGGTAATAAGCACTCATCGATGCGATGTCGAGTCAAAGCGCGATGCAGCCTTTGTAATTCTTGTCATCATAGCTTAGTGCACTTGGATAGCGTTGATCCATCTCCTAGTTCAACTTCTTCTCCAATTGTATCTAATCATTCTTATACCACTGTGATTAGTAACCACATACAAAATAAAACTTCAATTTCTTCAGTAATACTACCAACTGCAGTGGTCAACGTGATTGATGCTCATTGTAGGACACATCTCGTTCGAGTTTTGTTGGATAGCGGCTCTCAGGTTTCTTTTGTGACAAATAGCCTGGTCAAAAGACTCGGTCTACCGTGTTCGCATGCTTGTTTACCCATATCAGGAATTTTGTCAGTGGAAACGGGTGCGACCCAAGGCGTGGTGGATTTAAACTTGAAATCCCGCGTCTTGTCTGATTCTTTGCGAATTAAGGGGTATATTCTAAACAATATAAAATCTCAAACTCCAAGGTTTTCATTTGATGACAGCAATTTTATCTTCCTAGAGGAGCTCTTGTTAGCGGATGTGGGATTCAAAAGCCCAGGTCCCATTGATGTTCTTTTAGGGGCTGATAAGGCTTGGAGTATTTTGCTTAGTGGTCATCGCGCTGATACCCAAGGAAAGATTGTTGCACATGAGACATTATTTGGCTGGGTTGTGACTGGTTGTTTGCCTGGTAGTTCTGCGGTTTCGTAGCTTGCAGGTGTTGATACTGATGTGATTTTGAAAGCGATTTGGGATATTGAAGAGTTGCCGTCTATTTCGAAATTAGTTGAGGTTGCTGATGAGGTAGACTCACAATTTTCTAGAATTCTCATACGCGCATCGGACAATAAATATATGGTGGAACTTCCGTTTCGGCAAGCTAATATTTAATTTAGTAACATCATCTCTGGAGCCTTGTCAAGGCTATTCGCCATGGAGCGTCGGTTTTCACGCGATAAAAGTCTTAAGACCGAATATACGAAACTTATGGAAACATACTTGGAATTAGGCCACATGGAACGCATTACAGATGATGAAATAGAACCCACGTCGGGAGGTGTATTTTTTTGCCTCATCATGCTGTGATAAGGATACCAAGAATTGTAGTCTCAATGATGGATGCTTCACATTGGAATTCCTCTTCAACGCACTTTAATTAACGTGTATATTCGATTTCGTGTGCATCGGTTTGTGTTTTGTGCTGACATCGTCAAAATGTTTTGTCAGATTTGGGTACATCCGAAACATCGCGATTTTCAACGGATTGTTTGGAGGGATTCAACCGACAGCCGAGTTTCGCATTTTCGCTTATCTACGGTGACATATGGTACTTCCCCAGCTCCTTACTTGTCTATGGAGGTCCAACGTCAATTAGCATTTGATTACAACTGTCAGTTTCCTTTGGCGTTTCACGCCATTTTACATGATATGTATGTGGATGACCTCATGACAGGAACTGATTTGTTGTCTGAGATATTAAAGCTAAAACAGGAAGTTGTCGATATGTTGATATCTTTCGCTTTCTGTCTCAAGTGGTCCCAAAGCGAATTTTTTAGTGAATTAGTTGCTTTAAAAGCTGATCGTTGTGTTACGAGAAAGTCTAAAATAAATTCGCTTTCGCCTTTTATTGATGAAAATGGGATCTTGCGTATTGGCGGTAGAATATTAAACGCCAAGATCATATCTTATAATATAAAACACCCCAGCTGACTCATTTAGATGCTCACAGGAATTTTTTGCATATTGGTGTTTCTGGCCTCTTCGTGTTGGTTCGCAAGGAATACTGGAGCCTCGGATGCAGAAAAACGATTAGAAAACTCCTTCACGACTGTATAATATGTTTTCGTCAGCGGAAAACTGCGGCTACGCAGCTCATGGGAAATTTGCCATCATCCCGTGTGAATGCATTGTTTGCTTTCGCCCATACCGGATGTGACTACGCTGGGCCTACTACTTTCCGCTCGTGTAGAGGAAGAAAACCACAGCTGTTGGAAGGGTACATTGTATTATTTGTGCGCATGACCACCAAGGCGTTGCACCTCGAATTAGTATCGGATCTCACAACGGATACATTTTTGGCAGCCTTGGGAAAATTTATCGCCAGGCGTGGTAAATGCATCTTAATGTACCCGGACAATTCCAATTTCCAAGGTGCGGCACGCGCTCTCTCGGATATGTATAAGCTGCTTCAATCTAATATTCACAACGAAGGAGTTGAAGAAATGCTGGCAGCAGAGAGCATCGATTGGCAGTTTATTCCACCTCACAGCCCCCACTTCGGCGGGTGAATAGATCCTAGACCCTTCGGCTTGTGAGCATCGCACTCTACCCACTACGCCACAACGACCACTTTGTACTCTGATATATTAATGAAAAACGTGGTGGTTTTGATAAATATGGTGTAATTATTAAAGGAAATTAAGTGATTTCGGGTAAGTGTAAAATTTTTTTTTTTCTTAAGTACTGTGAAATGGTGTATTACTCATAATTTGTTCTAAGGTATTTTTCTAAGAAGGACAAGATTTCCAGAAAATTCAATTTTTGCTCCTCTTCAATTCCTGTATAGGCTTGTTTTCTTCAAATTTGTGAGCACTTTTTTTAAATTCGAACTCAACGTCTAAATCAATGTTTCCGAAAATCGATATCATAACTTACGATTTCGTCATTGGTTAGTAAGTTGGGATGTAAAACTCCGATTTTTACGGAAGCTATAGTTTGTTGAATATTTTCCACTTTTTCTTGAGAGTTTTGAGCTTTAATATTTGTTCAAAGAAAAAGGTTTCAGCTTGGAGTCTTGAAGACAGACCTTTGAGTTGGCTGAGTCTTACTAAAATTCTTTGCCTATCTATTTCGATGCTTTAATTCAGCAATTTTCTTCTTCTTGTGGCGCTACAGTCCGGAGTGGACCTGGGCCCCAACCAACATGCCTCTCCAGCAAGCACGATCTTTCGCCAGCTGTCTCCAGTTGCGCACTCCAAGTTGGTTGAGGTCCTTCTCCACTTGTGTGCACTACTTTAGTCTAGGTCGTCCTTTGTTGCGTTGTCCCAATGGCTCGGATTCAAAGACTTTTCGGGCCGGAGCAGTGGTGTCTATACGCTCTACATGGCCTAGCCATCTTAAGCGTTGTATCCGTAGACGCTTGACCAGGCGCATGTCGCAGTACAGTCTATAGAGTTCGTCATTAAATCTTCGCCTCCAAATGGAGGCCCAAGAATCGCACGCAAAACTTTTCTCTCGAAAAGACTAAGGGCTTCCTCATCCGCCTTTGCTAACGTCCAAGATTCCGCGCCATATAATAGGATGGGGATGATCAAGCTGTTATATAAAGCGAGAGAGGGCCTTATTACTCAATTGCCTCTTGAGCCCAAAGAAACAGCGATTGGCAAGAGTTTCTACGTTTGATTTCGGTACTGGGGTTGTTGTCCCTATTTACCGCGGAGCTGAGGTAGACGAAGTCCTTGACTACCTCGAAGTTTCTGCTGCCTAGTGTGACGCTCCGTCCGAGACGTCAATGTTGTGTGTCCTTCCTTGATGACAGCATGTACTTAGTTTTGCCCTCATTTACCGCCCGACCCATTTAAGCCGCTTCCGCTTCAATGCCAGCATACGTCTCATTAACGGCTCGCTGTGTTCGTCCAATTACGTCAATGTCATCAGCGTAAGCTAACAATTGAACTTACTTCTGGAAGATCGTGCCTCTGGTGTTGACTTGTGAGTTACGCCCGATCTTCTCGAGGATGATGTTAAAGAAGTACATGACAGTGCGTCGCCTTGTCTAAAACCTTTTTTGACATTGAAGGTCTCGGTGAGTTCGGCACCGACCTTGACGGAGCAGCGAGAGTTCTCCATCGTCATCCTACACAGTCTGACGAGTTTGGTAGGAATACCAAAACTAGACATGGCACTGTATAGCTCGTCTCTATGCACACTGTCATAAGCAGCCTTGAAATCGACGAATAGGTGGTGAGTGTCAATTTGCATTTCTTGGGTTTTTTCCAGGATCTGCCATAATGTGAAGATCTGGTCGATTGTGAACTTCCCTGGCCTGAAACCACACTGATAGGGATCTATCAGGTCATGGACAAATGGTTTTAGACGCTCAATTTCAGGATCTTGTATGCGATGTTCAGGGGACTTATCTCTCTGTAGTTGGCGCAGTCAAAGGGGTCTCCTTTCTTGTGAACCAGGCAAACTACGCTGAGATTCCACTCATCGGGCATGCTTTCCTCCGACCATATCTTACAGATGGGCTGGTGCATGCGCCCAACCAGGTCATCTCCAGCTGCTTTAAATAGTTCTGCGGACAGTCCGTCCGCTCCAGCAGCTTTGTTCGACTTTAGCTTGGATATTGCTATCTTCACCTCGTCTAAGTCGGGGGGACGGAATGCTTGTCTATCATCGTCCAAATTGAGTGGAACATTCTGCCTAACAGCGGGATTTGGGTCGTCATCGCCGTTAAGGAGTCTGCAGAAATGATCCCTCCAGATTCTCAGCACAGACTGCGACTCTACTACGAGTTGTCCATTTTGGTTCCGGCAGGCCTTGGTCCGAACCTTGTATCCTCCGGATAGCTGTTTTACCTTTCTGTAAAACGTTCGGACTTCATTTCTGCCTAAACACCTTTCCATTTCCTCGACCGAGAGCTTCTGATGCTCCTTCTTCTTCCTTCTGAGAAGCCGGTGCTCTTCCTTTCTTCCTTGTTCGTAGAGTTCACGAACAGCCCGCGTTGTTCGATGCAGCTTCGCATTATAGACGCCTTGTTTAGCTGCGTGCGCTTGCCTGCACTCGTCGTCAAACCATGCGTTCCTTCTGGGTGGTGACGTGAAACCCAGCACATGAGTGGCAGCCTCTTTGATGGCTTCTTGACAACATTTCCATTCTTCTTCTATGCTAAGCGCAGGAAGCGTCGAACTCTGAGCGAGTTTCAGGGAGACTCAGTTGGCAAAGTTCCCAGCAATCAGCTGCGATTGTAGCTTTTCGACGTCAAACCGTTTTGGCCTTTCTCGACTCCGTTTCTCTCTCGATATCCGGGTTCTTACCTCGGCTACAACAAGGTGATGATCCGAGTCAATGTTTGCACCTCGGAGGGTTTGAACATCGAGAATACTGGAGGAGTGTCTGACGTCGATCGCAACGTTATCAATTTGGTTGACGGTTGATTGATCAGGAGATCACCAGGTTCCTTTGTGAATGTCCAGGTGTGGGAACCGCGTGCTAGCCACAGAGAGGTTTCGCCCCGAGGCGAAGTCCAACAGCCTGAGTCCGTTTCCGGATGTGTTGTCGTGCAGGCTGTGTTTACCGATGACTCCAGCAAGGATGTCCTCCTTTCCCAGCTGAGCGTTGAAATCTCCTAGAACGATCTTGGTGTCATAGCTGGGGCATCGATCGTATGTTCTTTCTAGGAGATCATAGAAGTCATCTTTGATGTTGTCATCCCTCTCCTCTGTCGGGGCGTGTGCGCATATTAGGCTGATGTTCCCGAATTTAGCCTTAATGCGGATTGTCATGAGGCGTTCGCTGACTGGGTCGTAGCTCAAGACTTTTTGCCTAAGTCTGCCTCGAACAACAAATCCGCATCCGAATAAGCACTACCTTCTCTCTCTATAGCAATTGCTGTAGTAGATATCGCAGTTCTTCATCGCTTTTATGCCAGGCCAATCCCATCGCACTTCCTGGATGGCGGTTATGTCTGCCTTATAGCAGTCAAGGGCCTCCGCAAGTTGTTTGGCTGCACGTGGCCTGTTAAGGGAACTCACATTCCACGTGCAAAACCGAAAATCAATGTCCTTAAAAACGTTTAACGCTGGGGTCGTCAACAGTTGATTCGTCCTTATCCGAGGCATGTTGTTGTCTCTGAACTTCTGGTTTTTAAGTGGTGGGGAAGTTACCCTCACGCACAACCCACAGACTGGTAGGTCAGGCCGATTATATAAATCCTCGGGCAGAGGGGGTCGCTGCATACATTAGCTCACCATACAACGGGTGTTGCGATGGCTATCCAGGGGGCGCCGCGTGGAGGCTGTATGTCAACATGACCTGTGCACTAATGAGGATTGCCTTGGCAGCTCGCCATGTTGAGCGCTATCGACGTTACCTCGCGTGCATAGGCCCAGGCCATGCATTCAGAAATACTATCATTAAAATTGTTATTTATCTTAACCTGCTGATTTACTGTCTTAATTAGATCGTGGTTATTTCCATCTACAACCAAAAAGTGTTCCTCTATAGTTTGCCTATCATTATGATCGAGTGTACCAAAAAGCCATTTAAAGGTGTTGCCAACGATATTAAGTAAAGCCATCTTATACCTATGTGGGATAAAACTTAGAACCTTATTCTTGATATTTTCAATTTCCTTTATCAAGAGATCATTCAGTTCTTTATTAATTTCTATTTGTTATGTGATTCTATTAAACCTAGGAAGAAGATTTAATATTTCGTTGGGTTCTATTACATTCAATAATATGTCATATCTACTAACGATCTCTACCTTACCCACATTTATCTCGGCAAATCCTACGTTTGAATCAATTTGCTCAGCTCTCAGAATTTGAGACGTCATTGGAAGCAGGATTAGGCAAAACAGCATCATCTGCAAATTTAGGGAATATTTCCTAAACTTTGGCTTTTCTTTATGCCTAACACTAAACTAGTTTTTAATAATCCTTGCTGTCGATTTTCAATGTTTTTATTTCTTTTGTTCTTTGTTTTTATTGCGTGCGTTTTATTAATTCTGCCTGATACAGTATCTTAATTAATTAATTTTTTTTCTACTTCGAGTGGTTTAGCTTTAATAGAAGAATGAAAGGAAGAATTATACAGCTCGACTGCCTTTGCCATTTGCTCCTTAATCGGTATCTTGTTTTCTAAGTTCAAAAGCCGTATTGGTTCTGTTAGGGTATTATTCAAGCGGTCCGCATATGCATTGCCTGTATGGCTATTTAATTTCACAAAATAAACTTCAATGTTTTCTACTCTGAAAAATTCCCTTAAGTTTACGTTATTGAATTCATTGTAGCATATAATTTTCTTCTTTCTTTCCTTGATGTTCGAATTTTTTCCATCAATGTTCTACTATTTATATCTTCTAAATAAAGGCTTACCGCATGTTTTGAGAATTAATCTATAAAATTAATATACGAGTGTTTGGAATTGACGTAAGTGTCTACGACTTCACTTATATTGGTTGAAGTTTCGGTCAATTTTTACTTTTTCCTCATAGGCCTCCTGTCGAATTTCGCCCCAGTACAAATATCACAATTGTTAACGACCTTATTAATTATAATTCTAAGATCTGGGAAGAAAATTTTGTGCTTTAGCCCATCATAATTTGCAGTGATTCCAGAACGACCAGTTTCATTTTTGTGGTAAGAAGAAATCTGCTTTATGGCTTCTTCATCATTTGAAATATCTTTTGCAAAATAACGGCATTTTACGAATTTAATATAGAATAAGCAGGAAATAGATCGAGCAACTTTTGTTGCACCTGGTGGTAAAGAGAATCGTTCAATCCTATTTGAATGATCCATCCTTAAAGTCTCGGATTTATGTCTTTTCCTATATGCTTTGTGCGCAACCACTTAATGGGTTGATGATCTGTGCATAAATCAAACTCTTTGGCAAAAAATATGGTCAAAAGTATTTAACTGCCCATACTATTGCGAGCAATTTTTTTTCTATAGTAGAGTAATGTTTTTCATGATCGTTAAGTGTACGAGAGGCGAACGAAATGGGATGCCCGTCCTGAATTAATGCCCCCATGCGAAATTACTTGCATCGGTGACCGATTTTTTTTTTAAATCGGGATAAATAAGTATAGGATAGTCAGTAATGATTTCTTTTAATGTTTCGAATATCTTACCAACCTTCGCAACCTTTGCGAAATCTTAAGTGCATTTTCTATAGTACCCACTTAAGTCTAGAAATGATTTAATTTATTTTAAGCTTAAGATTACGAATTATACGTATCTTATCTGCATTTGGCTTGACACCTTCCGGACTAAGGATGTGTTCCAAATATTCAGTTTCTTTTGACAAAAAATTGCAAATTTCTACTTAAAGTTTAAGTCCAGCTTCTTGCAGAGCCTGAAGAATCAGTTCTAAATTAGTGAGATGTTCCTGAAGGGAAGTGCTAAAGATTAAAATGTTGTCCACATAAACGACACAAATTTTGTTAATGTACCTTTTCAGAATTGAGTTCATAAGTCTTTGAAATGTCGAAGGCATCATTTTTTAATCCAAATGCCATTCTTACAGATTTAAAGTGGCCAAAAGGTGTTGAGAACGCTGTCTTTTTCCTATCCCCAGGTTTAACTAAGATTTGACGGAAACCTTACATCACAAAGTAAATACTTAAGTTTCCGTGAGATCGAACTTATATGTCTATCGTACTTATATTATGCACATATTTCACAACTACTTTATTGTTCGAGTAATAATATTCTTCATATTTGGAAAGAAGTATTTTCTTTTCAAATGATCGAAACTTTCGATAACGCCTCTGTGGTTTGAAGTCTGATGATACTGCCTGATTAGTTTTTCTTGTTAAATCAATTTCAGTTACATCTTCTAATAGTGCAGTACATCTAACTAACCTTATTCTGCTGTTGTTGAAGTACTTTGAATAAACCGTCTGAACTATTTTAAACATATTATCATCCGCGGTTAACTTATTGGCATTAATGTGATTTTCAAATATTTCTCTTATACGTTTTCGCTGCATATGTCCCTGCACTGAATTTTAAGTATCTTTTTCTTTAAAAATGGGATCTGAAGCGTGGTATGTAACTGTGTTCGATTCGGTTTTTCAAGAAGGATAATTTGAATAGTGATTCCGTCATTTATAGTTTCCTCAGCAGAATCTATTGTGTCAACGTTGTCATGCTCATCGACATTATTACTTATTGATATTAAGTCGAAATCTTCGGTTTGAACGTCATTGCTATTTGTTGCATGAATTTTAATGCGAGATAAAGCATCTGCTTTCGAGATGAGTTTACCTTTCTTGTATAGTACCGTATATTCTAATTCTTCGAGTCTTAATCGCCGACGAACCAGTTTTGATTTGGGTTCTTGCAGAGAAAAAAACCACATTAAGGGTTCCTGATCGGTAACAATTTGGAACCTTCTTCAGTTAAGGTATGGTCGAAAATATTTAACAGCCCACACTATGGACAATTCCTTCTTTTCGATGGTCCTATAATTTTGTTCACATTTTGACAAGGTATGGCTTGCATAACAAACCGGCTTGTCTGAACCTATAGGACCTTGCGACTGGGCTCTGTACCCCATTGCAACATTAATCGCATCCATAGTAAGGTTGAATAGCTTGGAAAAGTATTTTTTTACAGGTTTCGAAACAACCAACGTATACCGAATTCAGGTTTTTTTTACCTTTACGGAGACATTCCTTCATTCGCTTTGTGATATTAGCAAAATCCTTTGTAAACTTCCGGTAGTTACCGAGAAGACCAAAAAAAATGTATTTGCTTTGTTGTTTTAGGTATGGGGTAATTTTGAATTGATTGAATTTTATCGGGGCTTGGTTTAACACCATTTGCGGTTACCACAAACTCGGATTTTTCCAACTGAATTCTGAAATTGGAATCTCTGAGTTTTCTAGAAACGAGTTCGAAGTAAGAAATACTCGTATGTTCTTGTAATGACGTATACAATAATGTCATCCATGTACACTAAACATATATTCCCTTGCTGGTCTTTTTGGAACTTGTCCATAACTCGTTTAAAAATTAATGGCGCATTTTTAATGCCAAAAGGCATTCTTAGGAACTCGAAATGTCCGCTATCAACGGAAAATGCTGTTTTTGGAATATTGTCTTCGTGTTCGTGGATTTGGTGAAAATCTAACGCAAGATCTATAGTACTTATATATAAAGATCTTAAAAGTTTGTCCAAATTGTCCGTAATGTTAGGTATTGGGTACTTATCATCCTCAGTAGTTTCTTTCAGTTTTCGGTAGTCGATAACTAATTGCCACTTCTCTTTTCCACTTACGTGTCTCTTTTTGGGAACTATCCAAATTGGAGAGGACCATGGTGAAAAACTGGGGTGAATAACACCCTGGTCAACAAACTTGATATCTAATTTCCTATTTGTAGACATATAGATAGCGATACAATTTGGTGTTAATCGGAGACTCGCTTTTTGTTTTAACTCCATGTTAAATCTCGTTGGAAAATGTCAAGTTTTCACCATCTCTGAAGAAAATATCTTTATACGCATGACACAAATTTCTTATTGCTCTTTTCTCTTCTAAATTTAGATGGTCAGTGCGAATGAAATCATGCAAATCAAAATTTTCTGTTTTCTGTACTTTTACTGGTTGTTCAACAACAAACATTTGAGGAAAGTCGAGGTGAGTATTCACTTCGATTAATGCCTACCAATTTTCAGCATGATGAAAACCTTCCAAAACAGATGAACCATGTATTATCATTCGTCGGCTTAACATATATATTTTCAAATTGAATGTCAACAGGAAGACGATAAATCATTAAGACATAACGCTTGGTTTAAAATATAGTCGCATCTTAATACTTCGATTTTCGAAAAATGAATCTACCTTGAATCCTAGCATTTTCAATATTTCAGTCTCTATGAGGCTATCAAAGTAGTTGTGGAAATTGAAAAGTAAAAATGACGGTGGCTTATCCGTTTTTAGCTCAGGCAGTTCACTTAAAACTACTTCCCTATTAACAAAATTAGTATTAAAGACTGTTTTTATTTTTAAAGGTATAATGCTTTTATAAGTAATGTTTTCTTTGCCTACAATATTGGGATTAATAAATGACTTATTGCTATCAGTATCTATCAAAAATTTAAGTTTTTCTTTCTTTAGGCTATCTATTATTATATGTGGCAACATATTAGTATTAAGATTATTGATATCTACCATAAGTATCCTATTGACTCTCCTAGACTAGATAGAGAAAATCTGAGTCGCCTATCTCATCCTGAGGTGGACATATTTCATCTGCTGGTTGGTTTTTGCTTTGTCTTGGAACAATGTTCTTGGGCTGATGACTGATGCGATTACGGTTGTTACTATTCGAAAAGCCATTATGGTTTCTCAAAGGGTTAACGGAGTTTCTGTTTGTATTTCAACTACCAATGTCCATTGGCTCCGGGGGTGCTAATTTTCTGCAAAGAGAACTTGGGTTCGAAGTATTTTGAACTCGAGGCTTGTAGAACTCGCGGTTCGAGACATTTTGTGCGGAATTAGATTGAGAATAGAAATGCCTTGTTGTTCTGTTTTGGTGATATCAAGGTCTATTCTGTGGTAAAACAACTTGATTTGGAACACAATACCAGTTTTGTTCTTGCAAGCAAAATTTAAATGCTTCCGGTAGATTCGCCGGCCTTATAGCCCCTTACTGTTGATCGTAACTGTTCCCTCAGACCTGATAAGAAACAATTGAAACACATTTCACTCTATAGATTTTGCTTTGCTGTAATAACATCTGATTTATGTTCACGCACTCTTACATGGTTCATCATTGCAGATAAAATATTAACGACTTCTGAATGGAATGCTTGAACTGTTTTTGTTCCCTGTCTAAGGTGGTGCAAACCATGGATCAACCTCGCTTCATTCCGTTTCCGTTCCGTTTGTCGGAATAATGTACAACTAAATTTTGTTTCACTTATTCTCAGTTTATTTGCGTTCCGTATATGTTTAAAATTTCGTCAGCCGGACCAACAATTTTATTTCGGATCGCTCAGAGGATTATTTTGAGGTATTTATGGGTGGTGGTTGCTGATTGTATACACATTTTGACAAGGTATGGCTTGCATAACAAACCGGCTTGTCTGAGCCTATAGAACCTTGCGACAACAGAGCCCCCATTGCAACATTAATCGCATCCATAGTAAGGTTGAATAGCTTGGAAAAGTATTTTTTTTACAGGTTTCGAAACAACCAACGTATACCGAAGTCAGGATTTTTTTTTACCTTTACGGAGACATTTCTTCATTCGCTTTGTGAAATTAGCAAAATCCTTTGTTAAACTCCGGTAGTTACCGATAAGACCAAAAAAAAAAAAAATGTATTTGCTTTGTTGTTTTAGGTATGGGGTAATTTTGAATTGATTGAATTTTATCGGGGTTTGGTTTAACACCATTTTCGGTTACCACATGACCCAAAAATGAAATTTATTTAAGTAGAAACTCGGATTTTTCCAACTGAATTTTGAAATTGGCATCTCTGAGTTTTCTAGAAACGAGTTCTAAGTTAGAAATACTCGTATGTTCTTGTAATGACGTTGAGTATACAATAATGTCATCCATGTACACTAAACATATATACTCCCTTGCAGGTCTTTTTGGAACTTGTCCATAACTCATTTAAAAGTTAATGGCGCATTTTTAATGCCAAAAGGCATTCTTAGGAACTCGAAATGTCCGTTATCAACGGAAAATGCTGTTTTTGGAATATTGTCTTCGTGTTCGTGGTGAAAATCTAACGCAAGATCTATAGTACTAATATATAAAGATCTTAGAAGTTTGTCCAAAATGTCCGTAATGTTGGGTATTGGGTATTGTCTCTTTTTGGGAACTATCCAAATTGGAGAGGACCATGCTGAAAAACTGGGATGAATAATACCCTGGTCAACAAACTTGATATCTAATTTCCGCTTTGTACACATATGGATAGCGATACAATTTGGTGTTAATCGGAGACTCGCTTTTTGTTTTAATTCCATGTTGAATCTCGTTGGAAAATGTCAAGTTTTCACCATCTCTGAAGAAAATATCTTTATACGCATGACACAAATTTCTTATTGCTCTTTTCTCTTCTAAATTAAGATGGTCAGTGCGAATAAAATCATGCAAATCAAAATTTTCTACGTTGTCAGAACTTGTTATTGAAAAATTATGCACTTCAAAAATGTTATCTGTACTTTTACAACAAACATTTGAGGAAAGTCTAGTTGAGTATTCACTTCGATTAATGCCTATTAATTTTTAGCATGATGAAAACCTTCCGAAATAGATAAACCATGTTTTATCATTCGTCGGCTTAACATATATATTTTCAAATTGAATGTCAACAGGAAGACGACAAATCATTTTATTTAGCCCTGAGACGACATATTTCTTCGACATAACTTCTTTTTCTTCGGATGGCGCTACAGTCCGGGGTGGACTTGGGCCTCAACCAACATGCCTCTCCAGCTAGCACGATCTCTTGCCAGCTGTCTCCAATTGCGCACTTCAAGTTGGTTGAGGTCCTTTTCTACTTGTGTGCGCCATCTCAGTCTAGGACGTCCTCTGTTGCGTTGTCCCTGTGGTTCGGATTCGAAAACTCTTCAGGCCGAAGCAGTGCTGTCCATGCGCTCTACATGGCCCAGCCACCTTAAGTTTTACTAGGCTCGTGCCGCCGTACAGCCCATACAGTTCGTGGTTGAATCTTCTCCTCCAGATGCCATCAACGCAAATAAGACCAAAAATCGCACGCAGAGCTTTTCTCTCGAAGAGACCAATGGCTTCCTCATCCGCTTTTAGTAAAGCAGGACTGGGATGATCAAGGTATTGTACAAAGTCACTTTGGTCGTTCGGGAGAGGGCTTTATTACTCAATTGCCTCCTAAGCCCAAAAGAAACAGCGATTGGCAAGAGTGATTCTGCGCTTGATTTTGGTACTGATGTTGTTGTCCCTATTCACCGCGGAGACGAGATAGACGAAGTCCTTCACTACCTCGAAGTGTCTGCTGCCCATAGTGACGCTCTGTCCGTGACGTCGATGTTCTGCGTCCTTCTTCGATGACAGCATATACTTCGTTTTGCCCTCGTTTACCACCAGTCCCACTTTAGCCGCTTCCGCTTCAATGCTAGCAAATGCCTCATTGACGGATCGCTGAGTTCGGCCGATCACGTCAATGTCATCCGCATAAGCTAGCAATTGAACGGACTTGTGCTTCTGGTGTTTATGTGTGAGTTCCGCACGATCCCCTCAAGGATGATGTTAAAGAAGTCGCATGACAGCGCGCCGCCTTGTCTAAATGCTTTTTTGACATTGAAGGTCTCGGTGAGTTCGCTACAGACCTTGACGGAGCAGCGAGAGTTCTCCATCGTTCTCCTTCTTTTTCCTTCTTAGAAGCCGGTGCTCTTCCCTTCTTCTCTGTTCGTAGAGCTCATGAACAGCCCTCGTTGTTCGATGCAGCTTCACCTTATAGGCGTCTTGTTTAGCTGCGTGCGCTTGCCTGCACTCGTCCTCAAACCATGGGTTCCTCTTAGGTGGGGGCGTGAAACCCAGCACATCAGTGGCAGCTTCTTTGATGGCTTCTTGACAACGTTTCCATTCTTCTTATGCTTAGTGCAGGAAGCGTCGAACTCTGAGCGAGTTTCAGGGAGACTCGGTCGGCAAAGTTCCCAGGAATCGGTTGCGATTTTAGCTTTTCGACATCAAACCGTTTTGGCCTTTCTCGACTCCGTTGCTCTCTCGATATCCGGGTTCTTACCTTGGCTACAACAAGGTGATGATCCGAGTCGATGTTTGCACCTCGGAAGGTTCGGACATCGAGAATACTGGAGGAGTGTCTGACGTCGATCGCAACGTGATCAATCTGGTTGAGGGTTGATTGATCAGGTGATCGCCAAGTACCTTTATGAATGTTGAGGTGTGGGAACCGCGTGCTGGCCACAGAGAGATTTCGCCCCGAGGCGAAGTCAACTAGCCTGAGTCAGTTTCCGGATGTATTGTCGTGCAGGCTGTGTTTACCGATGACTCCAGCAAAGATGTTTTCCTTTCCCAGCTGAGCGTTGAAATCTCCTAGAACTATCTTGGTGTCGTAGCTGGGGTATCGATCATATATCCTTTCTAGGAGGTGATAGAAGTCATTTTCACTGCTGTCATCTTTTTCCTCTGTCGGGGCGTGTCCGCATATGAGGCTTATATTCCCGAATTTAGCCTTGATGCGGATTGTTATGAGGCGTTCACTTATGTATTGGAAGCTTCAGACTTTTTGCCTAAGTCGACTCGAACAACAAAACCACATCCATATAAGCGTTTCCCCCTGTAACATTCGCCGTGGTATATGTCACAGTTTCTCACTCTTCTCTTTCCCGGCCCATCCCACCGCATTTCCTGAATCGCGGTAATGTCTGCTTTATAGCAGTCGAGGGCCTCTGCAAGTTCATCGGCTGCACGTGGTCTGTTTAGGGACATCACATTCCACGTGCATATCCGTAGAGCATTATCCTTTTTTCGTTTGCGTGGGTCGTCAACAGTGTATCCATCTCAGTACCCATTGGCTACAAACGAGGAGGTAGGTTGATACCAATCAGTGCCTACCCTATTCCCACATCACCCGGCCATCTCTTCGACATAACGCTTGGTTTCAAATATAGTCGCATCATAATACTTAGATTTTCGAAAAAAGAATCTACCTTGAATCCTAGTTTTTCCAATATTTCAGTCTCTAAGAGGCTATCAAAGAAGTTGTGGAAATTGAAAAGTAAAAATGACGGTGGCATATCCGTTTTTAGCTCAGGCAGTCCACTTAAAACTACTTCCTTGTTAATAAAATTAGTATTTTTAAAGGTTTATTGCTTTTATAAGTAATGTTTTCTTTGCCTACAATATTGGGATTAATAAATGACTTATTGCTATCAGTATCTATCAAAAATTTAAGTTTTTCTTTCTTTAGGCTATCTATTATTATATGTGGCAACATATTAGTATTAAGATTATTGATATCTACCATAAGTATCCTATTGACTCTCCTAGACTAGATAGAGAAAATCTGAGTCGCCTATCTCATCCTGAGGTGGACATATTTCATCTGCTGGTTGGTGTTTGCTTTGTCTTGGAACAATGTTCTTGGTTTGATGACTGATGCGAAAAGCCATTATGGTTTCTCAAAGGGTTAACGGAGTTTCTGTTTGTATTTCAACTACCAATGTCCATTGGCTCCGGGGGTAGGAATCTTCTGCAAAGAGAACTTGGATTCGAAGTATTTTGAACTCGAGGCTTGTAGAACTCGCGGTTCGAGATATTTTGTGCAAAATTAGATTGAGAATAGAAATGCCCTGTTGTTCTGTTTTGGTGATATGAAGGTCTATTCTGTGGTAAAACAACTTGATTTGGAACACAATACCAGTTTTGTTCTTGCAAGCAAAATTTAAATGCTTCCGGTAGATTCACCGGCTTATAGCCCTTACTGTTGATCGTAACTGTTCCCTCAGACCTGATAAGAAACCATTGAAACACATTTCACTGTATAGATTTTGCTTAGCTGAAATAACATCTGGGTTATGTTCACGCACTCTTACATGGTTCATCATTGCAGATAAAATATTAATGACGCCTGAACGGAATGCTTGAACTGTTTCTGTTCCCTGTCTAAGGTGGTGCAAATCATGGATCAAACTCGCTTCATTTCGTTTGTCCGAATAATGTGCAACTAAATTTTGTTTCACTTCTTCTCAGTTTATTTGCGTTCCGTATATGTTTAAAATTTCGTCAGCCGGACCAAAATTTTTATTTCGCATCGCTCAGAGGATTATTTTGAGGTATTTATGGGCGGTGTTTGCTGATGGTATACATTCGAGAATTTCTTCAACATTGTTCAAGAAGCTTAGCAATGATCTTGTGTTGCCATAAAAGTATGGTAAATCTTTTATAGCATAAGGTTTTCTAAGTGAGTCAAAAACTCCCAATGATACTGATGGATTATTTAAAGCCATTTAATGTTGTTCTTCTTAAACAATGGCGACTTGGAAATCTAACCGCGAACTGATGGTGCTATAGATAGATAGTTTTTATTTCGTAATAAAATGTTTACATTGATATTAGCTATCGCACAGCATCTATTTCAGAGATTTGATATATCATATATCTTACTACTGAAAAATGAGTTTAACTTATATTAAATCTATATAAATTTGATAGAAATGGAAGCAAACAAACTGAAGGAAAATACGACAAAAACCTTCAATGAAAATAAAAAAAAAAAAAAATAAATAAATAAATAAATAAATAAATAAATAAATAAATAAATAAATAATAAAAACAAATAAATGATTAAATAAATCAATATATAAGTAAATAAATAAATTAATACAAAATAAAAAAAAACAATAAATAAATATATAAATTATTAAATAAATAAACAGATAAATAAATAAACACAATAAATATATAATATATAATAATAATATATAATATATAAGTAAACAAAATAAAAGTAAATAAACAAGTATATGAATAAGCAAATAAGTCAATTTATTAATGTTTAATAAGTAAGGTAATGACAAACGAAAGACGTTAAACATATTGAGGAATACAATCACTCAACTCATTGACTAGTGGATTGTCAGCAAAAGAACATGAATTATAAAACTTATCCGTCAGTTTTAATATTCGCTTATAAACCAGCTCAACACCCGCTCTTTTGTGCAGTTTTAAGGTGGAATAATCCCGAGGTAGGTCCAACATCATTTTTAGAACTTTGTTCTGAGCTATTTGTAATTGCTTGATGTGGCATAGTGCGGCTTGTCCCCATATTGGGCAACCGTAAAGCATAATTGCTTGGAATATCGATTTTAAAATAGTTACTTTGTTGGTGAAGGACAAATAAGATTTTCTGTTGATTAAAGGGTAAAGCATTTTTTTTGCAATGCTTACTTTCTTAAGAGTTTGTTTGATGTGCTCATGAAAAGTCAATTTGCTGTCAAGATGTATACCAAGATACCTTACGGAGTTCTTCCACTCAACGCTGATTCCATTTACCCGCAAGCTAGTACTAGGGAGAAAACAAGGTTTCCTTTTCCGTGTGAAAAAGATCGCTTGTAATTTATCTTCATTGTACTTTATCTTCCATTTATCACAGTAACTAAAGACAATTTCCATCGCATATTTGAGATTGCTCTCAATGTTAAGAGCAAACACATGTGATGAGAATATAGCTGTGTCATCAGCAAAGATAGCAGTTTCACATTCGGGTAGTTCAGGAAAATCTGATGTATACAAATTGTATAGAATTGGCGCTAAGACAGACCCTTGGGGTACACCTGCATTATACGTTATCAAATCGGATACACCACTATTAACATGGACTTGGAAACAACGATCAGACAGAAAACTTAGAACTATTTTACACAAATAAGGAGGAAAGTTGAAATTGTTCATTTTGAAAAGTAGCCCATTATGCCAAACAGTGTCAAATGCCTTCTCTATGTCAAGTAAAACCATGCCAGTCGATTTTCCATCTGCACGATTACTTTTTATATGATTACAGATTCTCTTAACTTGATGAGATGTGTTGTGATAACGCCTAAACCCGAACTGTACTCTGGGGAAGATATTCCTATCTTCAACAATCTTCATTATTTTTTCTTTTAAGATCCGTTCAAATACTTTGCTCAGGCTGCTAAGTAAGCTTATTGGTCGGTAACTATCAGGATTTTCTGCAGGCTTACCAGCTTTAAGAATTGGAATTACTTTAGCTAATTTCCATTGGGCTGGAAAGTATTGCATTTTTAAACAGGCATTCACAACATATGCCACCATCTTAATCCCAATTTTCGGTAGCTCTTTTAGATAAGCATTCCTTATTAAGTCTAGCCCACCAGATTTTCTCGTTACAAGATTGTTGATAAAGAATTTAATATCATCTTCATTAACAAATTCGTTCACAGGAGTGTCTGAGTTTATCGTTCTGAATGTCTGAACGGCTCTATTTACCAGAGTATCTGTATGCATATCACCCAGATGACGGGATATGTTATGGTTACGTTCGAATGTTTGGGCAAGTGCATTAGCCTTTTCAACATCTGAAAAATAAGAATTTAGCGAGTTTCGAAGACACGGTATATGACTGTTCTTATTTTTGACTAACTTAACTATATTCCAGAACGGCTTTGTATTTCTGTCTAAGTGTTTAAGCTTGTTATTCCAGGTGTCATTACGAAGTTGAACAATAATCTCCTTGATAGTCCTATTAAGGTATCTGACTTCGTTTCTGAATACGATATTCCTGTATCGTTGCCAGTTCCTTCTATGCATATTTCTTATTTTTATAAGCTTTAAAACATAAGAAGGAAGTTGAATGCAATAATTCTTTTTTGCTATATTTGGAGTACTTTCAGTTGCTGAATCTACAATTATCTTTGTGAAGTCCGAAACAAGAGAGTCTACATCCTGATTGCAGGTTATATGGCCTAAATCAGTATCAACCTGCTGAAGTTTCTGACTTATACTTGTTTTAAAACGTTTCCAATTTGTGTGTCTTATGTCCTGGATATATTGGACAATTTCTATACTGGACAACAGAAGTTTGCAAAACACAGGATTATGATCTGAGCTTAATTCATTAAGTGATACAGGTTGAGTTACATAGCCGGGACAGTTAGTAATAAACATATCAAGTACAGACGGACGGCCACGTGAACCAGCAGGTACATAAGTTGGACTAAGAGGAAACATTAACGTAATAGGCAGCACAACACTAAGATTTGAAAGTATATCACCCCACGCATTTGCACGTGCACAACCCCAATCTCTATGCCTACAGTTCAGATCGCCTCCAACTAAGTAATCATCATGTAAGGAAAACATTTTTTGGAGATCATTTCTTAGACTAGTTTTATTAACGTTCGACACAGTAGCACCAGGAAAATAAACACACATGACTTTTATTGTTTTTTGGTTTGATAACCTCACCTCAATTCCTAAATTTTCAACTAATTGTGTTTTAATAATAGGTAAGAGCGAGTGTTGAACCGATCTTCTCACAAAAATTGCAACTCCACCGCCAATTCCAACAGCTCTATCAAGACGATAGCATTTAAAATTCGGGGTGGATAGGCGGTAGGTTTGATTTAGCCAAGTTTCTGTTACTAAGGCTATATGAACGTTGTTTCTGTTTAAAAAGTCAAGGAATTCTATGCTTTTGCTTCGAATCCCCCTAGCATTCCATGTTATAATATTTAAGTTACTATCTACCATATTATTACTTATCATTAGAGTACAAAAATTTAGTAGCTAACTGTGCGACAACTTGAAATTGATCTGCTTTTGATTTACATGTAGCTAATTTACTTATCATTTCCATAACTAGAACATTTAATTCATCCATAGTGAAGAGATTGTTGTTGTTGCTGAGTGAGCCTCTGGGCTGGTGTGTAGCACTCTGCCATGTACTCGGCAGCTGCACACAGCTGACGGCATCCACTTGTTGTTTATTTTGATGAGAAAGGGCGGGAAAATCTGTCATTGATGACAGATTTAGTTGCTTCGGCATGTTGTTTGCTGGAGCAGTGACGGGAGCTTTCGTTGAGAAGAAAGCTTTTTTTGTCAGCTGATGAGATTGATTCTTGCGACTGGCTAAGTTGCTTCTAAACTCTAGGTATTTCGATCTAACCGAGCAAGAAGCATCGCTAGCTTTGTGCGAGCCATTGCAATTCACACATTTGAAAGCGTCTTTTTTATTGCAATCAGCAGTTTTGTGAGAACCAGCACAAATGCCACAATATGTCTTTATATGACAATTGCGCTCACCATGTCCGAACATCTGGCAATTATGGCATTGTGTCGGCTTACCTTTTAACTTTCGTTGAAAGCTCCATCTGACTTGTGTGTGAAGAACAGATCGGTAGTGTTTTTTTAAGTCGTTTAATTTGACTGAGCCATTCTCCAATGAGATTAAATAAAGTGTTTCACTATATTGCTCATAGATTTTAGTAATTTTTCTTATGTCTATGCACTTCAGTCCGAGTTCAATAAGTTTGGATTTTAATAACTCAACATCTAGATCGTCAAGTCCAAACAAAACCACTTTGAATGCTTTAACACTTTTCATGTCGTGGGTGAAAAATTGACATTTGTTCTCTTTTAAATGGGACACTACACAGTTGTATGCTACTAATGTTTCACACAATATTTTTATGCCAATGGAGATTTTTTTAATAGAATATTCGGAGATATTTAATGATTTCATTAAACTGTGAACATGGTCACTTGTTTTGTCAAGCAATTTAATAGGAGGCACATGTTCCTTTTTCCGCATATTTTCACTTGGTGAGATAATTTCGTCCATATCATCATCGTCTTTATCGAGCATACGTCGAAAGGCACTGAAACGATTGTACCTTGAGTTTATTGTACCCGCACTAGTAGCACTCATATTTCGGTGTTTCTTATCTGAGTGATTGGAAACACCTTCAGAGGTCGGGGATCTGCGGCGTTTGGAAATTTTGGCTAAATTATTGGTAAAATACACTACGAGAAGCGGCCGATATGGGATGTCATGCACAAGCAAAAGCTCTTTGACGACTGAGATGGTGCTATAATTTTGTTCACATTTTGACAAGGTATGGCTTGCATAACAAACCGGCTTGTCTGAGCCTATAGGACCTTGCGACAACAGAGCCCCCATTGCAACATTAATCGCATTCATAGTAAGGTTGAATAGCTTGGAAAAGTATTTTTTTTACAGGTTTCGAAACAACCAACGTATACCGAATTCATGATTTTTTTTTACCTTTACGGAGACATTTCTTCATTCGCTTTGTGATATTAGCAAAATCCTTTATAAACTTCCGGTAGTTACCGAGAAGACCCAAAAAAAAAAAAATGTATTTGCTTTGTTGTTTTAAGTATGGGGTAATTTTGAATTGATTGAATTTTATCGGGGTTTGGTTTAACACCATTTGTGGTTACCACATGACCCAAAAATGAAATTTATTTAAGTAGAAACTCGGATTTGTCCAACTGAATTTTGAAATTGGCATCTCTGAGTTTTCTAGAAACGAGTTCTAAGTTAGAAATACTAGTATGTTCTTGTTATGACGTTGAATATACAATAATGTCATCCATGTACACTAAACATATACTCCCTTGAAGGTCTTTTTGGAACTTGTCCATAGCTCGTTTAAAAGTTAATGGCGCATTTTTAATGCCAAAAGGCATTCTTAGGAACTCGAAATGTCCGTTATCAACGGAAAATGCTGTTTTTTTTAATACTGTCTTCGTGTTCGTGGATTTGGTGAAAACCTAACGCAAGATCTATAGTACTAATATATAAACATCTTAAAAGTTTGTCCAAAATGTCCGTAATGTTAGGTATTGGGTACTTATCATCCTCAGTAGTTTCCTTCAGTTTTCGGTAGTCGATAACTAATTGCCACTTCTCTTTTCCACTTACGTGTCTCTTTTTGGGAACTATCCAAATTGGAAAGGACCATGGTGAAAAACTGGGATGAATAATACCCTGGTCAACAAACTTGATATCTAATTTCCTCTTTGTAGACATATGGATAGCGATACAATTTGGTGTTAATCGAAGACTCGCTTTTCGTTTTAATTCCATGTTGAATCTTGTTGGAAAATGTCAAGTTTTCACCATCTCTGAAGAAAATATCTTTATACGCATGACACACATTTCTTATTGCTCTTTTCTCTTTTAAATTAAGATGGTCAGTGCGAATGAAATCATGCAAATCAAAATTTTCTACGTTGTCAGAAAAATGTTTTCAGTTCTTTTACTGGTTGTTCAACAACAAACATTTGAGGAAAGTCGAGGTGAGAATTCACTTCGATTAATGCCTACCAATTTTTAGCATGATGAAAACCTTCCGAAATAGATGAACCATGTATTATCATTCGTCGGCTTAACATATATATTTTCAAATTGAATGTCAACAGGAAGACGACAAATCATTTTATTTAGCCCTGAGACGACATATTTCTTCGACATAACGCTTGGTTTAAAATATAGTCGCATCTTAATACTTCGATTTTCGAAAAAAGAATCTACTTTGAATCCTAGCTTTTTCAATATTTCAGTCTCTATGAGGCTATCAAAGTAGTCGTGGAAATTGAAAAGTAAAAATGACGGTGGCTTATCCGTTTTTAGCTCAGGCAGTCCACTTAAAACTACTTCCTTATTAACAAAATTAGTATTAAAGACTTATTTTTATTTTTTGCCTACAATATTGGGATTAATAAATGACTTATTGCTATCAGTATCTATCAAAAATTTAAGTTTTTCTTTCATTAGGCTATCTATTATTATATGTGGCAACATATTAGTATTAAGATTATTGATATCTACCATAAGTATCCTATTGACTCTCCTAGACTAGATAGAGAAAATCTGAGTCGCCTATCTCATCCTGAGGTGGACATATTTCATCTGCTGGTTGGTGTTTGCTTTGTCTTGGAACAATGTTCTTGGTTTGATGACTGATGCGATTACGGTTGTTACTATTCGAAAAGCCATTATGGTTTCTCAAAGGGTTAACGGAGTTTCTGTTTGTATTTCAACTACCAATGTCCATTGGCTCCGGGGGTAGGAATCTTCTGCAAAGAGAACTTGGATTCGAAGTATTTTGAACTCGGGGCTTGTAGAACTCGCGGTTCGAGATATTTTGTGCAAAATTAGATTGAGAATAGAAATGCCTTGTTGTTCTGTTTTGGTGATATGAAGGTCTATTCTGTGGTAAAACAACTTGATTTGGAACACAATACCAGTTTTGTTCTTGCAAGCAAAATTTAAATGCTTCCGGTAGATTCGCCGGCCTTATAGCCCCTTACTGTTGATCGTAACTGTTCCCTCAGACCTGATAAGAAACCATTGAAACACATTTCACTATATAGATTTTGCTTAGCTGTAATAACATCTGACCTATGTTCACGCACTCTTACATGGTTCATCATTGCAGATAAAATATTAATGACGCCTGAACGGAATGCTTGAACTGTTTCTGTTCCCTGTCTAAGGTGGTGCAAATCATGGATCAAACTCGCTTCATTCCGTTTGTCTGAATAATGTGCAACTAAATTTTGTTTCACTTCTTCTCAGTTTATTTGCGTTCCGTATATGTTTAAAATTTCGTCAGCCGGACCAAATTTTTTATTTCGCATCGCTCAGAGGATTATTTTGAGGTATTTATGGGCGGTGTTTGCTGATGGTATACATTCGAGAATTTCTTCAACATTGTTCAAGAAACTTGGCAATGATCTTGTGTTGCCATCAAAGTATAGTAAATCTTTTATAGCATAAGGTTATCTAAGTGAGTCAAAAACTCCAAATGATACTGATGGATTATTTAAAGCCATTTAATGTTGTTCTTCTTAAACAATGGCGACTTGGAAATCTAACCGCGAACTGATGGTGCTATAATTTTGTTCACATTTTGACAAGGTATGGCTTGCATAACAAACCGGCTTGTCTGAGCCTATAGAACCTTGCGACAACAGAGCCCCCATTGCAACATTAATCGCATCCATAGTAAGGTTGAATAGCTTGGAAAAGTATTTTTTTACAGGTTTCGAAAAAACCAACGTATACCGAATTCAGGATTTTTTTTTACCTTTACGGAGACATTTCTTCATTCGCTTTGTGATATTAGCAAAATCCTTTGTTAAACTCCGGTAGTTACCGATAAGACCAAAAAAAAAATGTATTTGCTTTGTTGTTTTAAGTATGGGGTAATTTTGAATTGATTGAATTTTATCGGGGTTTGGTTTAACACCATTTGTGGTTACCACATGACCCAAAAATGAAATTTATTTAAGTAGAAACTCGGATTTGTCCAACTGAATTTTGAAATTGGCATCTCTGAGTTTTCTAGAAACGAGTTCTAAGTTAGAAATACTCGTATGTTCTTGTAATGACGTTGAATATACAAATACGTCATCCATGTACACTAAACATATATACTCCCTTGCAGGTCTTTTTGGAACTTGTCCATAACTCGTTTAAAAGATAATGGCGCATTTTTAATGCAAAAAGCATTCTTAGGAACTCGAAATGTCCGTTATCAACGGAAAATGCTGTTTTTGGAATATTGTCTTCGTGTTCGTGGTGAAAATCTAACGCAAGATCTATAGTACTAATATATAAAGATCTTAAAAGTTTGTCCAAAATGTCCGTAATGTTGGGTATTGGGTACTTATCATCCTCAGTAGTTTCCTTCAGTTTTCGGTAGTCGATAACTAATTGCCACTTCTCTTTTCCATTTACGTGTCTCTTTTTGGGAACTATCCAAATTGGAGAGGACCATGGTGAAAAACTGGGATGAATAATACCCTGGTCAACAAACTTGATATCTAATTTCCGCTTTGTAGACATATGCAAAGCGATACAATTTGGTGTTAATCGGAGACTCGCTTTTCGTTTTAATTCCATGTTGAATCTCGTTGGAAAATGTCAAGTTTTCACCATCTCTGAAGAAAATATCTTTATACGCATGACACAAATTTCTTATTGCTCTTTTCTCTTCTAAATTAAGATGGTCAGTGCGAATAAAATCATGCAAATCAAAATTTTCTACGTTGTCAGAACTTGTTATTGAAAAACTATGCACTTCAAAAATGTTATCTGTACTTTTACAACAAACATTTGAGGAAAGTCTAGTTGAGTATTCACTTCGATTAATGCCTATTAATTTTTAGCATGATGAAAACCTTCCGAAATAGATGAACCATGTATTATCATTCGTCGGCTTAACATATATATTTTCAAATTGAATGTCAACAGGAAGACGACAAATCATTTTATTTAGCCCTGAGACGACATATTTCTTCAACATAACTTCTTTTTCTTCGGATGGCGCTACAGTCCGGGGTGGACTTGGGCCTCAACCAACATGCCTCTCCAGCTAGCACGATCTCTTGCCAGCTGTCTCCAATTGCGCACTTCAAGTTGGTTGAGGTCCTTTTCTACTTGTGTGCGCCATCTCAGTCTAGGACGTCCTCTGTTGCGTTGTCCCTGTGGTTCGGATTCGAAAACTCTTCGGGCCGAAGCAGTGCTGTCCATGCGCTCTGCATGGCCCAGCCACCTTAAGCTTTACTAGGCTCATGCCGCCGTACAGCCCATACAGTTCGTGGTTGAATCTTCTCCTCCAGATGCCATCAACGCAAATAAGACCAAAAATCGCACGCAGAACTTTTCTCTCGAAGAGACCAATGGCTTCCTCATCCGCTTTTAATAAAGCAGGACTGGGATGATCAAGGTATTGTACAAAGTCACTTTGGTCGTTCGGGAGAGGGCTTTATTACTCAATTGCCTCCTAAGCCCAAAAGAAACAGCGATTGGCAAGAGTGATTCTGCGCTTGATTTCGGTACTGATGTTGTTGTCCCTATTCACCGCGGAGCCGAGATAGACGAAGTCCTTCACTACCTCGAAGTGTCTGCTGCCCATAGTGACGCTCTGTTCGTGACGTCGATGTTCTGCGTCCTTCTTCGATGACAGCATATACTTCGTTCTCCTTCTTTTTCCTTCTTAGAAGCCGGTGCTCTTCCCTTCTTCTCTGTTCGTAGAGCTCATGAACAGCCCTCGTTGTTCGATGCAGCGTCACCTTATAGGCGTCTTGCTTAGCTGCGTGCGCTTGCCTGCACTCGTCCTCAAACCATGGGTTCCTCTTAGGTGGGGGCGTGAAACCCAGCACATCAGTGGCAGCTTCTTTGATGGCTTCTTGACAACGTTTCCATTCTTCTTATGCTTAGTGCAGGAAGCGTCGAACTCTGAGCGAGTTTAAGGGAGACTCGCTCGGCAAAGTTCCCAGGAATCGGTTGCGATTTTAGCTTTTCGACATCAAACCGTTTTGGCCTTTCTCGACTCCGTTGCTCTCTCGATATCCGGGTTCTTACCTTGGCTACAACAAGGTGATGATCCGAGTCGATGTTTGCACCTCGGAAGGTTCGGACATCGAGAATACTGGAGGAGTGTCTGACGTCGATCGCAACGTGATCAATCTGGTTGACGGTTGATTGATCAGGTGATCGCCAAGTACCTTTATGAATGTTGAGGTGTGGGAACCGCGTGCTGGCCACAGAGAGATTTCGCCCCGAGGCGAAGTCAACTAGCCTGAGTCAGTTTCCGGATGTATTGTCGTGCAGGCTGTGTTTACCGATGACTCCAGCAAGGATGTCCTCCTTTCCCAGCTGAGCGTTGAAATCTCCTAGAACTATCTTGGTGTCGTAGCTGGGGTATCGATCATATATCCTTTCTAGGAGGTGATAGAAATCCTCTTCACTGCTGTCATCTTTTTCCTCTGTCGGGGCGTGTGCGCATATGAGGCTTATATTCCCGAATTTAGCCTTGATGCGGATTGTTATGAGGCGTTCACTTATGTATTGGAAGCTTAAGACTTTTTGCCTAAGTCTGCCTCGAACAACAATACCGCATCCAAATAAGCGTTTCCCCCTGTAACATTCGCCGTGGTATATGTCACAGTTTCTCACTCTTCTCTTTCCCGGCCCATCCCACCGCATTTCCTGAATCGCGGTAATGTCTGCTTTATAGCAGTCGAGGGCCTCTGCAAGTTCATCGGCTGCACGTGGTCTGTTTAGGGACATCACATTCCACGTGCATATCCGTAGAGCATTATCCTTTTTTCGTTTGCGTGGGTCGTCAACAGTGTATCCATCTCAGTACCCATTGGCTACAAACGAGGAGGTAGAATAAGCACAATTGGTGTGTGGAAGACAGTTACAGCAGCTGGGCATCGCCAGGTTGATACCAATCAGTGCCTACCCTATTCCCACATCACCCGGCAATCTCTTCGACATAACGCTTGATTTCAAATATAGTCGCATCATAATACTTAGATTTTCGAAAAAAGAATCTACCTTGAATCCTAGTTTTTCCAATATTTCAGTCTCTAAGAGGCTATCAAAGTAGTTGTGGAAATTGAAAAGTAAAAATGACGGTGGCATATCCGTTTTTAGCTCAGGCAGTCCACTTAAAACTACTTCCTTGTTAACAAAATTAGTATTTTTAAAGGTTTATTGCTTTTATAAGTAGTGTTTTCTTTGCCTACAATATTGGGATTAATAAATGACTTATTGCTATCAGTATCTATCAAAAATTTAAGTTTTTCTTTCTTTAGGCTATCTATTATTATATGTGGCAACATATTAGTATTAAGATTATTGATATCTACCATAAGTATCCTATTGACCCTCCTAGACTAGATAGAGAAAATCTGAGTCGCCTATCTCATCCTGAGGTGGACATATTTCATCTGCTGGTTGGTGTTTGCTTTGTCTTGGAACAATGTTCTTGGTCTGATGACTGATGCGATTACGGTTGTTACTATTCGAAAAGCTATTATGGTTTCTCAAAGGGTTAACGGAGTTTCTGTTTGTATTTCAACTACCAATGTCCATTGGCTCCGGGGTTAGGAATCTTCTGCAAAGAGAACTTGGATTCGAAGTATTTTGAACTCGAGGCTTGTAGAACTCGCGGTTCGAGATATTTTGTGCAAAATTAGATTGAGAATAGAAATGCCTTGTTGTTCTGTTTTGGTGATATGAAGGTCTATTCTGTGGTAAAACAACTTGATTTGGAACACAATATCAGTTTTGTTCTTGCAAGTAAAATTTAAATGCTTCCGGTAGATTCGCCGGCCTTATAGCCCTTACTGTTGATCGTAACTGTTCCCTCAGACCTGATAAGAAACCATTGAAACACATTTCACTGTATAGATTTTGCTTAGCTGAAATAACATCTGGGTTATGTTCACGCACTCTTACATGGTTCATCATTGCAGATAAAATATTAATGACGCCTGAACGGAATGCTTGAACTGTTTCTGTTCCCTGTCTAAGGTGGTGCAAATCATGGATCAAACTCGCTTCATTCCGTTTGTCCGAATAATGTGCAACTAAATTTTGTTTCACTTCTTCTCAGTTTATTTGCGTTCCGTATATGTTTAAAATTTCGTCAGCCGGACCAACAATTTTATTTCGGATCGCTCGGAGGATTATTTTGAGGTATTTATGGGTGGTGTTTGCTGATGGTATACATTCGAGAATTTCTTCAACATTGTTCAAGAAGCTTAGCAATGATCTTGTGTTGCCATAAAAGTATGGTAAATCTTTTATAGCATAAGGTTTTCAAAGTGAGTCAAAAACTCCAAATGATACTGATGGATTATTTAAAGCCATTTAATGTTGTTCTTCTTAAAAAATGGCGACTTGGAAATCTAACCGCGAACTGATGGTGCTATAATTTTGTTCACATTTTGACAAGGTATGGCTTGCATAACAAACCGGCTTGTCTGAGCCTATAGGACCTTGCGACAACAGAGCCCCCATTGCAACATTAATCGCATTCATAGTAAGGTTGAATAGCTTGGAAAAGTATTTTTTTACAGGTTTCGAAACAACCAACGTATACCGAATTCAGGATTTTTTTTTTACCTTTACGGAGACATTTCTTCATTCGCTTTGTGATATTAGCAAAATCCTTTGTAAACTTCCGGTAGTTACCGAGAAAACCCAAAAAAAAAATGTATTTGCTTTGTTGTTTTAAGTATGGGGTAATTTTGAATTGATTGAATTTTATCGGGGTTTGGTTTAACACCATTTGTGGTTACCACATGACCCAAAAATGAAATTTATTTAAGTAGAAACTCGGATTTGTCCAACTGAATTTTGAAATTGGCATCTCTGAGTTTTCTAGAAACGAGTTCTAAGTTAGAAATACTCCTATGTTCTTGTTATGACGTTGAATATACAATAATGTCATCCATGTACACTAAACATATACTCCCTTGCAGGACTTTTTGGAACTTGTCCATAGCTCGTTTAAAAGTTAATGGCGCATTTTTAATGCCAAAAGGCATTCTTAGGAACTCGAAATGTCCGTTATCAACGGAAAATGCTGTTTTTTTAATACTGTCTTCGTGTTCGTGGATTTGGTGAAAACCTAACGCAAGATCTATAGTACTAATATATAAACATCTTAAAAGTTTGTCCAAAATGTCCGTAATGTTAGGTATTGGGTACTTATCATCCTCAGTAGTTTCCTTCAGTTTTCGGTAGTCGATAACTAATTGCCACTTCTCTTTGCCACTTACGTGTCTCTTTTTGGGAACTATCCAAATTGGAAAGGACCATGGTGAAAAACTGGGATGAATAATACCCTGGTCAACAAACTTGATATCTAATTTCCTCTTTGTAGACATATGGCTAGCGATACAATTTGGTGTTAATCGAAGACTCGCTTTTCGTTTTAATTCCATGTTGAATCTTGTTGGAAAATGTCAAGTTTTCACCATCTCTGAAGAAAATATCTTTATACGCATGACACACATTTCTTATTGCTCTTTTCTCTTTTAAATTAAGATGGTCAGTGCGAATGAAATCATGCAAATCAAAATTTTCTACGTTGTCAGAAAAATGTTTTCAGTTCTTTTACTGGTTGTTCAACAACAAACATTTGAGGAAAGTCGAGGTGAGAATTCACTTCGATTAATGCCTACCAATTTTTAGCATGATGAAAACCTTCCGAAATAGATGAACCATGTATTATCATTCGTCGGCTTAACATATATATTTTCAAATTGAATGTCAACAGGAAGACGACAAATCATTTTATTTAGCCCTGAGACGACATATTTCTTCGACATAACGCTTGGTTTAAAATATAGTCGTATCATAATACTTCGATTTTCGAAAAAAAAAAAATCTACTTTGAATCCTAGCTTTTTCAATATTTCAGTCTCTATGAGGCTATCAAAGTAGTCGTGGAGATTGAAAAGTAAAAATTACGGTGGCTTATCCGTTTTTAGCTCAGGCAGTCCACTTAAAACCACTTCCTTATTAACAATATTAGTATTAAAGACTGTTTTTATTTTTAAAGGTATAATGCTTTTATAAGTAATGTTTTCTTTGCCTACAATATTGGGATTAATAAATGACTTATTGCTATCAGTATCTATCAAAAATTTAAGTTTTTCTTTCTTTAGGCTATCTATTATTATATGTGGCAACATATTAGTATTAAGATTATTGATATCTACCATAAGTATCCTATTGACTCTCCTAGACTAGATAGAGAAAATCTGAGTCGCCTATCTCATCCTGAGGTGGACATATTTCATCTGCTGGTTGGTTTTTGCTTTGTCTTGGAACAATGTTCTTGGGCTGATGACTGATGCGATTACGGTTGTTACTATTCGAAAAGCCATTATGGTTTCTCAAAGGGTTAACGGAGTTTCTGTTTGTATTTCAACTACCAATGTCCATTGGCTCCGGGGGTGCTAATCTCCTGCAAAGAGAACTTGGGTTCGAAGTATTTTGAACTCGAGGCTTGTAGAACTCGCGGTTCGAGACATTTTGTGCGGAATTAGATTGAGAATAGAAATGCCTTGTTGTTCTGTTTTGGTGATATCAAGGTCTATTCTGTGGTAAAACAACTTGATTTGGAACACAATACCAGTTTTGTTCTTGCAAGCAAAATTTAAATGCTTCCGGTAGATTCGCCGGCCTTATAGCCCCTTACTGTTGATCGTAACTGTTCCCTCAGACCTGATAAGAAACCATTGAAACACATTTCACTATATAGATTTTGCTTAGCTGTAATAACATCTGACCTATGTTCACGCACTCTTACATGGTTCATCATTGCAGATAAAATATTAATGACGCCTGAACGGAATGCTTGAACTGTTTCTGTTCCCTGTCTAAGGTGGTGCAAATCATGGATCAAACTCGCTTCATTCCGTTTGTCTGAATAATGTGCAACTAAATTTTGTTTCACTTCTTCTCAGTTTATTTGCGTTCCGTATATGTTTAAAATTTCGTCAGCCGGACCAAATTTTTTATTTCGCATCGCTCAGAGGATTATTTTGAGGTATTTATGGGCGGTGTTTGCTGATGTTATACATTCGAGAATTTCTTCAACATTGTTCAAGAAGCTTGGCAATGATCTTGTGTTGCCATCAAAGTATAGTAAATCTTTTATAGCATAAGGTTTTCTAAGTGAGTCAAAAACTCCAAATGATATTGATGGATTATTTAAAGCCATTTAATGTTGTTCTTCTTAAACAATGGCGACTTGGAAATCTAACCGCGAACTGATGGTGCTATAATTTTGTTCACATTTTGACAAGGTATGGCTTGCATAACAAACCGGCTTGTCTGAGCCTATAGAACCTTGCGACAACAGAGCCCCCATTGCAACATTAATCGCATCCATAGTAAGGTTGAATAGCTTGGAAAAGTATTTTTTTACAGGTTTCGAAAAAACCAACGTATACCGAATTCAGGATTTTTTTTTACCTTTACGGAGACATTTCTTCATTCGCTTTGTGATATTAGCAAAATCCTTTGTTAACCTCCGGTAGTTACCGATAAGACCAAAAAAAAAATGTATTTGCTTTGTTGTTTTAGGTATGGGGTAATTTTGAATTGATTGAATTTTATCGGGGTTTGGTTTAACACCATTTGCGGTTACCACATGACCCAAAAATGAAATTTATTTAAGTAGAAACTCGGATTTGTCCAACTGAATTTTGAAATTGGCATCTCTGAGTTTTCTAGAAACGAATTCTTAGTTAGAAATACTCGTATGTTCTTGTAATGACGTTGAATATACAAATACGTCATCCATGTACACTAAACATATATACTCCCTTGCAGGTCTTTTTGGAACTTGTCCATAACTCGTTTAAAAGTTAATGGCGCATTTTTAATGCCAAAAGGCATTCTTAGGAACTCGAAATGTCCGTTATCAACGGAAAATGCTGTTTTTGGAATATTGTCTTCGTGTTCGTGGTGAAAATCTAACGCAAGATCTATAGTACTAATATATAAAGATCTTAAAAGTTTGTCCAAAATGTCCGTAATGTTGGGTATTGGGTACTTATCATCCTCAGTAGTTTCCTTCAGTTTTCGGTAGTCGATAACTAATTGCCACTTCTCTTTTCCATTTACGTGTCTCTTTTTGGGAACTATCCAAATTGGAGAGGACCATGCTGAAAAACTGGGATGAATAATACCCTGGTCAACAAACTTGATATCTAATTTCCGCTTTGTAGACATATGCATAGCGATACAATTTGGTGTTAATCGGAGACTCGCTTTTCGTTTTAATTCCATGTTGAATCTCGTTGGAAAATGTCAAGTTTTCACCATCTCTGAAGAAAATATCTTTATACGCATGACACAAATTTCTTATTGCTCTTTTCTCTTCTAAATTAAGATGGTCAGTGCGAATAAAATCATGCAAATCAAAATTTTCTACGTTGTCAGAACTTGTTATTGAAAAATTATGCACTTCAAAAATGTTATCTGTACTTTTACAAAAAACATTTGAGGAAAGTCTAGTTGAGTATTCACTTCGATTAATGCCTATTAATTTTTAGCATGATGAAAACCTTCCGAAATAGACGAACCATGTTTTATCATTCGTCGGCTTAACATATATATTTTCAAATTGAATGTCAACAGGAAGACGACAAATCATTTTATTTAACCCTGAGACGACATATTTCTTCGACATAACTTCTTTTTATTCGGATGGCGCTACAGTCCGGGGTGGACTTGGGCCTCAACCAACATGCCTCTCCAGCTAGCACGATCTCTTGCCAGCTGTCTCCAATTGCGCACTTCAAGTTGGTTGAGGTCTTTTTCTACTTGTGTGCGCCGTCTCAGTCTAGGACGTCCTCTGTTGCGTTGTCCCTGTGATTCGGATTCGAAAACTCTTCGGGCCGAAGCAGTGCTGTCCATGCGCTCTACATGGCCCAGCCACCTTAAGCTTTTCTAGGCTCGTGCCGCCGTACAGCCCATACAGTTCGTGGTTGAATCTTCTCCTCCAGATGCCATCAACGCAAATAAGACCAAAAATCGCACGCAGAGCTTTTCTCTCGAAGAGACCAATGGCTTCCTCATCCGCTTTTAGTAAAGCAGGACTGGGATGATCAAGGTATTGTACAAAATCACTTTGGTCGTTCGGGAGAGGGCTTTATTACTCAATTGCCTCCTAAGCCCAAAAGAAACAGCGATTGGCAAGAGTGATTCTGCGCTTGATTTCGGTACTGATGTTGTTGTCCCTATTCACCGCGGAGCCGAGATAGACGAAGTCCTTCACTACCTCGAAGTGTCTGCTGCCCATAGTGACGCTCTGTCCGTGACGTCGATGTTCTGCGTCCTTCTTCGATGACAGCATATACTTCGTTTTGCCCTCGTTTACCACCAGTCCCACTTTAGCCGCTTCCGCTTCAATGCTAGCAAACGCCTCATTGACGGCTCGATGAGTTCGGCCGATCACGTCAATGTCATCCGCATAAGCTAGCAATTGAACGGACTTGTGCTTCTGGTGTTTATGTGTGAGTTCCGCACGATCCCCTCACGGATGATGTTAAAGAAGTCGCATGACAGCGCGTCGCCTTGTCTAAATCCTTTTTTGACATTGAAGGTCTCGGTGAGTTCGCTACAGACCTTGACGGAGCAGCGAGAGTTCTCCATCGTTCTCCTTCTTTTTCCTTCTTAGAAGCCGGTGCTCTTCCCTTCTTCTCTGTTCGTAGAGCTCATGAACAGCCCTCGTTGTTCGATGCAGCGTCACCTTATAGGCGTCTTGTTTAGCTGCGTGCGCTTGCCTGCACTCGTCCTCAAACCATGGGTTCCTCTTAGGTGGGGGCGTGAAACCCAGCACATCAGTGGCAGCTTCTTTGATGGCTTCTTGACAACGTTTCCATTCTTCTTATGCTTAGTGCAGGAAGCGTCGAACTCTGAGCGAGTTTCAGGGAGACTCGGTCGGCAAAGTTCCCAGGAATCGGTTGCGATTGTAGCTTTTCGACATCAAACCGTTTTGGCCTTTCTCGACTCCGTTGCTCTCTCGATATCCGGGTTCTTACCTTGGCTACAACAAGGTGATGATCCGAGTCGATGTTTGCACCTCGGAAGGTTCGGACATCGAGAATACTGGAGGAGTGTCTGACGTCGATCGCAACGTGATCAATCTGGTTGACGGTTGATTGATCAGGTGATCGCCAGGTACCTTTATGAATGTTGAGGTGTGGGAACCGCGTGCTGGCCACAGAGAGATTTCGCCCCGAGGCGAAGTCAACTAGCCTGAGTCCGTTTCCGGAGGTGTTGGCGTGCAGGCTGTGTCTTCCGATGACTTTAGCAAATACTTCTTCTCTTCCCAGCTGAGCGTTGAAATCTCCTAGAACTATTTTGGTGTCGTAGCTGGGGCATCGATCATAAGTCCTTTCTAGGAGGTGATAGAAGTCCTCTTTACTGCTGTCATCTTTTTCCTCTGTCGGGGCGTGTGCGCATATGAGGCTTATATTCCCGAATTTAGCCTTGATGCTGATTGTTATGAGGCGTTCACTTATGTATTGGAAGCTTAAGACTTTTTGCCTAAGTCTGCCTCGAACAACAAAACCGCATCCAAATGAGCGTTTCCCCCTGTAACATTCGCCGTGGTATATGTCACAGTTTCTCACTCTTCTCTTTCCCGGCCCATCCCACCGCATTTCCTGAATCGCGGTAATGTCTGCTTTATAGCAGTCGAGGGCCTCTGCAAGTTCATCGGCTGCACGTGGTCTGTTTAGGGACATCACATTCCACGTGCATATCCGTAGAGCATTATCCTTTTTTCGTTTGCGTGGGTCGTCAACAGTGTATCCATCTCAGTACCCATTGGCTACAAACAAGGAGGTAGAATAAGCACAATTGGTGTGTGGAAGACAGTTACAGCAGCTGGGCATCGCCAGGTTGATACCAATCAGTGCCTACCCTATTCGGTTTCAAATATAGTCGCATTATAATACTTCGACTTTCGAAAAAAGAATCTACCTTGAATCCTAGTTTTTCCAATACTTCAGTCTCTAAGAGGCTATCAAAGTAGTTGTGGAAATTGAAAAGTAAAAATGACGGTGGCATATCCGTTTTTAGCTCAGGCAGTCCACTTAAAACTACTTCCTTGTTAACAAAATTAGTATTTTTAAAGGTTTAATGCTTTTATAAGTAATGTTTTCTTTGCCTACAATATTGGGATTAATAAATGACTTATTGCTATCAGTATCTATCAAAAATTTAAGTTTTTCTTTCTTTAGGCTATCTATTATTATATGTGGCAACATATTAGTATTAAGATTATTGATATCTACCATAAGTATCCTATTGACTCTCCTAGACTAGATAGAGAAAATCTGAGTCGCCTATCTCATCCTGAGGTGGACATATTTCATCTGCTGGTTGGCGTTTGCTTTATCTTGGAACAATGTTCTTGGTCTGATGACTGATGCGATTACGGTTGTTACTATTCGAAAAGCCATTATGGTTTCTCAAAGGGTTAACGGAGTTTCTGTTTGTATTTCAACTACCAATGTCCATTGGCTCCGGGGGTGCTAATCTCCTGCAAAGAGAACTTGGGTTCGAAGTATTTTGAACTCGAGGCTTGTAGAACTCGCGGTTCGAGACATTTTGTGCGGAATTAGACTGAGAATAGAAATGCCTTATTGTTCTGTTTTGGTGATATCAAGGTCTATTCTGTGGTAAAACAACTTGATTTGGAACACAATACCAGTTTTGTTCTTGCAAGCAAAATTTAAATGCTTCCGGTAGATTCGCCGGCCTTATAGCCCTTACTGTTGATCGTAACTGTTCCTTCAGACCTGATAAGAAACCATTGAAACACATTTCACTGTATAGATTTTGCTTAGCTGAAATAACATCTGAGTTATGTTCACGCACTCTTACATGGTTCATCATTGCAGATAAAATATTAATGACGCCTGAATGGAATGCTTGAACTGTTTCTGTTCGCTGTCTAAGGTGGTGCAAATCATGGATCAAACTCGCTTCATTCCGTTTGTCCGAATAATGTACAACTAAATTTTGTTTCACTTCTTCTCAGTTTATTTGCGTTCCGTATATGTTTAAAATTTCGTCAGCCGGACCAAATTTTTTATTTCGGATCGCTCGGAGGATTATTTTGAGGTATTTATGGGTGGTGTTTGCTGATGGTATACATTCGAGAATTTCTTCAACATTGTTCAAGAAGCTTAGCAATGATCTTGTGTTGCCATAAAAGTATGGTAAATCTTTTATAGCATAAGGTTTTCTAAGTGAGTCAAAAACTCCAAATGATACTGATGGATTATTTAAAGCCACTTGGAAATCTAACCGCGAACTGATGGTGCTATAATTTTGTTCACATTTTGACAAGGTATGGCTTGCATAGCAAACCGGCTTGTCTGAGCCTATAGGACCTTGCGACAACAGAGCCCCCATTGCAACATTAATCGCATTCATAGTAAGGTTGAATAGTTTGGAAAAGTATTTTTTTACAGGTTTCGAAACAACCAACGTATACCGAATTCAGGATTTTTTTTTACCTTTACGGAGACATTCCTTCATTCGCTTTGTGATATTAGCAAAATCCTTTGTAAACTTCCGGTAGTTACCGAGAAGGCCCAAAAAAAAAAAAATGTATTTGCTTTGTTGTTTTAAGTATGGGGTAATTTTGAATTGATTGAATTTTATCAGGGTTTGGTTTAACACCATTTGTGGTTACCACATGACCCAAAAATGAAATTTATTTAAGTAGAAACTCGGATTTGTCCAACTGAATTTTGAAATTGGCATCTCTGAGTTTTCTAGAAACGAGTTCTAAGTTAGAAATACTCGTATGTTCTTGTAATGACGTTGAATATACAATAATGTCATCCATGTACACTAAACATATACTCCCTTGAAGGTCTTTTTGGAACTTGTCCATAGCTCGTTTAAAAGTTAATGGCGCATTTTTAATGCCAAAAGGCATTCTTAGGAACTCGAAATGTCCGTTATCAACGGAAAATGCTGTTTTTTGAATATTGTCTTCGTGTTCGTGGATTTAGTGAAAACCTAACGCAAGATCTATAGTACTAATATATAAACATCTTAAAAGTTTGTCCAAAATGTCCGTAATGTTAGGTATTGGGTACTTATCATCCTCAGTAGTTTCCTTCAGTTTTCGGTAGTCGATAACTAATTGCCACTTCTCTTTTCCACTTACGTGTCTCTTTTTGGGAACTATCCAAATTGGAAAGGACCATGGTGAAAAACTGGGATGAATAATACCCTGGTCAACAAACTTGATATCTAATTTCCTCTTTGTAGACATATGGATAGCGATACAATTTGGTGTTAATCGAAGACTCGCTTTTTGTTTTAATTCCATGTGGAATCTCGTTGGAAAATGTCAAGTTTTCACCATCTCTGAAGAAAATATCTCTATACGCATGACACACATTTCTTATTGCTCTTTTCTCTTTTAAATTAAGATGGTCAGTGCGAATGAAATCATGCAAATCAAAATTTTCTACGTTGTCAGAAAAATGTTTTCAGTTCTTTTACTGGTTGTTCAACAACAAACATTTGAGGAAAGTCGAGGTGAGAAATCACTTCGATTAATGCCTACCAATTTTTAGCATGATGAAAACCTTCCGAAATAGATGAACCATGTATTATCATTCGTCGGCTTAACATATATATTTTCAAATTGAATGTCAATAGGAAGACGACAAATCATTTTATTTAGCCCTGAGACGACATATTTCTTCGACATAACGCTTGGTTTAAAATATAGTCGCATCTTAATACTTCGATTTTCGAAAAAAGAATCTACTTTGAATCCTAGCTTTTTCAATATTTCAGTCTCTATGAGGCTATCAAAGTAGTCGTGGAAATTGAAAAGTAAAAATGACGGTGGCTTATCCGTTTTTAGCTCAGGCAGTCCACTTAAAACTACTTCCTTATTAACAAAATTAGTATTAAAGACTTATTTTTATTTTTTGCCTACAATATTGGGATTAATAAATGACTTATTGCTATCAGTATCTATCAAAAATTTAAGTTTTTCTTTCATTAGGCTATCTATTATTATATGTGGCAACATATTAGTATTAAGATTATTGATATCTACCATAAGTATCCTATTGACTCTCCTAGACTAGATAGAGAAAATCTGAGTCGCCTATCTCATCCTGAGGTGGACATATTTCATCTGCTGGTTGGTGTTTGCTTTGTCTTGGAACAATGTTCTTGGTTTGATGACTGATGCGATTACGGTTGTTACTATTCGAAAAGCCATTATGGTTTCTCAAAGGGTTAACGGAGTTTCTGTTTGTATTTCAACTACCAATGTCCATTGGCTCCGGGGGTGCTAATCTCCTGCAAAGAGAACTTGGGTTCGAAGTATTTTGAACTCGAGGCTTGTAGAACTCGCGGCTCGAGGCTTGTAGAACTCGCGGTTCGAGACATTTTGTGCGGAATTAGATTGAGAATAGAAATGCCTTGTTGTTCTGTTTTGGTGATATCAAGGTCTATTCTGTGGTAAAACAACTTGATTTGGAACACAATACCAGTTTTGTTCTTGCAAGCAAAATTTAAATGCTTCCGGTAGATTCGCCGGCCTTATAGCCCCTTACTGTTGATCGTAACTGTTCCCTCAGACCTGATAAGAAACCATTGAAACATATATCACTATATAGATTTTGCTTAGCTGTAATAACATCTGACCTATGTTCACGCACTCTTACATGGTTCATCATTGCAGATAAAATATTAATGACGCCTGAACGGAATGCTTGAACTGTTTCTATTCCCTGTCTAAGGTGGTGCAAATCATGGATCAAACTCGCTTCATTCCGTTTGTCCGAATAATGTGCAACTAAATTTTGTTTCACTTCTTCTCAGTTTATTTGCGTTCCGTATATGTTTAAAATTTCGTCAGCCGGACCAAAATTTTTATTTCGCATCGCTCAGAGGATTATTTTGAGGTATTTATGGGCGGTGTTTGCTGATGGTATACATTCGAGAATTTCTTCAACATTGTTCAAGAAGCTTGGCAATGATCTTGTGTTGCCATCAAGCATAAGGTTTTCTAAGTGAGTCAAAAACTCCAAATGATACTGATGGATTATTTAAAGCCATTTAATGTTGTTCTTCTTAAACAATGGCGACTTGGAAATCTAACCGCGAACTGATGGTGCTATAATTTTGTTCACATTTTGACAAGGTATGGCTTGCATAACAAACCGGCTTGTCTGAGCCTATAGAACCTTGCGACAACAGAGCCCCCATTGCAACATTAATCGCATCCATAGTAAGGTTGAATAGCTTGGAAAAGTATTTTTTTACAGGTTTCGAAACAACCAACGTATACCGAATTCAGGATTTTTTTTTACCTTTACGGAGACATTCCTTCATTCGCTTTGTGATATTAGCAAAATCCTTTGTAAACTTCCGGTAGTTACCGAGAAGACCCCAAAAAAAAAAAATGTATTTGCTTTGTTGTTTTAAGTATGGGGTAATTTTGAATTGATTGAATTTTATCGGGGTAGAAACTCGGATTTGTCCAACTGAATTTTGAAATTGGCATCTCTAAGTTTTCTAGAAACGAGTTGTAAGTTAGAAATACTCGTATGTTCTTGTTATGACGTTGAATATACAATAATGTCATCCATGTACACTAAACATATACTCCCTTGCAGGTCTTTTTGGAACTTGTCCATAACTCGTTTAAAAGTTAATGGCGCATTTTTAATGCCGAAAGGCATTCTTAGGAACTCGAAATGTCCGTTATCAAAGGAAAATGCTGTTTTTTTTAATATTGTCTTCGTGTTAGTGGATTTGGTGAAAACCTAACGCAAGATCTATTGTACTAATATATAAACATCTTAAAAGTTTGTCCAAAATGTCCGTAATGTTAGGTATTGGGTACTTATCATCCTCAGTAGTTTCCTTCAGTTTTCGGTAGTCGATAACTAATTGCCACTTCTCTTTTCACTTACGTGTCTCTTTTTGGGAACTATCCAAATTGGAAAGGACCATGGTGAAAAACTGGGATGAATAATACCCTGGTCAACAAACTTGATATCTAATTTCCTCTTTGTAGACATATGGATAGCGATACAATTTGGTGTTAATCGAAGTTTTAATTCCATGTTGAATCTCGTTGGAAAATGTCAAGTTTTCACCATCTCTGAAGAAAATATCTTTATACGCATGACACACATTTCTTATTGCTCTTTTCTCTTTTAAATTAAGATGTTCAGTGCGAATGAAATCATGCAAATCAAAATTTTCTACGTTGTCAGAAAAATGTTTTCAGTTCTTTTACTGGTTGTTCAACAACAAACATTTGAGGAAAGTCGAGGTGAGAATTCACTTCGATTAATGCCTACCAATTTTTAGCATGATGAAAACCTTCCGAGATAGATGAACCATGTATTATAATTCGTCGGCTTAACATATATATTTTCAAATTGAATGTCAACAGGAAGACGACAAATTATTTTATTTAGCCCTGAGACGACATATTTCTTCGACATAACGCTTGGTTTAAAATATAGTCGCATCTTAATACTTCGATTTTCGAAAAAGGAATCTACTTTGAATCCTAGCTTTTTCAATATTTCAGTCTCTAAGAGGCTATCAAAGTAGTTGTGGAAATTGAAAAGTAAAAATGACGGTGGCATATCCGTTTTTAGCTCAGGCAGTCCACTTAAAACTACTTCCTTATTAACAAAATTAGTATTAAAGACTGTTTTTATTTTTAAAGGTATAATGCTTTTATAAGTAATGTTTTCTTTGCCTACAATATTGGGATTAATAAATGACTTATTGCTATCAGTATCTATCAAAAATTTAAGTTTTTCTTTCTTTAGGCTATCTATTATTATATGTGGCAACATATTAGTATTAAGATTATTGATATCTACCATAAGTATCCTATTGAATCTCTTAGACTAGATAGAGAAAATCTGAGTCGCCTATCTCATCCTGAGGTGGACATATTTCATCTGCTGGTTGGTTTTTGCTTTGTCTTGGAACAATGTTCTTGGGCTGATGACTGATGCGATTACGGTTGTTACTATTCGAAAAGCCATTATGGTTTCTCAAAGGGTTAACGGAGTTTCTGTTTGTATTTCAACTACCAATGTCCATTGGCTCCGGGGGTGCTAATCTCCTGCAAAGAGAACTTGGGTTCGAAGTATTTTGAACTCGAGGCTTGTAGAACTCGCGGTTCGAGACATTTTGTGCGGAATTAGATTGAGAATAGAAATGCCTTGTTGTTCTGTTTTGGTGATATCAAGGTCTATTCTGTGGTAAAACAACTTGATTTGGAACACAATACCAGTTTTGTTCTTGCAAGCAAAATTTAAATGCTTCCGGTAGATTCACCGGCTTATAGCCCTTACTGTTGATCGTAACTGTTCCCTCAGACCTGATAAGAAACCATTGAAACACATTTCACTATATAGATTTTGCTTAGCTGTAATAACGCCTTACTTATGTTCACGCACTCTTACATGGTTCATCATTGCAGATAAAATATTAATGACGCCTGAACGTAATGCTTGAACTGTTTCTGTTCCCTGTCTAAGGTGGTGCAAATCATGGATCAAACTCGCTTCATTCCGTTTGTCCGAATAATGTACAACTAAATTTTGTTTCACTTCTTCTCAGTTTATTTGCGTTCCGTATATGTTCAAAATTTCGTCAGCCCTACCAACTATTTTATTTTGGATCGCTCAGAGGATTATTATGAGGTATTTATGGGTGGTGTTTGCTGATGGTATACATTCGAGAATTTCTTCAACATTGTTCAAGAAGTCTAGCAATGATCTTAGGTTGCCATCAAAGTATGGTAAATCTTTAATAGAATAAGGTTTTCTAAGTGAGTCAAAAGCCATTCAATGTTGTTCTTCTTAAACAATGGCGACTTGAAAATCTAACCGCGAACCGATACACTTTCTATTTGATTTTTACGATATACGCGATCGGAGAAACACACTTTATTTTTTAATGTGTTAGTTTCAATTCTAATAGGTGGCAAAGAAATTTTACTTAGAAAATTCTGAAATGAACTACGAATTACCTCGGTGATTTTTTTTTTTGGATATATTTTCTTGATAGGTTTAGATGACTTGTCTTATTGTGTTTTTTTTTTTTTGAAAAACTTTATGTAATAGTTAATAAAATAACTCTTGTTTTCTTTATTACTTTACTTTTTCTTCAAATTCACAAATTCGTTTTTTTTTTTAACTTTCCTTTCACCCTTTTACAATAACTCTCAAGTACACACTGCCAGCGTACTCATAGAAAGCAAAAACTATTGTTTTTGGATTAGTATTTATGCCCCCTCGCGTGCATAGGGGGCATGGGCCTATGCACGCGAGGTAACGTCGTTGATTGCGCTCAACATGGCGAGCTGCCAAGGCAATCCTCGTTAGTGCACAGGTCAAGTTGACATACAGCCTCCACGTGGCGCCCCCTGGATAGCCATCACAACACCCGTTGTATGGTGAACTAATGTATGCAGCTACCCCCTCTGCCCGAGGATTTAAATAATGGGCCTGGCCTACCAGTCTGTGGGTTGTGCGTGAGGGTAACTTCCTTACCACGTAAAAATAAAATAGTTCAGAGAAACCGATATGCCTCGGATAAGGACGGATTAACTGTTGACGACCCCAGAAAACGTTTAAAGGACAACGATTTTCGGTTTTGCACGTGGAATGTGAGGTCCCTTAATAGGCCACGTGCAGCCGAACAACTTGCGGAGGCCCTGGACTGCTATAAAGCAGACATAACCGCCATCCAGGAAGGGCGATGGGATGGGCCTGGCATAAAAGCGATGAAGAACTGCGATATCTACTACAGCAATTGCTATAGAGAGAGAAGGCAGCGCTTATTCGGATGCGGATTTGTTGTTCGAGGCAGACTTAGGCAAAAAGTCTTGAGCTACGACCCAGTTAGCGAGCGCCTCATGACAATCCGCATCAAGGCTAAATTCGGGAACATCAGCCTAATATGCGCTCACGCCCCGACAGAGGAGAAGGATGACAACATCAAGGATGACTTCTATGATCTCCTAGAAAGAACATACGATCGATGCCCCAGCTATGACACCAAGATCGTTCTAGGAGATTTCAACGCTCAGCTGGGAAAGGAGGACATCTTTGCTGGAGTCATCGGTAAACACAGCCTGCACGACAACACATCCGGAAACGGACTCAGGCTGTTGGACTTCGCCTCGGGGCGAAACCTCTCTGTGGCTAGCACGCGGTTCCCACACCTGAACATTCACAAAGGAACCTGGCGATCTCCTGATCAATCAACCGTCAACCAGATTGATCACGTTGCGATCGACGTCAGACACTCCTCCAGTATTCTCGATGTCCGAACCTTCCAAGTTGCAAACATTGACTCGGATCATCACCTTGTTCTAGCCAAGGTAAGAACCCGGATATCGAGAGAGCAACGGAGTCGAGAAAGGCCAAAACGGTTTAACGTCGAAAAGCTACAATTTCAGCTGATTGCTGGGAACTTTGCCGACCGAGTCTCCCGGAAACTCGCCCAGAGTTCGACGCTTCCTGCACTAAGCATAGAAGAAGAATGGAAACGTTGTCAAGAAGCCATCAAAGAAGCTGCCACTGATGTGCTGGGTTTCATGTCACCACCCAGAAGGAACCCATGGTTTGACGACGAGTGCAGGCAAGCGCACGCAGCTAAACAAGACGCCTACAAGGCGACGCTGCATCGAACAACGCGAGCTGTTCGTGAACTGTACGAACAGAGAAGAAGGGAAGAGCACCGGCTTATCAGAAGGAAGAAGAAGGAGCATGAGAAGCGCGCGGTCGAGGATATGGAAAGGTGCTTTGGCAGGAATGAAGTCCGAAAGTTTTACCGAAAGGTAAAACAGCTATCCGGGTGAGACAAGGTTCGGACCAAGGCCTGCCGGGACCAAAATGGACAACTCGTAGTAGAGTCGCAGTCTGTGCTGAGAATCTGGAAGGATCATTTCTGCAGACTCCTAAACGGCGATGACGATCCAAATCCCGCTGTTAGGCAGAATGTTCCACTCAATTTGGACGATGATAGACAAGCATTCCGTCCCCCCGACTTAGACGAGGTGAAGATAGCAATATCCAAGCTAAAGTCGAACAAAGCTGCTGGAGCGGACGGACTGTCAGCAGAACTATTTAAAGCAGCTGGAGATGACCTGGTTGGGCGCATGCACCAGCTCATCTGTAAGATATGGTCGGAGGAAAGCATGCCCGATGAGTGGAATCTCAGCGTCGTTTGCCCGGTCCACAAAAAAGGAGACCCCTTTGACTGCGCCAACTACAGAGGGATTAGTCTCCTGAACATCGCATACAAGATCCTCTCTGCCGTATTGTGTGAGCGTCTGAAACCATTTGTCCATGACCTGATAGGTCCCTATCAGTGTGGTTTCAGACCAAGGAAGTCCACAATAGACCAAATCTTCACATTACGGCAGATCCTGGAAAAGACCCAAGAAATGCAAATTGACACTCACCACCTATTCGTCGATTTCAAGGCTGCATATGACAGTGTGCATAGAGACGAGCTATACAGTGCCATGTCTAGTTTTGGCATTCCTACCAAACTCGTCAGATTGTGTAGGATGACGATGGAGAACTCTCGCTGCTCCGTCAAGGTCGGTACCGAACTCACCGAGACCTTCAATGTCAAAAAAGGTTTTAGACAAGGCGACGCACTGTCATGTGACTTCTTTAACATCATCCTCGAGAAGATCGTGCGTAACTCACAAGTCAACACCAGAGGCACGATCTTCCAGAAGTCAGTTCAATTGTTAGCTTACGCTGATGACATTGACGTGATTGGACGAACACAGCGAGCCGTCAATGAGGCGTTTGCTGGCATTGAAACGGAAGCGGCTAAAATGGGTCTTGCGGTAAATGAGGGCAAAACGAAGTACATGCTGTCATCAAGGAAGGACACACAACATCGACGTCTCGGACTGAGCGTCACACTAGGCAGCAGAAACTTCGAGGTAGTTAAGGACTTCGTCTACCTCGGCTCCGCGGTAAACAGGGACAACAACATCAGTACCGAAATCAAACGCAGAATCACTCTTGCCAACCGCTGTTTCTTTGGGCTCAAGAGGCAATTGAGTAATAAAGCCCTCTCTCGAAGGACTAAACTAGCTTTATATAACAGCTTGATCATCCCCGTCCTACTATATGGCGCAGAATCTTGGACGTTAGCAAAGGCGGATGAGGAAGCCCTTAGTCTTTTCGAGAGAAAAGTTTTGCGTGCGATTTTTGGTCCTGTTTGCGTTGATGGCATCTGGAGGAGAAGATTTAATGACGAACTCTATAGGCTGTACAGCGACATGCGCCTGGTTAAGCGTCTACGGATACAACGCTTAAGATGGCTAGGCCATGTAGAGCGTATGGACACCACTGCTCCGGCCCGAAAAGTCTTTGAATCCGAGCCATTGGGACAACGCAACAGAGGACGGCCTAGACTGAAGTGGCGCACACAAGTGGAGAAGGACCTCAACCAACTTGGAGTGCGCAACTGGAGACAGCTCGCGAAAGATCGTGCTGGCTGGAGAGGCATGTTGGTTGAGGCCCAGGTCCACCCCGGACTGTAGCGCCACAACAAGAAGATTTATGCATAATCATCATTCTCTCATGCAGATCGTGCTCCGAGCATAGCATGCAAGAACATGTACAACAAATGGTGATCCAGCATAGCAGAATAGAGTGTCCTCAGATTCTCTCCATCCGAGCAAGAGTGCAAGAGGGTTTCATTAAATGAAACAGCACAGCAGCATATCGTTGACACGTGGACACTCTGCATTACGCTGGGATACGATTCCGTAATGAGCTGTAACTGTGTAATTTGCAACCATGTGGTGTTTCGGCAAATAGTTATTGAAAAAAGTGTGCGGTTGTACACTGTGAAAAATAATCTCTTCTCAACCTTGGCATATTAGCGTTGTCAGAGTATGTAACTCGTGTTACTGTTCTCTCACTAATAGGAGGGACCTACAGTTTTTTGCCGACTCCGAACGATGAAGCTTGAGAAGCTTTTTCTTAGATAGTCATTACTCTTTGAATTAGTGTTCAGCCGGGAATCGAATCTGGACCTTTAGCATATGCGTATCGCATTCTACCCACAATGCTACGGCGGCCAGAATAATTAGAATAATTAAAATGTATACTTATTAGTACAGAAGCAGGAAAATGTAAATTCTAGGACTATAGCTTTCGCATCAATCACATCTATAGCTTCGGATAATTCAAAATCAATTTTATTATTAACAAATATTAGGTCAAGAAGACTTTGAAATATGGCCATAGATTTAAATTTAGTTATGTCTTATTTTTTTTATTGAAAAACTTTATGTAACAGTTAGTAAAATAGCTCCTGTTTTATTTATAACTTAAGTATTTTAAACTTCACAAATTCGCTTATTTTAACTTTTCTTTTAACCTTTTACTATAAGTCTCAAGTACAGACTGCCAGAGTATCTGTTACTCATAAAAGGCAAAAACTATTTGTTTGGATTATCATCTATGAATAATCACCATTCCCTCATACAGATAATGCTCCAAGCATAGGATGCAAGAACATGCACAACAAATGCTGATCGAGCATAGCAGGAGAGTGTGTCCTCAAATTCTCTCCATCCGAGCAAGAGAGGAAGAGAGTTTCATTAAATGAAGCAGCACAGCAGCATATCGTTGACACGTGAACACCCTGCATTACGCTACGACACAACATAATGAGAAGCTTTCTCTGTCTATCGTATTCATACTTTGCACATGTTTCAGAACTATTTTATTATGATTATTTTATTTTGATATATGATTTTTACGATCGCGTATATCAGAGAAACACATTTTATTTATCAACGTCTTAGTTTCAATTCTCATAGGGGGCAAAGAAATTTTACTTAGAAAATTTTGAAATGAATTAGGAAGTACCTCGGTGATTTTTTTATGGATATATTTCTTGATAGGTTCACTTAGATGACTGCGCCAATTATGAAATATCCAGTTGTTTAGTTTTGTCTTATTTTTTTTTTTTTGAAAAACTTTATGTAGTAGTTAATAAAATAGCTCTTGTTTTCTTTATTACTTTACTTTTTCATCAAATTCACAAATTCGTTTTTTTTAACTTTTCTTTTACCCTTTTACTATAACTCTCAAGTACACACTGCCAGAGTACTCATAGAAAGCAAAAGCTATTTTTTTTGGATTAGTATCTATGCATAATCATCATTCTCTCATGCAGATCGTGCTCCGAGCATAGCATGCAAGAACATGTACAACAAATGGTGATCCAGCATAGCAGGATAGAGTGTCCTCAAATTCTCTCCATCCGAGCAAGAGAGCAAGAGGGTTTCATTAAATGAAACAGCACAGCAACATATCGTTGACACGTGGACACCCTGCATTACGCTGGGATACGATTCCGTAATGAGCTGTAACTGTGTAATTTGCAACCATGTGGTGTTTCGGCAAATAGTTATTGAAAAAAGTGTGCGGTTGTACACTGTGAAAAATAATCTCTTCTCAACCTTGGCATATTAGCGTTGCCAGAGTATGTAACTCGTGCTACTGTTCTCTCACTAATAGGACGGACCTACAGGTTTTTGCCGACTCCGAACGATGAAGCTTGAGAAGCTTTTTCTTAGACACTCATTACTCTTTGAATTGGTGTTCAGCCGGGAATCGAATCTGGACCCTTAGCATATGCGTATCGCATTCTACCCAAAATGCTACGGCGGCCAGAATAATTAGAATAATTAAAATGTATACTTATTAGTACAGAAGCAGAAAAATGTAAATTCTAGCACTAGGGCTTTGTGATGGATTTTATTAGCATCAATCACATCTATAGCTTCGGATAATTAAAAATCAATTTTATTATTAACAAATATTAAGTCTAGAAGACTTTGAATCTAGGCCAAAGATAACTGGCCGTTCGTTACCATACGCTGCCAAACTAAATTTTTACCACCTACATCAATTGTATGATGCACTAACGCAATTTACCGGCTAAGAAGGATAAGTTATTTGACCTCGTAGCTGATTAATGTTCTTGTTTTGATTTTAATCGGCTGGCAAAGCAACTCCTCTTTGTATTGCATTTTTCAATGCGAATACCCAATGGACAATGAAACGCATTTAAAGCGCGCGTGTATGGACTTTCGGGCATAGTGCTCTAAAATTAACGAATCTATATATTGATTTATCGCGATGGACCTGAAATGTAATGTACAGCACTCTCGGTGTGTCAACGCGGAAGCCAGCGGCATGAATAACCCTTATTGGAATTACGACAAGATCGGAGGCAGATGCGTGGTTGCCTACTTTGTTTTGTGCGTTTCAAATTTGTGTAAGGCTTTTTTTGCAAAATCTCTTCCAATTTTTCATTCGCATTATCTTTGTTTTCCGTCGCGTTATTATTTTTCCGGTTGTAGATCGATGTACTTTTCAGTTATTACGTTTAACGGTTGCGCTGCACTGCCTACCTCCTTATAACAGCATACCTGTGTTGCATGATCCGCAATTATCCACCATTTTTAGTTATTATAGAGGGAGTGTTCCAAATAGAATTAAATAAACATTAATGTTCACTTAAAATACGCAAAACACGCTGAACTATTTGAAAAACTATGTTCCAAAAACGATTCAGGGTAATTCGGATATTAACAAATTGTGAAGTGATTTGATCAAGAAGCTTAATGTATACGGATTGTCAAATAAATCCATAAGTGAATGAAGAAAGGTTTTTATATTTGTTTATTTCTTAATTCGCAGACACCAAAGAAAGTTTTTAAGAGGTATGGACTGGGGAGGCATGGGCCTATGCACGCGATGTACATCGTTGATTGCGCTCAACATGGCGAGCTGCCAAGGCTATCCTTGTAAGAGCACAGGTCAAGTTGACAAACAGCCTCCATGCGGCTATCGATAGCTATCACGGATTAATTGTTCGAGGCAGACTTAGGCAAAAAGTCTTGAGCTACGACCCAGTCAGCTAACGCCTCATGACAATCCGCATCAAGCCTAAACTCGGGAACATCAGCCTAATATGCGCTCACGCCCCAAAAGAGGAGAAGGATGACAACATCAAGGATGACTTCTATGATCTCCTAGAAAGAACATACGATCGATGCCCCAGCTATGACACCAAGATCGTTCGAGGAGATTTTAACGTTCAGCTGGGAAACGAGGACATCTTTGCTGAAGTCATCGGTAAACACAGCCTGCACGACAACACATCCGGAAACGGACACAGGCTGTTGGACTTCGCCTCGGGGCGGAACTTCTCTGTGGCTAGCAAGCGGTTCCCACACCTGGACATTCACAAAGGGACCCGGCGATCTCCAGATCAATCAACTGTCAACCAGATTGATCACGTTGCGATCAACGTCAGACACTGCTCCAGTATTCTCGATGTCCGAACCTTCCGAGGCGCAAACATCGACTCGGATCATCACCTTGTTGTAGCCAAGGTAAGAACCCGGATATCGAGAGAGCAACGGAGTCGAGAAAGGCCAAAACGGTTTAACGTCGAAAAGCTACAATTTCAGCTGATTGCTGGGAACTTTGCCGACCGAGTCTCCCGGAAACTCGCCCAGAGTTCGACGCTTCCTGCACTAAGCATAGAAGAAGAATGGAAACGTTGTCAAGAAGCCATCAAAGAAGCTGCCACTGATGTGCTGGGTTTCATGTCACCACCCAGAAGGAACCCATGGTTTGACGACGAGTGCAGGCAAGCGCACGCAGCTAAACAAGACGCCTACAAGGCGACGCTGCATCGAACAACGCGAGCTGTTCGTGAACTGTACGAACAGAGAAGAAGGGAAGAGCACCGGCTTATCAGAAGGAAGAAGAAGGAGCATGAGAAGCGCGCGGTCGAGGATATGGAAAGGTGCTTTGGCAGGAATGAAGTCCGAAAGTTTTACCGAAAGGTAAAACAGCTATCCGGGTGAGACAAGGTTCGGACCAAGGCCTGCCGGGACCAAAATGGACAACTCGTAGTAGAGTCGCAGTCTGTGCTGAGAATCTGGAAGGATCATTTCTGCAGACTCCTAAACGGCGATGACGATCCAAATCCCGCTGTTAGGCAGAATGTTCCACTCAATTTGGACGATGATAGACAAGCATTCCGTCCCCCCGACTTAGACGAGGTGAAGATAGCAATATCCAAGCTAAAGTCGAACAAAGCTGCTGGAGCGGACGGACTGTCAGCAGAACTATTTAAAGCAGCTGGAGATGACCTGGTTGGGCGCATGCACCAGCTCATCTGTAAGATATGGTCGGAGGAAAGCATGCCCGATGAGTGGAATCTCAGCGTCGTTTGCCCGGTCCACAAAAAAGGAGACCCCTTTGACTGCGCCAACTACAGAGGGATTAGTCTCCTGAACATCGCATACAAGATCCTCTCTGCCGTATTGTGTGAGCGTCTGAAACCATTTGTCCATGACCTGATAGGTCCCTATCAGTGTGGTTTCAGACCAAGGAAGTCCACAATAGACCAAATCTTCACATTACGGCAGATCCTGGAAAAGACCCAAGAAATGCAAATTGACACTCACCACCTATTCGTCGATTTCAAGGCTGCATATGACAGTGTGCATAGAGACGAGCTATACAGTGCCATGTCTAGTTTTGGCATTCCTACCAAACTCGTCAGATTGTGTAGGATGACGATGGAGAACTCTCGCTGCTCCGTCAAGGTCGGTACCGAACTCACCGAGACCTTCAATGTCAAAAAAGGTTTTAGACAAGGCGACGCACTGTCATGTGACTTCTTTAACATCATCCTCGAGAAGATCGTGCGTAACTCACAAGTCAACACCAGAGGCACGATCTTCCAGAAGTCAGTTCAATTGTTAGCTTACGCTGATGACATTGACGTGATTGGACGAACACAGCGAGCCGTCAATGAGGCGTTTGCTGGCATTGAAACGGAAGCGGCTAAAATGGGTCTTGCGGTAAATGAGGGCAAAACGAAGTACATGCTGTCATCAAGGAAGGACACACAACATCGACGTCTCGGACTGAGCGTCACACTAGGCAGCAGAAACTTCGAGGTAGTTAAGGACTTCGTCTACCTCGGCTCCGCGGTAAACAGGGACAACAACATCAGTACCGAAATCAAACGCAGAATCACTCTTGCCAACCGCTGTTTCTTTGGGCTCAAGAGGCAATTGAGTAATAAAGCCCTCTCTCGAAGGACTAAACTAGCTTTATATAACAGCTTGATCATCCCCGTCCTACTATATGGCGCAGAATCTTGGACGTTAGCAAAGGCGGATGAGGAAGCCCTTAGTCTTTTCGAGAGAAAAGTTTTGCGTGCGATTTTTGGTCCTGTTTGCGTTGATGGCATCTGGAGGAGAAGATTTAATGACGAACTCTATAGGCTGTACAGCGACATGCGCCTGGTTAAGCGTCTACGGATACAACGCTTAAGATGGCTAGGCCATGTAGAGCGTATGGACACCACTGCTCCGGCCCGAAAAGTCTTTGAATCCGAGCCATTGGGACAACGCAACAGAGGACGGCCTAGACTGAAGTGGCGCACACAAGTGGAGAAGGACCTCAACCAACTTGGAGTGCGCAACTGGAGACAGCTCGCGAAAGATCGTGCTGGCTGGAGAGGCATGTTGGTTGAGGCCCAGGTCCACCCCGGACTGTAGCGCCACAACAAGAAGATTTATGCATAATCATCATTCTCTCATGCAGATCGTGCTCCGAGCATAGCATGCAAGAACATGTACAACAAATGGTGATCCAGCATAGCAGAATAGAGTGTCCTCAGATTCTCTCCATCCGAGCAAGAGTGCAAGAGGGTTTCATTAAATGAAACAGCACAGCAGCATATCGTTGACACGTGGACACTCTGCATTACGCTGGGATACGATTCCGTAATGAGCTGTAACTGTGTAATTTGCAACCATGTGGTGTTTCGGCAAATAGTTATTGAAAAAAGTGTGCGGTTGTACACTGTGAAAAATAATCTCTTCTCAACCTTGGCATATTAGCGTTGTCAGAGTATGTAACTCGTGTTACTGTTCTCTCACTAATAGGAGGGACCTACAGTTTTTTGCCGACTCCGAACGATGAAGCTTGAGAAGCTTTTTCTTAGATAGTCATTACTCTTTGAATTAGTGTTCAGCCGGGAATCGAATCTGGACCTTTAGCATATGCGTATCGCATTCTACCCACAATGCTACGGCGGCCAGAATAATTAGAATAATTAAAATGTATACTTATTAGTACAGAAGCAGGAAAATGTAAATTCTAGGACTATAGCTTTCGCATCAATCACATCTATAGCTTCGGATAATTCAAAATCAATTTTATTATTAACAAATATTAGGTCAAGAAGACTTTGAAATATGGCCATAGATTTAAATTTAGTTATGTCTTATTTTTTTTATTGAAAAACTTTATGTAACAGTTAGTAAAATAGCTCCTGTTTTATTTATAACTTAAGTATTTTAAACTTCACAAATTCGCTTATTTTAACTTTTCTTTTAACCTTTTACTATAAGTCTCAAGTACAGACTGCCAGAGTATCTGTTACTCATAAAAGGCAAAAACTATTTGTTTGGATTATCATCTATGAATAATCACCATTCCCTCATACAGATAATGCTCCAAGCATAGGATGCAAGAACATGCACAACAAATGCTGATCGAGCATAGCAGGAGAGTGTGTCCTCAAATTCTCTCCATCCGAGCAAGAGAGGAAGAGAGTTTCATTAAATGAAGCAGCACAGCAGCATATCGTTGACACGTGAACACCCTGCATTACGCTACGACACAACATAATGAGAAGCTTTCTCTGTCTATCGTATTCATACTTTGCACATGTTTCAGAACTATTTTATTATGATTATTTTATTTTGATATATGATTTTTACGATCGCGTATATCAGAGAAACACATTTTATTTATCAACGTCTTAGTTTCAATTCTCATAGGGGGCAAAGAAATTTTACTTAGAAAATTTTGAAATGAATTAGGAAGTACCTCGGTGATTTTTTTATGGATATATTTCTTGATAGGTTCACTTAGATGACTGCGCCAATTATGAAATATCCAGTTGTTTAGTTTTGTCTTATTTTTTTTTTTTTGAAAAACTTTATGTAGTAGTTAATAAAATAGCTCTTGTTTTCTTTATTACTTTACTTTTTCATCAAATTCACAAATTCGTTTTTTTTAACTTTTCTTTTACCCTTTTACTATAACTCTCAAGTACACACTGCCAGAGTACTCATAGAAAGCAAAAGCTATTTTTTTTGGATTAGTATCTATGCATAATCATCATTCTCTCATGCAGATCGTGCTCCGAGCATAGCATGCAAGAACATGTACAACAAATGGTGATCCAGCATAGCAGGATAGAGTGTCCTCAAATTCTCTCCATCCGAGCAAGAGAGCAAGAGGGTTTCATTAAATGAAACAGCACAGCAACATATCGTTGACACGTGGACACCCTGCATTACGCTGGGATACGATTCCGTAATGAGCTGTAACTGTGTAATTTGCAACCATGTGGTGTTTCGGCAAATAGTTATTGAAAAAAGTGTGCGGTTGTACACTGTGAAAAATAATCTCTTCTCAACCTTGGCATATTAGCGTTGCCAGAGTATGTAACTCGTGCTACTGTTCTCTCACTAATAGGACGGACCTACAGGTTTTTGCCGACTCCGAACGATGAAGCTTGAGAAGCTTTTTCTTAGACACTCATTACTCTTTGAATTGGTGTTCAGCCGGGAATCGAATCTGGACCCTTAGCATATGCGTATCGCATTCTACCCAAAATGCTACGGCGGCCAGAATAATTAGAATAATTAAAATGTATACTTATTAGTACAGAAGCAGAAAAATGTAAATTCTAGCACTAGGGCTTTGTGATGGATTTTATTAGCATCAATCACATCTATAGCTTCGGATAATTAAAAATCAATTTTATTATTAACAAATATTAAGTCTAGAAGACTTTGAATCTAGGCCAAAGATAACTGGCCGTTCGTTACCATACGCTGCCAAACTAAATTTTTACCACCTACATCAATTGTATGATGCACTAACGCAATTTACCGGCTAAGAAGGATAAGTTATTTGACCTCGTAGCTGATTAATGTTCTTGTTTTGATTTTAATCGGCTGGCAAAGCAACTCCTCTTTGTATTGCATTTTTCAATGCGAATACCCAATGGACAATGAAACGCATTTAAAGCGCGCGTGTATGGACTTTCGGGCATAGTGCTCTAAAATTAACGAATCTATATATTGATTTATCGCGATGGACCTGAAATGTAATGTACAGCACTCTCGGTGTGTCAACGCGGAAGCCAGCGGCATGAATAACCCTTATTGGAATTACGACAAGATCGGAGGCAGATGCGTGGTTGCCTACTTTGTTTTGTGCGTTTCAAATTTGTGTAAGGCTTTTTTTGCAAAATCTCTTCCAATTTTTCATTCGCATTATCTTTGTTTTCCGTCGCGTTATTATTTTTCCGGTTGTAGATCGATGTACTTTTCAGTTATTACGTTTAACGGTTGCGCTGCACTGCCTACCTCCTTATAACAGCATACCTGTGTTGCATGATCCGCAATTATCCACCATTTTTAGTTATTATAGAGGGAGTGTTCCAAATAGAATTAAATAAACATTAATGTTCACTTAAAATACGCAAAACACGCTGAACTATTTGAAAAACTATGTTCCAAAAACGATTCAGGGTAATTCGGATATTAACAAATTGTGAAGTGATTTGATCAAGAAGCTTAATGTATACGGATTGTCAAATAAATCCATAAGTGAATGAAGAAAGGTTTTTATATTTGTTTATTTCTTAATTCGCAGACACCAAAGAAAGTTTTTAAGAGGTATGGACTGGGGAGGCATGGGCCTATGCACGCGATGTACATCGTTGATTGCGCTCAACATGGCGAGCTGCCAAGGCTATCCTTGTAAGAGCACAGGTCAAGTTGACAAACAGCCTCCATGCGGCTATCGATAGCTATCACGGATTAATTGTTCGAGGCAGACTTAGGCAAAAAGTCTTGAGCTACGACCCAGTCAGCTAACGCCTCATGACAATCCGCATCAAGCCTAAACTCGGGAACATCAGCCTAATATGCGCTCACGCCCCAAAAGAGGAGAAGGATGACAACATCAAGGATGACTTCTATGATCTCCTAGAAAGAACATACGATCGATGCCCCAGCTATGACACCAAGATCGTTCGAGGAGATTTTAACGTTCAGCTGGGAAACGAGGACATCTTTGCTGAAGTCATCGGTAAACACAGCCTGCACGACAACACATCCGGAAACGGACACAGGCTGTTGGACTTCGCCTCGGGGCGGAACTTCTCTGTGGCTAGCAAGCGGTTCCCACACCTGGACATTCACAAAGGGACCCGGCGATCTCCAGATCAATCAACTGTCAACCAGATTGATCACGTTGCGATCAACGTCAGACACTGCTCCAGTATTCTCGATGTCCGAACCTTCCGAGGCGCAAACATTGAATCGGATCCTCACCTTGGTGTAGCCAATGTAAGAATCCGAATATCGAGAGAGCAAAAGAGTCGAAAAAGACCAAAACGGTTTGACGTCGAAAAGCTACAATCGCAGCGGATTGCTGGGAACTTTGCCGACGGAGTCTCCCTGAAACTCACTCAGAGTTCGGCGTTTCCTGCACTAAGCATAGAAGAAGAATGGATGGGTTTCACGTCACCACCCATGAAGATCCCATGGTTTGACGACGAGTGCAGGCAAGCGCACGCAGCTAAACAAGATGCCTATAAGGTGACGCTGCATCGAACACCGCGGGCTGTTCGTGAACTTTACGAACAGAGAAGAAGGGAAGAGAACCGGCTTCTCAGAAGGAAGAAGAAGGAGCATGAGAAGCGCGCGGTCGAGGAAATGGAAAGGTGTTTTGAAATGAAGTCCGAACGTTTTACCGAAAGGTAAAACATTTATTCGGAGGATACAAGGTTCGGACTAAGGCCTGCCGGAACCGAAATGAACAACTCGTAGTAGAGTCGCAGTCTGTGCTGAGAATCTGGAAGGATCATTTCTGCAGACTACTTAACGGCGATGACGACCCAAATCTCGCTGTTAGGCAGAATGTTCCACTCAATTTGGACGATGATAGACAAGCATTCCGCCCCCCGACTTAGACGAGGTGAGAATAGCAGTATCCAATCTGAAATCGAACAAAGCTGCTGGAGCGGACGGACTGTCCGCAGAACTATTTAAAGTAGCTGAAGGTGACCTGGTTGGGCGCATGCACCAGCTCATCTGTAAGATATGGTCGGAGAAAAGCATGCTCGGTGAGTGGAATCTCAGCGTCGTTTGCCCGGTTCACAAGAAAGGAGACCACTTTGATTGCGCCAACTACAGAGGGATTAGTCCCCTGAACATCGCATAAAAGATCCTCTCTGCCGTATTGTGTGAGCGTCTGAAACCATTTGTCCATGACCTGATAGGTCCCTATCAGTGTGGTTTCAGGCCAGGGAAGTTCACAATAGACCAGATCTTCATATTACGCCAGATCATTGAAAAGACCTAGGAAATGCTAATTGACACTCACCACCTATTCGTCGATTTCAAAGCTGCATATGACAGTGTGCATAGAGACGAGCTATACAGTGCCATGTCTAGTTTTTTCATTCCTACCCAACTCGTCAAATTGTGTAGGATGACGATGGAGAGCTCTCGCTGTTCCGTCAAGTTCGGTACCGAACTCACCGAGATCTTCAATGTCAAAAAAGGTTTTAGACAAGGCGACGCACTGTCATGTGACTTTTTTAACATCATCCTCGAGAAGATCGTGTGTAACTCACAAGTCAACACCATAGGCACGATCTTACAGAAGTCAGTTCAATTGCCAGCTTACACTGATGACATTGACGTGATTGGACGAACACAGCGTCCAGGCGTTTGCTGGCATTGAAGGGGAAGCGGCTAAAATGGGTCTGGCGGTAAATGAGGGCAAAACAAAGTACATGCTGTCATCAAGGAAGGACACACAATATCGACGTCCCGGACGTAGCGTCACACTGGGCAGCAAAAACTTCGAGGTAGTCAAGGACTTCGTCTACCTCGGCTCCGCGGTAAACAGGGACAACAAAATCAGTACCGAAATCAAACGCAGAATCACTCTTGCCAATCGCTGTTTCTTTGGGCTCAAGAGGCAATTGAGTAATAAAGCCATCTCTCGAAGAACTAAGCTCGCTTTATATAACAGCTTGATCATCACCGTCCTACTATATGGCGCGGAATCTTGGACGTTAGCAAAGGCGGATGAGGAAGCCCTTAGTCTTTTCGAGAGACAAGTTTTGAGTGCAATTTGCGTTGATGGCATCTGTTTGCGTTGAAGATTTAATGACGAACTCTATGGGCTGTACAGCGACATGCGCCTGGTCAAGCGTCTACGGATACAACGCTTAAGATGGCTAGGCGATGTAGAGCGTATGGACACTACTGCTCCGTCCCGAAAAGTCTTTAAATCCGAGCCATTGGGACAACGCAACAGAAGACGACCTAGACTAAAATGACGCACACAAGTGGAGAAGGACCTCCACCAACTTGGAGTGCGCAACTGGAGACAGCTGGCGAAAGATCGTGCTGGCTGGAGAGGCATGTTGGTTGAGGCCCAGGTCCACTTGGGACTGTAGCGCCATCTTGCTTAGTGCAGGAAGCGTCGAACTCTGGGCGAGTTTCCGGGAGACTCGGTCGGCAAAGTTCCCAGCAATCAGCTGCGATTGTAGCTTTTCGACGTCAAACCGTTTTGGCTTTTCTCGACTCCGTTGCTCTCTCGATATCCGGGTTCTTACCTTGGCTACAACAAGGTGATGATCCGAGTCGATGTTTGCACCTCGGAAGGTTCGGACATCGAGAATACTGGAGGAGTGTCTGACGTCGATCGCAACGTGATCAATCTGGTTGACGGTTAATTGATCAGGAGATCGCCAGGTTCCTTTGTGAATGTTCAGGTGTGGGAACCGCGTGCTAGCCACAGAGAGGTTTCGCCCCGAGGCGAAGTCCAACAGCCTGAGTCCGTTTCCGGATGTGTTGTCGTGCAGGCTGTATTTACCGATGACTCCAGCAAAGATGTCCTCCTTTCAAAGCTGAGCGTTGAAATCTCCTAGAACGATCTTGGTGTCATAGCTGGGGCATCGATTGTATGTTCTTTCTAGGAGATCATAGAAGTCATCCTTGATGTTGTCATCCCTCTCCTCTGTCGGGGCGTGAGCGCATATTAGGCTGATGTTCCCGAATTTAGCCTTGATGCGGATTGTCATGAGGCGCTCGCTGACTGGGTCGTAGCTCATGACTTTTTGCCTAAGTCTGCCTCGAACAACAAATCCGCATCCGAATAAGCGCTGCCTTCTCTCTCTATAGCAATTGCTGTAGTAGATATCGCAGTTCTTCATCGCTTTTATGCCAGGCCCATCCCATCGCACTTCCTGGATGGCGGTTATGTCTGTCTTATAGCAGTCAAGTGCCTCCGCAAGTTGTTCGGCTGCACGTGGCCTGTTAAGGGACCTCCAATATTTCCTCCAGCCCAATTTTCGGTCTATCGATCTGGTCGAAGGCGCGTTGTTGTCTTTACATCAGTTACAGACCCAGTTTCAGCAAATTTTCCCATTAATTGCTTTACAGTTGATTCTTTTGGAGCATGATTGTAACCCTAAATTCATCTCCATTTGCGAACTGTAGCCGCAAAACTTTCACCATTTTGGTAAAACAATTTTGAAATGAGAATTCGTTGTTCATTCGTGTACCGGTCCATTTTGATCAACCTTATATCTTCTACTAACAAGCAAAAAACCCTTCCCTTTCTGGATGCCTTGTCGCGGCGGAAGGGCTTAAGAGTCAGTGACCCTCGGTTCGACAGATCCCACTTGAGACGTCGAACTAAAGTCCAGAAACGTCTTGTCTTTGGACGTCCAAAATAAAGACTGTATGGAGGCAAACCCAAAGGATTTAACTACTCTAAGTGGTACGCGCGACTGCGATGATCCACCCGTTGTCTTTTCGACAGCGGTCGAGGCAAGGATTCTGGAGGCCAAAACCACCATATCTAAGACACCCTACGCCCGCTGTGGCGCTGAAAGTAATGACTCTTGCCACTCACTCTACGATGCCCTCAGTAGAATGAGTTGGGAAACCGGAGAAAGCGGCGGAGAGGCTCAGCCTGATACGCCTAATCTGCCGGCACAGTGTCAGAAAGCTTGTCACAGTGTCACCTCTAATGGCGCGCCTCAGGAATCCGAAAAGGAGGAATGAGCCCCAAAAGATCCGGCAACTGGGAGGCCCCTGACCAAGAGCCAAAGGAGAAGAAGGAAGGTTGCCACCGAGCGGAGATCACGAAAGTGGTTGAAGGCGCAAGCGTCGAAAGCAGTACCCGTTCAATGGCGAAGGTAAAGAGGATCAGGTCAGTAGAAGTATCACCAACCGAAACTGGCCAATCCTCCGAAACCAACGCCGCCCCCTCTTCCTCTGGCTCTCAAAGAAAAAAGCGAACAATGTCTTCGCACACTCCCCCGACACCGGTGCCGCACCTAATTTTGGCTGCGGCTCGGATAAGCTGAAATTGACTGCTGCGGGAGAGCCTGCCAATAGACTCAAACTCGCGGCAAGCGGAAAACGAGATCCGCAGCCCTATAAGAAGGCTGCTATCTCTTCTCTGCTGCTGCGAATAGGGAAAGCTGGCAATGACGAAAGCATGACCGACGCAGAATGCAAATACGGCGAAGATCAGCTGTGGGAGCTGACTAAGGCAGAGAACGCTTGCTTCCAAGTGGAGGGCTGTGCTCTGGAAAACGGAACCTTTTTGGTGAAGTGCTCCACACAGCAATCTCTTCAGTGGCTGAGCACTTTTGTGCCAAAAATTCCCCTCCTGGGAACCACAAGGTTCTCAGGCCTATAAAACTCACGCGCGCCATCTGCTGGATCCCGGGGCCACTCAGGAATACGGCGGATGTGCTGGCGCGTGTCCTCTTCCATAACCCTGGTCTCGAAACCAGAAGGGGGAAGGTTTTCTCCCACAGGGAGGGCAAGAACCGGGAATGCAAAGACGGTTCTACTCTCGTTGTGGGCCTGGATCGACCTTCGGTTGAGACCATCGTCTCCAGATACGGCTCTCGTCCCTATCTGCACCTTGCACGGACTAACTTTCACCTCATGGCCAAGGTTTGCGAATAAGGGATGTTTTCCACGGTAACTCTGCATGCCACTGTTTACCCAGATCAACCTTCATCATTCTAAGGATGCTACTGCAATCCTATGTAGCAGACTTTCCATGATGAAGACAAAATCACAAATCGTGTCTATCCAGGAACCATGGGGTCGCATCTGTGGCCTTGGTAGTCTACGAGGCTTTTCCCCACTCTTCGACGAGCAATCGGAAAGACTGAGAGCTTGTCTTATTGTACCGAATCTTCTTCCTGCAACCAAGCTTGGACAATTCTGTGGACAAGATTTAGTTGCTGCGGTTATAAACTACAAATCAGGCAGATCATGGTATAATTTTGTCGTGGCTTCTGCCTACTTCCCCTACGATTCCGTCCTACCACCTCCACCAAGGGAAGTAATGGAACTCGTCGAGTACTGCGAATCGAAAAAGATGGGTCTCGTTATCTGTTATGACGCTAATGCTCATCTTCTGGGGCAGCAGCAAATGTAACAGAAGAGGCTCGTATCTTCTCGATTTCGCACTTTCGTCTGGCTTGACCATAAACAACGCTGGATTGCAACCAACATTTGTCACAACAAGAAGACAGGAGGTGATTGACTTAACGTTATCAAATAGATATCTTAAGGAGATCACAGATTCGAAAGTTCTGAAGTGTCCCCAGTGCACTCATGTTAAGCGTGACCTAGCCTCCACTATTACCATCTCTGCGCATTTGCTGAATCTAGACTGCCTATTGCAGTTTCCTGAGGCGTGACCAAGGATATTACACCTTGCGCAGAGAAGCATCCGTCTGTCACCCCGTAGCCTCTCCCAGGAAATCATCTGGGAGTCCAGGATCTCGACAGACCTCACACTTTCCATTCTGCTTCCTGGTGTGACTTGCACCAAAAAGAAGGGAAGCAGACGCTCAAGCATCGTTCTTGAACGGACGGCTGAAACATCCAATCCCTCCAACAGTACGGTTTGGACTTATTTTTAATAAAAGTATAGAACTCCATTCCAGCTGCCGTCATGTGCTCCTTAAACTTCCTGAAGCTGTGCACTGATAAGCAGTGGATCGATTGTTTCTGGAAGCCTTTATTTTGAATTTTGGAGTTGTCCTCTATGGACAACTAGTATACGTTAATTGTGTTAGTGGTCTTCTTCTTCACTTTTTTGAATGGTCTGGTCTTGCTGCTGTAGTTGTTGCTGTTGTTATTGCCATTGCGGGAGCGGCTGCTTTGGCTTAGATTGCTGCTTGGGGCTTTTATAAAAGCCTCCAGCTCCTCCTTCTCTATTGTCTTCTCAGCCAACTCCCTATCTTCAGAGGCGTGGTCATCGGCCTTGGATGAGTCAAGTTTGGCAAAAATATTCCCTTGTTCACTATACAGCGCCTCATCGTCGTTGTTGACCTTTACGGAATCTTCCGTGTATAAAGTGTGAAGTGAGCGTCAAGATGCAAATCGATAGGAAACATTTGTTATGAACGAGCCGTATTTTTTGGTTTGTTTGCTATGACAAGTCATTGAACAGACAACAACATAGTTTTTCATCGTGTTAAAAATGTCGAATTTTGTACCAGAAAGTGACGATTTGCGGAAAGCATTAATTTTTTGTTTGCATTTGAAGAAAATGAAAACATGAAATGAAAACATTGAATGAAAATGGGTGCCACATGAGTTGAATGAAAGACAGATGGAAAACCGAAAAAACACTTGTGAAATTTTGCTGCAAAGACAGGAAAGAAAATCGGTTTTGCATCGGAATGTTACTGGCGATGAAAAATGGATTTATTTTAAGAATCCTAAACGGAAAAAATCATGGGTTAATTTGGGACAACCATCAACATCGACTGCAAAACCAGATCGATTCGGCAAGAAGACAATGCTGTGTGTTTGGTGGGACCAGAAAGGTGTGCTGTACCACGAGCTCCTAAAACCTGGTGAAACCGTTAATACTGATCGTTACCGACAACAAATGATTGATTTGAACCATGCATTGATCCAGAGACGACCAGAATGGGCCAGAAGACACGACAAGGTAAATTTGCTCCATGGCAATGCAGCTGCAAACAAAGCAAAACCGGTTCAGGATATAATTAAAACACTTGGCTGGGAGCAGCTACCCCACCCGCCGACTACCATTTGTTTTCGTCGATGGGACACGCATTGGCTGAGCAGCAATTTGATTCCTACGAGGAGGTCGAAAATTGGGTGTCTGATTGATTTGCTTTAAAAGACGAACATTGTTATTGGCGTGATATTCATTGCCAGAAAGATGGTAAAAATGTTTAGAAAACAATGGCCAATACTTGGAATAAAATGTTTTGACTTTCCTATTAATTAACTGGTGTTTTATTTTTATACTGGTATACCTCCTTATTACATTTGGTTGAGGGTTAGTAATTTTTCGTTTTTTAACAGTTTGTAGCTTTTGTACGAAATGACACCTTTTATCATGGAACTATCTTCCTCCATACGGTCACATACTATAACACGCACTTCACTAATTATTTGTGGGTGTCTTTTCCGAGAAAACACCACTTACGCGATCCGAGTCCAACACGACGCTTATGCATTTTAATTCAGGTTATTTTATTATGATTTTTTTTTTAAATGATGTCTTATCACTTGAGATATCTGGTAGCTGTGTTGCTTGATGCAGGTAGTCGCCTACACCTTTCCGGGTCCTCCTGTTCTGTTGGCCACAATGGTCAACCACTGACAAGTGAAGTTGGACACCGACAGAGACTTCATGGACGTATGTTCCAACAAGAAAAAAAACCTCAACTCACGGAATCAACGTGTTGAATATTAAAACATATGGATACGTGCAATTAAACAAAACTCACCTGTTTTGTGGGTTGGTCTTTTTTTTCGTTTTTTTGTTGGAGGTTAGGATCAACTACACTGGAGCGCTCAGAATCAAATACTGTTCCATTGTACTACCAGGCAGTAACCTTCATTTAATGTAATTTCTTGGTTTTCCGAAGAAAAACCAAGATGCGATTCTGTGATGTAGAACTTAGGTTTTCAGTTCCCACCACATCAGCTCCAAATAGGCGCCACCTGATACAAGCGAAAGCAGGACACTGACAGAAAAAGTGCTCTGAAGTGTCTCCACCTTCTCCACAGGCATCGCAGAGTGTGACATCACTAAGCCCAAGCCGACTCAGGTGCATAGCGAAGGTAAAGTGTCCCGTTAGTACGCCAACAAGTCGTATGCACTATTTTCTGTATAGAGATAGCAGAAAAGAAGCGGATTTCTTGCAGACGTTTGGGAACATACTCTTGGTCACCCTGCATCCTGGAGAATCTCTGGTTGTGCTGTAGGGAGACCCAAACATCGACGGAGGCCCTGACCAGGGACGCGGGTAATCCCAAGGTGGGTTAGGGCCTTACGAATACCTCTGCTGAACCTAGCCTAGCTAGTCATTGGCAGTTTCGTTTCCCAGGATCCCGTGATGACCCGGGACCCAAACAAGTCTTAGCGAATTCAGCTTGCCGACCAAATTAAGGGAAGACATGCATTCTTGAACTATCTTGGAAGTGCTTAAAGGGTTGAGTAAGGCCTTGAGCACAGCTTGACTGTCGCTGCAGACGCAGATACTTCTTCCCTTCCACCTATTCTTCACAATGTAGTTGGTGGCCATTAGGATCGCGAAGTCTTCCGCCCGGAAGACCGACGCGAAATTACCTAAGGAGGCGTGAAGTCTAATGTTGTCGTTTTCCATGAAGGCCCCAGCTCCAGAACTCCCCGTTGTCTTGGAGCCGTCCGTGAAAATCCGACTACATTCCTTTCCCGGATCAGTTTCTGGCCACAGCCAGTCCAGGACACGTGGAAAGTCGACTTTGTAAAAGCGTCGCAACTGTGTTATTGGCGACCTCGCATCAGACGGTATGTCCATGAGAGTAGTATCATAGGAGATGCGGTGTGAGAGGTCATGAAAGCTCCAGTGCGAGTGGAACCAAAGACCATTCCTTTTGAGTAGAGAGATGGCCTTGAGTGGACATCCCATGATGTGGTGATAAAGGGGGGGGGGGGGGGGAGATTAATCAGAGCACCAAGAGCAGAGCCAGGCGTGCTGTGGAAAGCCCCTGTGCAGCCGAGACAAACAGTTTTTTGAAACTTGGTGAAAGTAGCAGTCACGTATTTCCGTGATAGCTTGTTTCACCAAACGACTGATGCATAAGATAGAAGTGGTCTTATCATTGCCGTATAGATCCAAACGGAACTTTTGGGTGATAGACCCCAGGTTTTGCCGTAAACTCCCTTGCATTGCCAGAAGATTGACAGCGCCTTGGAGGCATGTTGCATTTGAGATAGAGGGTGTGATCGCAGAGCGTTTTTACGCAGGTGTAGTTCGACCAGCCTCTCCAAGAATTTTAGCATGAAGGAAGTGAGACTGATAGGCCTAAGGTTTTTGGCGAGTGATTGGTCTCCTTTACCAGTTTTCGGTATAAAGGTTACCCTCACTGTACGCCAGGTACTTGGAATGTATGCCAGCGCGAGGCTGGCAGTGAAGATTCTATTCAGAGCCGGCAGTAGAGGGTCTATGCCCTTTTGCAGCAGTGCTGCATATATGCCATCGGTGCCCGGTGACTTGAAACCATCAAAAGACGCCACAGTGTACTTGATGGCTTCATCAGTTACGACGAGCGATGAAATATACCAGCCTCTGCGAGTAGAATTTGTCTGCCCATCCCCAGTTTCGGATATTGGCACTGGTTTTGAGCCAACTGTGATCCCGTTCCCAGGGAAGTGAGTCTCAAGCATGAGTTGAAGGGTCTCAGCTTTAGACTGCAGCCTCACTGCCTTTTGTCCCTTTTGAAGACTTTCACTAGTCTGCTGGTTTCACTGAGTGTTTCGATTTTCCCACAAAAGTCTTTATAAGAGGCACTTTTCGAAGCTCGAATAAGCCTTTTATGTTCTTTTTGTTTTAATCGATACAGGTCCCAGTCCTCTTCCAGATTGGGCTAACCTATTCAGAAGTTTTCTGGTTTCCTTGCGCTTTCTCTGCAATTCCGAGTTCCACCACGGAACAGGGGTTCTGCAGGGGTGTGTTTTGACTGGGCATGTCAGTTCGAAGCATTGGGTTAGGGTGTCATTAAAGTTCCGAACTGCCACCTCAACCTTACGCCTCGTTCTGAGTTTTGGAAGAGGCACAGTGCGATTTGCTAACTCTTCCCCAAAACTTTGGCCAGTTTGTTCTCATAGGGTTCCTGCTCCTCTGCGAGACATTGGTTTCGCATTCGATTCGGAACTCTATGTGTCTATGGTCCCACAAGGACACTTCCGACAGAACTTTCCAGTCTGTGATCTCCTTAAGATATCTATTTAATAACGTTAAGTCAATCACCTCCTGTCTTTTTGTCGTGACAAATGTTGGTTGCGATCCAACGTTGTTTATGATCATGCCAGACGAAAGTGCGAAATCGAGAAGATACGAGCCTCTTCTATTACATTTGCTACTGCCCCAGAAGATGTTCTGAGCATTAGCGTCACAACAGATAACGAGACCCATCTTTTTCGATTCGCAGTACTCTACGAGTTCCGCTACTTCCCTTGGTAGAGGTGGTAGGACGGAATCGTAGGGGAAGTAGGCAGAAGCCACGACAAAATTATGCCATGATCTGCCTGATTTATAGTTTATAACCGCAGCAACTAAATCTTGTCCACAGAAGTGTCCAAGCTTGGTTGCAGGGAGAAGATTCGGTACAATAAGACAAGCTCTCGGTCTTTCCGATCGCTCGTCGAAGAGTAGGGAAAAGCCTCGTAGACTACCAAGGCCACAGATGTGATTTTTCCACACCCATGGTTTCTGGATACACACGATTTGTAATTTTGTCTTCATCATGGAAAGTCTGCTACATAGGATTGCAGTAGCATCCTTAGAATGATGAAGGTTGATCTGGGTAAACAGTGGCATGCAGAGTTACCGTGGAAAACATCCCTTATTCGCAAACCTTGGACATGAGGTGGAAGTTAATCCGTGCAAGGTGCGGATAGTGACGAGAGCCGTATCTGGAGACGAAGGTCTCAACCGAAGGTCGATCCAGGGGACACGCGCCAGCACATCCGCCGTGTTCCTGAGTGGCCTGGGATCCAGCAAATGGCGCGCGTGAGTTATATAGGCATGAGAACTTCAAAGCTTGTGGTTTCCAGGGGGGGGGGGGGATTTTCGGCACGGAGGTGCTCAGCCACTCAAGAAATTGCTGTGTGGAGCACTTCACCAAAAAGGTTCCGTTTTCCAGAGCACAGCCCTCCACTTGGAAGCAAGCGTTCTCTGCCTTAGTCAGCTCCCACAGCTGATCTTCGCAGTATTTGCATTCTGCGTCGGTCATGCTGTCGTCATTGCCAGCTTTCCCTATTCGCAGCAGCAGAGAAGAGATAGCAGCCTTCTTATAGGGCTGCGGATCTCGTTTTCCGCTTGCCGCGAGTTTGAGTCTATTGGGAGGCTCTCTCGCAGCAGTCAATTTCCGCTTATCCGAGCCGTAGCCAAAATTAGGTGCGGCACCAGTGTCTTGCGGACCTTGCGTGCCGGGAGTGGTGCCAACGGGAGTGTGCGAAGACATTGTTCGCTTTTTTCTTTGAGAGCCAGAGGAAGAGGGGGCGGCGTTGGTTTCGGAGGATTGGCCAGTTTCGGTTTCGGTTTGCCTTCGCCATTGAAGGGGTACTGCCTTCGACGCTTGCGCCTTCAACCACTTTCGTGATCTCCGCTCGGTGGCAACCTTCCTTCTCCTCCTTTGGCTCTTGGTCAGGGGCCTCCCAGGTGCCAGATCTTTTGTGGCTCGTTCCTGAGGCGCGCCATTAGAGGTGGCACTCTGGCAAGCTTTCTGACACTGTGCCGGGATATTAGGCGTATCAGGCTGAGCCTCTTCCACACTTTCTGCGTTTTTCCAACTCATTCTACTGAGAGCATCGTAGAGTGAGTGGCAACAGTCATTACTTTCAGCACCACAGCTGGCGGAGGGTGTCTTAGGTATGGTGGTTTTGACCTCCAGAATCCTTGCCTCGACCGCTGTCGAAAAGACAACGGGTGGATTATCGCAGTCGCACGTACCACTTAGAGTAGTTTAATCCTTTGGGTTTGCCTCCATACAATCTCTATTTAGGACGTCCAAAGACAAGACGTTTCTGGACTTTAGTTCGACGTCTCACCTGGGATCTGTCGAACCGAGGTTCATCGACTCTTAAGCCCTTCCGCCGCGACAAGGCATCCAGAAAGGGAAGGGGTGGGTCGGTTTTAGAGACTCGCGTTCTGGTTGGCCTAAGTGAGAGACAGTTACGGTTTTCCAGTCACTATCCAACTAGCCCTACATCTAAAACATGTTCCAAGGAAACCCACAGTTGGAAAAAAGGAAAATAGAATTTTCCTTTGACTTCCTCCGAATCCCATATGGGGGTTTGAACATATAACCATCGACTCGAAGGGCGATTCCCATCCACCTAAGCGTCTTCCTATGGTCGCGGCAACATTTGGAAGGCATTGCCTAAGTGTAGGCGAAAACCTTTAACACGGAAAAGTTATAGTACTTCTCCCTTCCTTTCGAAAGGTTTTCGCCGCTAAAATCAATCATTGAGGTTCTTAGCGGGCCAAGTTCCAGTTGCCTTGCCCTTAAGGTCGCGAAGCTTATATGTCCAGGAGTTATGTTACGGTAGTTCTTAAAACATAAAAATAACAGCTAATACAAAAATAAGCAGTATCGACAAAGAGAGACAAAAAAGGACGATCTACAAAAGGGGAGCATGTAAAAAAGAGACACGTGACAATAGTTCGTAGGCAACATACATACATGCTTGTACATACTTTTTGCGGCGGCTTCTTTTGTTTGTCAAGCCTGCTTGGTAACAGGTTACTTGTGATTGAGTTTGGGCAGGCTGTACCCGAACTTTATGGACTAGGAGACACATGTCTGTCTTCTCCATAATGCATCCACTTAGAGACTTGTGTCTTTGTTTCATGTTTATAAACATATTGGTTTCTAATAATGCTGCTGTTGGTATGCTGCTACTGCTGAGCATGCCACTCAGAGGAATCTGAAAGATCTGGTTCGCAAAAGGAATATAGTTCTGTCCAACCTGGAGGAGTATTTCATAGCGAAGCTTGCGCCTAAATGTTTGAGACCGTTCGAGGTAGTGCGGAGAATTTCCTCCTGGACATACGAACTTTCAAGCCATTTCACCACCAAAGTAATGTTGTCTAGTGTGTACTGGGGTGGAGTAGGCTCCATCGTCGTCGAAGGTTAAGAGTTGTGCTTTTCTGTCCTTCTGATATTTTTCTTCGTCTTCGTTCTATAGCAATGGACTGCTGGTCATCCTCCTTGGCCATAGTGTGAGGATAGCCGTTCTTTGTCTGGCGCATTATAAGTAAGTAAAAGTACCAGTACATTCATTTGATTGTGTCACAAAGTGAACGAAAGTGACCGATCGTCAGCTAGGGGCTTGAGAGAGATTGAAAATGGGCAGTCTTTTAAAGGCGATGGTTGAGATCGGGCATGAATTTAATCGGAAGGGTGGCCGCGAAGTTGAGTAAATTTGAAGAAGAACCAACGTCGAGTATGCAAAGACGAGAGGTAAAAGAACAGTGAACAAAAAAAGGGAATTCATTTAACGCTCAGTGCACTAGTGTTATCTCAAACGAATTTTTGCGTACGATAGATATAAAAGCGAACAAAACAAAATCGGAAACGTAGAAATGGTGCAATTCTTACTCACTCAGAACACCGTGTGAGTGAGTACACGTTTTTTGATTTTCTTTATCTGAGAAAAGTAGGTTTTGATTTAAATGTTTTTGCATTTTAAATCAATCATAGACATGTGCTTTGTCACTTGAAAGAAAATTGTTGAAGTGGAGAGATTCCTTCATATCCTTTTGTTAACTTTTGTGAGTAGTAGCGATTTTATCGGTTTTGTGTGACACAAGAAATAAAAGTTATGTATTGAACCAAATATTTGCCTAAAGTGTCAATAATTAATTGTTTTGATTAAATAAAATATCAAAAAAGAAAATTCCTTGGTAAGTGGAATTCAATTGACATTGGCAAAAACTGTGATTAATATTTGCTCTTGTTGACATTTTAGGGAAATTAATTTTTCTTCAATACACTGAATCAGCTTTTATAGTCCACGTTATCCAAACCTCTATATGGATGTAAATGATATACCAGATAATGGGAATTAGGTTGATATAGTGGTATTTCACCGGATGTAGATAATCAAACGGACAAGGAGGATATACGCGAGGATGATTTGTTCGATTCCCATATTCCGGTTGACATTCAAGGAGCAGTAGAAGTGGAAACAAACGACAGATTTGAGAGTAAGGATGACATACCACTTGCTTATAAACGGGAAGAAACTTTATCTAAGTGTGAACCACAATATAGAGCTCCAGTCAAATCATGTAAAATATTTAAAAAAAATCAATGAAACATTTTAATATTTGGAAAATTTGGCAAAAGTATAAGAACAAGTGGAATTGGAAGACGAAGTTCAAATCTTTGAACATTTTTTCGATGATGATGTTACGAATTAGATTATAAAACAAAGCCAAAAATACGCACTGGGGCAGAACTGCGACAGAACTGAACTGAACACATTCTCACTTAAAAAAAGAAAATGTAAAAATGTTCGTTGGCATAATGCTTTTTTCTGGCTATCACACTTTTCCCCAAGAATCATTATATTGGTGCCTAGAAGAAGATACCAGAATTCCATAGCTAACTCTATGCCCCGCAATCACTTCAAATTAAGCGCTTTATTCATCTTGCCGACAATTCTTTCATTGATAAGACCGATAAAATGACAAAAGTTCGACCTTTGAGGGTGGGCAAAAAATTAAAAAAATCAGCTACTTTGCAGAATTCGCCACAACAAAATTCGCTGGACTCGTGAGAAATGCTAAACTACTCTGCATCGAAAAGAATTGTTTTAAAATATTTCATAACTAATATAGCAGTGTATACACTGTAATATAGCAATGTACTCAATTGGGTACACCCCTCTAAAACCCAAAGTTGATACAGTTTGTTTTTTAAACTTTGTATTTCTTTACTTGTATGCCATTTGATAAACAGTATTTAAAAGGTTTTTGAATTGCTTAAAGTTTGAAGGGGGTTGGTCCTTACTGGGATAAGTCAGTATATCAAGAAAACCAAATGGGTCCATCTGCTATGCGTGCCTTGGGAAAAAAATTTTATTTCATTACGGTCAGAACGCGACTCTCTTGATTGTTGGTCGTCATTCACGAAGTGAGTTGTTATGGACTAATGGCGTGGGAGGTCGAGATATGAATATCATCGATGCTCCACTTGCGCTGTTTGTTTATGAAATATGATCCGGAAGGGACCACCGAGAGTATATGCCACGTAGGCAAATCATTCTATTCAATACGCCATGTATATGCATAACACCTCCCTTCTTTAAAAAGAAACAATACCATTGTTTCGTACAAAACTAAATACAAAGCATATACAACAATAAATTTCCTGTAGTTTTTACATATATTATATAAAATGTTTCGCTGATTAAATACAATTTGGCATATTATCCATGTTACCTTTGTTTTATTCATCTAATTTCAACACTCTCGAATTTGGACGTTCCTTGTGGTAATAATGTACAACCTTTTCTCTTTCTATGACAGGATTTCTATTTCTTCTGTTAAAACAATTTTAAAAGAATACAATTTTGTTAATTTTAAAAAATTTAATAATTACATATGCAATTGCAATCGTTAAAAGTATGGCAAAAGTTAAAAATCCGCCTCCTTGAACTTTTGAAGGTATTGGCTTCAATATATTTTGAATAAAACTCTTAATTTTTTAGCTCAATACTCAAATCTTTTATATCCTCTAAACTACCTTTTAATTTTACTAAGGGAACGCTTTTGGTTCTTAAGTCATTTAACTTGGTACTTATACAATCATCCAAACCAAAGTTATATTTATCATTATTAACATAAGTAAATGTTTCATTATTCGTGCTTAGATGTGTTTCCAAAGTAGGAAATCTGCAATTGAAATCTAGGTATAAAATTCCAGTTCCTTGTATCGAATCACTCTTTTCTTCTGATTTGCATTTACAATTAAATTTCGTTTCGTCTTTAATTACAAAAAGATATTTGTTGCTATCAAGAGCATGGAAAATTTCTATGTCATTTTGTATTTGATTAAATTTACAATCTTTGACTGATCTGCTCATGTATATATTTAAAATACAGTTATCCTGTCTGATAGTGCTTTGTAAAACTACATTTTTACACATATAATATTCCATAACTTTCTTACATTGGTTAAAATCTACGAACGTCTCAAATTCTTCTCTGTTTTCATTTATTAAAAATTGTTTGACATTTACATCTATAGTGAAAACATTACGTTCTTTTATAACTGGTAATGTTATTATTTCATAAAGTTCTATATTTTTATCTTCTACTAGAGGTATTTCCACAATAAAATTAAGTATTTTATTTGACAAATATGATTTTACCTCTGATTCCTCTATTAAGTAATTATAATTGACAATATTTGGTTCAAAAAACAATGCGTTTTTATTAGGACTTTGTTCAAGCATTTCAATGAGTTTAGCTGGTTTTAGAATTACTGGTTGAGCAAAATTTAATTTTAAAAGAAAAATTGCTTGTTGTACAATATCTGTTTCTATATCCAAGGCCAAAATTTTGTCAAGAATCTGTCTATGAATCTTTTCAAAATATTTATTTATTAGAACTTCTTCATTTACTTTATCGATACTTTCACTTAAATTGTTCAATTTATTTATCAGTTCATTTATTTTATCTTCGTGGGAATAATAACAGCTGTGCAGTGCTTTATTTTGTTCGTTTAATGATTTTATTATGACAATTTGAGATTTCAAACTATTTTGTACGTTTTCGTTGTTATTTTGCATAGTTCTTATGACCTTTTCATAATATTCACTATCCTCGCTATCCATGGTTCCAAAAATTCCTTTAAGTCCACTTCCTACAACATTGATAAGACCTCTTTTATTCCTACTTGACTTTATCCCTAATAATCCATAAATGTCATCTAATCTCCTATCTATTCGTGATATATGTTTAAATACTTCGGACTGTAATTCAGTGCACTATAATTTATATTTAATACAAACCGAACCAAGTCCTTGTGACTGCTTAATTATTCTGTCTACACTAATTTCAATTTCGCTGACATCTAATTTATTGATTATAATAATTTGCCCTTTAACCTTGCGTATATTTCCTTCTCTTTTGAAGTAGATTCCATTAGAATTTATGTTTTCAATTTTAATGCTGAATACCAAGTGCGATATCCATATTAGTATAGTCTTAGATACTCTCCTAACCTTGCGTGTGATCTTTCGGCAGATCCGTTCGCTTGAGGATACATGTTACTAATTCTTAAATGTTTAATTTTAAAAAGCTTACATAATTCTGACATTACCTCGTTTACAAATTCTCCGCTATTATCGGTTAAAATCAGTTTTGGTATACCGAAGTGTAAGATCCATTCGTCTGTAAATGCTCTTGCGACAGTTTCGCTTTTCTTATCAGGAATAGGTATATATTTAATATATTTACTCAAATCGTCTTGAATTGTAACCTTCTTCATACGGTGCTGTCAAATCCATAGATACCTTTTCTAAACTATAATCAGCGCTCGCCACAATCTTTATTGGATTTTTTTTCGGGCTTCTATTAATTTTCTGCTTTTGGCATTCTGAACATTTACGTATATATTCAATCACGTCTTTATTTAAACCTTTCCAAAAGTATTTTGCTCTAATTCTTGAAATAGTAGCTTTTTGCCCCCCATGACCACCGATTAAACTGTCATGGTTTTCCTTAATGATTTTTTGTTGTTGATCTCTATCGCATATGACCTCAATATTATCATAACTTTCATCTTCTGAAATTTCATTCAATCTTCCCTGTTCATTAATTGTTTTTAACTTTCCACATTCCTCTGCGTAGATTTTCCTTAAACCTTCCTCATCTTCCATTTCATATGTTGAGTGGCTACCAAATATATCCTGTATATTCTTTTCTACCTCTGGATCATGAGTTACTTTCATTCTTTCTATCGGGTAAACGTTTCTAATTAATTCATCGGCAACCACATTATCAATGCCCTTTCTATATTCTATTGAATACGTATATTCCTCCAATTTTAGTCGCCACCTTACTAAACGACTACCTGGATCTTTCACTTTAAAGAGCCAAGTTAATGGACGATTATTAGTTTTAATTTTAAATTTAGTACCGTAGTATGGTCGGAACTGTTGAATAGCCCAAACGGCTAGACATTCCTTCTCAGTTGTATTATAATTTAACTCTGCTTTATTAAGGGTTTTACTTATAAAGTGTACTGGTAGATCCTTCCCATCATATTCTTGAGATAAGACAGCACCTATGCCGATATTACTCGCATCAGTCGTAATGACAAATTCTTTATTAAAATCTGGATAACGTAAGATTGTGAATTCCTTTAGCTTATTCTTTAAATCATTAAAAGATTGCCTTTGCTCTTGTTTCCATTCAAAAACTGTATTTTTCTTTAACAATGAATATAACGGTTAAGCAATCGTACTGAAGTTTTGAATAAGTTTTCTGTAGTATCCAACCATACCCATGAAACTTTTAATTCCTTTCTGATTTGTTGGTTCTTGCAATTTATCGATTGCTTCTACCTTTTATCAAGTGCCCTAAATATTCAACTTCTTCTTTTAGAAATTTAGATTTCGTCAATTGTATTTTCAGGTTAGCCCTTCTCAATCTGTCCAATACTAATAATAATCTATCATTGTGTTGTTCTATAGTTTCTCCAAAAACTACTATGTCGTCAACATAAGCAAAACATATTTTGCCGATGATTCCTTTAAGAACTTTATTGACCATTCTTTGTAAACATGCAGGCGCATTCTTTAATTCGAATGGCATGCGAAGAAATTCGAAATGTCCGTGCGGTGTTGAAAATGCAGTTTTCTCAATACTTTCTTTACTTATTGGTATTTGATGAAATGTAGACGTTAAGTCTAATGTTGTGAGGTACTGTGCATTTCCAAGATTGTCTAAAATTTCTTGAATATTTGGAATTGGGTAGTTGTCGCTAATAGTGATTTTATTAAGTTTTCTGAAATCTATTACCATTCTCCATTCCTTAAAACCACTTGAATCAGATTTCTTCGGTACAATCTAGATTGGACTTGACCAAGGAGAAACACTTGGTTGAATAATTTTATCAGCAAGAAGTTTGGAAATTTGCCTATCTACGTCTTCTTCATGCACTTTGGGGTATCTGTACGTTTTGGTATGTATGGGTATCTCGTTAATTGTTCTTTTAAAATGTTCTGCCTCTGATGTCTCCGTTAATGTTTCGTCTTCTAGACTAAATGTATCACTATATTCTTCAAATATATATTTCAAAGATTCTATATTCGTACTCTCTTTCAAATGATCCAATCTAGGATTCTCTAACACTTGTAAAAATCGTTTATTTCTATTCTCATTACTTTTATTTTCATTCATATACTTAATATCAAATTCCATTTTACCATCTTTACTCTTTTCTATTTTATCATGTTTGTTCATTGACGTAGTAAACGCGTTGGGAGAACCCATGGTATCCGTAGGTTGGTTTACACAGTTTGGCACAACTGACTCTACATTGTATTTCATATTTAGATCTTCTATATATTTTAATAATAATCGTTCGTTATTATTCCTAAGAATCTTTTCTTTGCAATCAATAATGAACCCAAAATGTTGCAAAAAATCATTTCCTAATATTCCGTCGTAATGGCACAACACATCCTCAGTAATTATATAAAACTTATACTCATTACATACGTCTTTCGTAAATTCTACACCGATGGTAGCACTTCCTAACACACTACTATTATCTTTACCGATTATTTTTAACAGGATTGTATCATCCTTATTCATATCTCGTTCAAATATACACTTCTGTTTTAAAAGAGATACTGCTGCACCCGTATCTACTAACATTTTGAAACTCTTGTTTTTGTATATCATGTCTACATGAGGATTTCCTATCATAACTAACGTGATAACTGCCTCTGTGGTTACTCGCTTAGCCGAAAATTTCTATTTGCCATTCTATGTTCATTCCCATTGGTATTACGATTAATATTTTCACTTCCATTGCCACGCCGTTGATTTATATCATGGAATGTATTCCTATTCGTGGATCTATGTACCGTATTCTGTAAATTCGTTTTATTTTTAAAACAATTCCTTGACATGTGACTTTTGCGTCCACAAGTATAACATTTTACGTCTTTTTGAAATTTTTTTTTTTTTTTTCCTCATTTTGAAATTATGATATCCTAACCGAATTTCTTCTTCCATCGCAAGTTGACTAGCCTCAGTTAACGTCTTAGGCCTTTGGGTATTCACAAATGTTCCTATTTCTCTTTTTAGACCTGACATAACATATCACGCTGAACTGCTATTTTTTGACCATAATAAGTTGGGTCATCAGCATTTTCGGTATATAAAACTTGAATACGTCGTCGTGCAAGTGTCTCGCATCTTTGTGTATATTGTATTACCGATTCGTTATATTCTTGCTTGAACCTAGTCATTTCTAAGTGAAGTTGTAAGCTAGAATATGTTTCTTTATACAGCGTATTTAACTCGTGCTTTAATTGAAACCATGTGTGAATATTTTTGTTCATGAGAATAATTTCCGCATTTCCTGAAATTCTACTTTTTATTAACGCTAGTAACAACGGTTTTTGTTCAACAGACACTAAATTCATAACAGTGTCACAGTTCTGGATAAAATTTTGTGCTTTTTGTGCACTACTATCGAAGTGGGGAATTAGTTTTGCTAGGTCGTTAAAACTAGCTGAAGCAACATTTTCCTGTATTGGAACGTGAACACTTGGATTCGAAATTTCCTCAACTGAAATTAATTTTCTTGTTCTTGGTTGATCTATTTCTAAGGACCTAATCATTTCCTCTACTGCTTTTGGGTAAGCTTATTTCTCTAAATTTTCCTCTTCTACAGAAGCTAAGAACATTCTCCTACTTAACACTTCGCCTTTCAACAGCACTAAGAATTCTTTTTCTATCTCCTGGGGACTTATTTTCAGATTATCTATAATATTTCGGAGGGAAAGCTCATATAATTTACCGGTCACTTTACCTATGCATTTGAATGAAAGAGACATAGCCTTTTCTTTAATTTCGTATTCACTCATATTCCCAAGTAGATAAATTGTATCACTCGTATAATGTATATAGATTCTTTGTATATGTTTCACAATTCTTTTTGTCACTTAATGAATATTAAAAATAGCTTAAATTAATATCTGCATTCTTCCGATATCTCTCAATGGCTTCTTTATGGTTGTCAAGTGAAGATACTGATTAAGTTGAGTCACTGGTCACAGGTTTTCCATAAATCGTTATTAAGGCGTTCGTCAATTACCGTCTCTTTTCTTTTTTTTGTAAGATCAGGTTGGATTTTTTTTGTTGTTTGGATTCACTGGCTAAATTGAATCACTGGTCACTTCAATTATACTATTTACGTTTCTGTTTGTTAATCAATTACCGTCTCTTTTTGTTTTGTTTAAGATCGGGTTTGATTATTTTATTACATTCAATAACTATTGTTAATCAATTGCCGTCTCTTTTTGCACAAGATCGGGTTAGATTATTTTTTGGCGTAGATTACTTTTTGTAAATCAATTACCGTCTCCTTATAATAACCGTACTGCTTACTTCCGATCACACTTTTAATTGACTTTGTAGACTTCACGAATTCTCGAATTACCGCCGAGAATTTTAGCAGTAATTCTCGTTTCTACATTTAACCGCTGCCACCAAAATTGCTATGCGTGCCTTGGGAAAAAAAATGAAACGCTTGTTATGTAGTGGAAGAAGTGGACGACTTTATTTCATTACGGTCAGAACGCGACTCTCTTGATTGTTGGTCGTCATTCACGAAGTGAGTTGTTATGGACTCATGGCGTGGGAGGTCGAGATATGAATATCATCGATGCTCCAATTGCGCTGTTTGCTTATGAAATATGATCCGGAAGGGACCACCTAGAGTATATGCCACGTAGGCAAATCATTCTATTCAATACGCCATGTATATACATAACACATAATTTTGCTAGAGGAGAGCTTAGTCACCAAGTTAATTTTCCTTCCAAATGTTCATAGGTGAAAAAAATAATAATTGAAAAGTTAAAAATAGGACACTTGATATTCTGTTGATCACTGGTGCCACAGACAGTGAAAAGTACAGCAAGCATGAACGGAGAGAGCAGCCAGAACAGGTACAGGAGCAGTCGGGCGAGGTCAGGAAAGGAACAGGTGAAGTCTGTCCCAAGAAGATGCTTGGTATTTTTACTTCTGTTTTTATCTTTGTATGTAAATGCTTTTTTAATTTTTATTTCATTATTTTTTTACTATTCACCTTAATTTTAATTTTTCTTTTCTTTTTGAGCATGCGTGTAGCCTTTTCTATTATGTTCACATCGTGGCCGTGAGGGTTGAGACGAGCTCACGCCTCAGTGATCTCGGAACTTCAATGGGGTTCGAGTATCGGTGCAAGCCTTTAGGCATTTTTTTCCAACCTCCCTTTTTTGAGTTGTTTGTATTTCTCTTGTACTTGTTTCGCGGGGGGAGAGTAGCACACACCAGGTATACCGGTATGAAATGAAAATAAAACACTTACTATTAAAGGGAAAGTATGTGGTCGCCGTTTAGTATTGGGTAGAGTGCGACACTCACACGCCGAAGGGTCTAGGTTCGACTCCTAGTTCAACACCAATTTTTCTAATATTTCACGGCAAGACATCTTTCGAGCTGCTGACAACACTCAAAGAGTAATAACTGTCTAAGAAAGCTTCTCAAATTTCGCCGTTCGGAGTCGGCAAAAAAAACTGTAGGTCCCTTCTACTCGTGAGGGAACAGTAGCGCGCACAACACGAGTAGTTGATGAGCAAGCTAGGCCCTGGTCCCCCTTTGGACTGTAGCGCCAACAATTATTATTATTATTAAAAAGAAAGTAACAACATTTTATTCATGGTATTGGCAACACATTTTGACCACCTTTCTGGCAATTTGTGAATACCACGATAATAAAATTGTTCGTCGTTTAAAGCAAATCAATCAGACACCCAATTTTCGACCTACTCGTAGGAATCAAGATTCTGCTCAGCCAATGCGTGTCCCATCGATGAAAACAAATGGTAGTCGGAAGGAGCCAAGTCTGGTGAAGACGGTGGGTGGGGTAGCTACTCTCAGCCAAGTGTTTTGATTGTATCCTGAACCGGTTTTGCTTTGTGTGCAGGTGCATTGCCATGGAGCAAAATTACCTTGTCGTGTCTTCTGACCAATTCTGGTCATTTTTCGATCAATGCATGGTTCAAATTGGTCATTTGTTGTCAGTAGCGATCAGTATTAACGGTTTCATCAGGTTTTAGGAGCTTGTGGTAGAGCTAACCTTTCTGGTCCCACCCAACATACAGCATTGTCTTCTGCTTTTGCAGTCGATGTTGATGGTTGTCCCAGATTAACCCATGATTTTTTTCAGTTAGGATTCTTAAAATAAATCCATTCTTTATCGCCAGTAACAATCCGATGCAGAACCGATTTTCTTTCGTGTCTTTGAAGCAAAATATCACAAGTGTTTTTACGGTTTTCCATCTGTCTTTCATTCAATTCATGTGGTACCCGTTTTCTACACTTTTTGACCTTTCCCATAGCTTTCAAATGGTCAGAAATTGTTTGTTGAGCAACATTTAACATTGCTGTCATTTGCTTTTAACTCCAATATATAGACGCCGGTCTTCAAACTTTTTTGGTGGTCTCCCACATTCTTCATTTCTCACATCACAATCAGTATTTTGAACCGTTGAAATCATCTCTTGCATGTTGCTTCTGATAGAGCGTGATCACCATATGCCTCGACAAGCATTCGATGCTACTCTGCATCACTTTTCTTCAAATGAAAACAAAAAATTAATACTTTCCGCAAATTATCAGTTTCTGGTACAAAATTCGACATTTTTAACACGATGAAAAAATATGATATTGTCTGTTCAATGACTTGATGTATACTGAATATTTTTCATAGATACCATAGCAAGCAAACAAAACCAAAAATAAGGGCTCGTTCACAACAGATGTTCCCTATCGAGACATTTGGTACACTCAGAGCGTTCGATTTGACAGAACAGTAGAAAACGCGAACCTTCTGAAGACAGTTGAAAACGATCCAGGAAGAGCAGTGACAGTGAATTTCTCAAATTTGACGTTCCCAAAGAGAATGTTGAAGCCGGAGAGTATACACGGTCAACGGGACTCGTAGTCCGAATCACGAACTGAAAAACAGAACCTTCTCTAATATGTCCATCTTTATAACGAAATAAGTAAATGGCAATGCGAGAATTTTGATTTTAACATGTTCAGTGACGATCTTCCAGCAAACAACGTCGTCGTCTAAAGATGAAAGAGGGAAGAAGAAGTCAGTTTGAATTGATGGGATATAAAATATGGGTTTGCGCCATCTGTTTTATGAGGCGGTAGATGCATACACAAATCTGTTAAACAATGCGCTAAATATTGCACATTACTCAACGCATTGTAAAACAGCTGTGGTGCAATTTGTTCTGTAACAAATATATTCTCATCCCAACAAATCTTCGGTCTATATGTCTTCTCCCTTGACAGTGCACAGAAAAATTCATGACGCGTCTAAATTGGCTCAGACATTCATTACAATAGAAACATGACACAGTGAACAGGCGCATGTTAACAGGTAAGAAATTCGAAAATAGGTGCATAACATATACGTCCTGGTGCATGCGTCTGTACAGTATTACGGTCATAGTTAAGTTTAATGTAAATAGTTAAGTAGGTATAAGTTATACGTAAGACCTAGACTTAATTAGTTTAAGTTAATTGCTTTTAATTACGTTATTAGTTTTAGTTTTAACATAGGTTTTATTTTAAGTATTAAGTTAACTTAAGAACATAATTCCCAAGTTTCTTAAAGTTTTTTTTTTTGGGAAAAAATTAAAATCGAAATGGTGTAAAACAAAGGAAAAATTAAATAAACCGAAAGGCAAAAATAAAATTAAAATAAATCTATGTTAGCTAAGAGTACTTGTAAAAAGTTAGAATTAAGATCACTAGATTTGATAAGTAAGCTAGTTTGAGTATTTTTGTTAAGTATTTAAGAAAACCATAATAAAAAAAAATAAAAAAGAAATGTATTAAAAATAACTAAAAACCGTATTCCAACAAAGGGCGCTTGGTTCCCCTATTTTGTTCACTACATTCACTATAAAGTATTTACCGATTATCTTATCTTGTACAAATCAGACTTTAAGGTATACAAATAAAGGGTTATATGGTGGTACCCATATAGATACATTCCTGATCAGCGCTATGGATGCCTTCGCTATAGCAAGAGAGCAGCAGTCAACTTAAAACCAGAGTGGCCTTCATCCGGCTAATTATTTTATATGGTTTTCCTGTGTGATTCAACGTGAGTCCTTCCTTGATGGAAGGGATAAGGAGTGCGAAAGGTGGTGTCGTCGGGCCTTACTTTATATCGAGTATCAGAATCTCAGTACAAAAGATTCTACCGCAACGAGATTCTGTACAACACGTTAAACCTTATAAAGATAGATAATTTTCTCATTAGGTTAATTCGAATAATTTTATTGTTAAGTTAACTGTTTGAGCCATGACTTCAACAAAAAGTCTGACCTATTGGGCTCAACCTCAACAACACGTACGATAAACGTACCTTAGCGGCTTTATTCCGCATGAACCTATTTTCTTTTATAGGACTGATTCTTATCATCTTCGACATAGCATGCCGAATAGTAGAAAGGCAACTCCATTCCGCGGTAGACTGGTTTCTGACAAGAACGGCACGTTTACTGATAGTTGCGCAAGACACAGTTTTTGAGGCCGTTTACTTCTCAAAGTAAATAACGTAAAAGTTGAGTCAGACCAATTCAGACCGGCTAGGAAGTTAGCTACAAAAAAAATAAAACCGAACAGAAAAAAAAATGCAGACAATAAAATACAATAAATATAAAACAATAAAACACAACAATAAAAAATAGCAGTACAAGGTGCACCACGGCGTATTTCTTATATGTCTAAGGCATATGAATAACACAAACATCCTGCTGCACGCGCTCGTATAATGTTATATAGTTATAATATATATATATATATAAAGTATATATAAATATATATAAAGTTGTAATGTTATATAACATATAGGGGGCGCCACTAACGAAAACTTCATATTATTTTTATTAAGTACAAGCATTCGGATGATAGCTGGCAATCTAATTTTAAGACAACACATTACAGTGCTTCACGTGAGGCTACTTTCACGATTTTTAAAACAA